>NW_020769308.1:6481623-6554970 GCF_900518735.1 Pseudonaja textilis
GTGCCACTCCTGTCGCTGGTCCTCCCACCTCGATTACCCCACCCCCACCCCCATATATATATATATATATATAAATATATATTTGCAAGAAAGGTTTGCTTTTCTGCTGTAGGCTTGTGTGACTTTCTCCCTTCTTTGATCCCCTAGCCCTTGACACTTCTGCCTGTCTGGTGGGCTGGATTTCAGATTCTCTAATCTTTCGCCCAGGCATGGTTGATGTACAACTAAGCTGGGTAAAAAGGTTGGAATCCTTCCCTAACAGTTTGTCATTACAGTTTACAAACCCTGTTTTACAACTTAAGGTGTTGTCAATCGTGGTTTATTGAAATTAAGAATGGGCACACATTGTGGTTTTTTGCAACCGTGTAAACTGGATTTCTGTGCACTTGTATGACTAAATATGAGAACATCTCCCATTTCAGGAACATCCATCTGACTTTATTTACTTATTAAATTTATATGCCACCCACCTTACTATCAAGCGATTCTGAATGGCAAGTCCCACTTCAGCCAGCCAGTGTGCCACAAAGCTGATAGCTGGTTGTGTATGTACAGCACACAAAACCACAAAGCTAGCCAACCTAGCTTTGCCCAGTGTGAGCTCCATGGTTTGGTGGGTTTTATAGATCCAGAAAAATGGATAGAATTCTATTTGGGTTGTGCAGATATACTCTATGATTGGTGGAAATAGAACCTGGAGATTTGTGCACCTCCTGATAATACTTTTGGCCCCTATTTATGGGTTAGATTTTTACATTTTATCTCCTATGTTTGTGATTAGGAAAGAAAAACAAAACTTCAACTGATAATATAATTGTATGTACAATAATTGCTACGTACAGATAATTGGTACGACAATTGTATGTACCATATAACTAGACTCCTCACTTAAAGCACCATATTTTCTATCACAATTACTGAAATTTCACAGCGCTCTAAAAGAATGTTTCTCAACCTTAGCCACTGTAAGGTGTGTGGGCTTCAGTTCTCAAATGTCTGGGAGTTGAGGTCCACATATCTTACAGCTGCCAGTGCTTTAAAAGTACAATCGTGTTCTATGTTACTTCCATTCCACCCAGCTCTTTAACTGAGATGGTCTTATCATCCCATCTTATTATGGGAATCTGGATTGGATGCCATCTTTGGGATGTCTGGAAATTTACAAAATCTGAAGTTCTTTGCTGACTCACTTAGTAACCAACATCTACCTGCCAGGATTGGAGTGAAGTAGCCTCTTTTCCTTATTGGCTTCTCAATAGTCTGTATTTAAAGTGCAGGAAGTCATTGACTTACAACAGTTCATTTACTGACCATTCAAAGTTACAACATCACTGAAAAAAAGTGACTTATGACCGTTTTTCACAGATGCAACCTTTGCAGCATTCCCCATAATGATGTGATCAAAATTCAGACGCTTGGCAACTGGTTCATACCTATGACCGTTGTAGCGTCCCGGGGTCACGTGATCACATTTTGCGACCTGACGAGCAAAGTCAATAGGGAAGCTAGATTCACTTAACAACCAGGTTTACTAACTTATCAACTGCAGTGATTCGCTTAGTGACTGTGGTGAGAAATGTTGTAAAATGCGGCAAGATTCACTTAGTAACTGAAATATTGGGCTCAGTTGTGGTCATAAGTTGAGGACTACCTGTATTTGCAGAGATAGAAAACAGCCCTTAATTATGGGTTAGATTGATCCTCCAAACCCTTACAATTCCTGGAAGCCAATGTGACAGTTGAATTTATACTGTGGTTGAAAAGGTATTTCCGTCACTCCTGCAGGATCTTCCTGCAGTTTCAAGGGAGGACCCCAAATTCTAAATCATGAGACAAGGATATATATATATTTTAAAGGGAGGGTGGCATTTGATACTGAAGAGTGGATACGAGTATGCGGGGCATTCTTGTTGCAGTGTGAGCCCAAAAAAATGCACCTTTCAATTAAGGGGGTCTGACAGCATACTCACTTGTAACAGTTCTCCTGAGCCAATCCCAGGGATCCACTTCTTATCAGAGTGACAATTCCCCTTTTATCCCTTCTATCTCCCGCTTTATATCCGCAGTTGCCAACCCAGGAGAATTATGTGCCTTTGAGTCAGTGTTCATTCTTGGCGATTTCCGGGACAAGTTTCTGTGGTATTCTTGGCAAGACTTTGGAAGTGGTTTTTCCCTTGTCATCTTCTTCCTGGGGCTGAGTGAGAAGGATTGACCCAAGGTCACTCAGCTGGCTTCATGCCTAAAGTGAGCTGACTTACAGTCTTCCAGTTTTTAGACCAAGGGTCTTCAAACTTGGCGAGTTTAAGAGTTATAGACTTCAACTCCCAGAATTCCTGACCTAACATAACTGGAGGAGGAATTCTGCGAGTTGAAGTCCACAAGTCTTAAAGCTGTCAAGTTTGAAGACCCCTGGTCTAGACTGTTGCCTTAACCACTACAACAATCTGTCTCTTTAATCCAAAGAAACTTCTCTTTTTATGCCATGATGGATGAGTTAGTTCAAGAAACTTTCCCACAGGATTTGCGAAAGGAGTTCTAAAGTTCCAACTTTAGAATATCTGTTGAGTCACCCTTGTCTACATGTTCGTTGGCACCTTCAGAATTCTCAAGATTAGTGAGAACTGACTGTGAGTAAAGTTGGGAAGGGGGGAAGAAGTCCTGTGGGTTTGTTTATTTCTGATTTTTCTACCATCTTTCTTGTTAAACTGACTGTCATCAGCTTGCTTTCTTGCCACATTTTTAGAAATGGTGTTTATATCGGTGCTATATCGGTTGCTCTGTTAATTCAACTTCTGCGGCTTGGTGCTCTGTTGCTGGCTGCTGAACGACTAGAATTGGGCAGCCAAGAAATTTAAATAAATAAATATTCCAGAAAAGAATATTACAGTGGATACATGCTTTATAGATTTCTTAGTTTCAGATGAATATAAAAGAAATGCAGAGGGACACTTAAACAGGAATCTGAAATGGAGTGTCCCTTTATGTGCTGGACTGACGGCCTTGTTTTGGAATCTTTTCGAACATCACAGTCCCTTTGTTTTCCTGCACTGATAAAAAGATCTCAAGAAGTTATTAGGTAGCCTGCTTAAGGACTGAACAGATTTTCCAAATTGAATGGCAACGGTTGTTTCTTGTTTTCTAAACCTTTTTCTTTGCTTCTGTCAATCAATTAAAATGAGCTGGAAGGGGCTTTAGAGGTCTTCTAGTCCAACCCCCTCCCTGCTCAAGCAGGAGATCCTATACAACTTCAAACAAATGGTTGGTTGTCTAGTCTTTTCTTAAAAACCTCCAGTGATGAAGCTCCTACAACTTCTGAAAGCAAGCTGTTACACTGTTAGGAAGTTTCTCCTTAATTGCAGGTTGCTTCTCTCCTTGATTAGTTTCCATTCATTGTTTCTTATCTTGCCTTCTGGTGCTTTGGAAAATACATTGACCCCCTCTTCTTTGTGACAGCTCCTGAAATACTGGAATACCACTATCATGTCACCCCTAGTCCTCCTTTTCTCTAGACTGGCCATACCCACTTCCTGCAACTGTTCTTTATGTGTTTTATCCAAGCCTTTAATCATCTTAGTTGCCCTCCTTTATACTTTTTCCAATGTCTCAACACCTTTTTTGTAATGTGGTCACCAAAACTGGATGCAGTATTCTAGGTGTGGCCTTATTAAGGCTTTATAAAGCGGTGCCAATACTTCACATCATTTTGATTCTATGCCTCTGTTTATACAACCAAGGATTATGTTAGCCTTTTTTTTTTTTTTGCTAAAAGATACTTTTGTTTATGTATGGCTGCCATTCAAAAAGAACAACCACATACATTTGAACCTCAGTCCATAGTGGGGAAGGGTTGTTAATATGTTAGATTCTTTCTGAGTTCATAGAGAAATGTATTGGGTGATGCTTATGAATTTGATTCTCATAATAGGGGGATTATGGGTAGTGTATGTGATCTGTTTCCTATCAAAGCACTTTTCTGTCCACCAAGACTGTCCTTTGACTAAAATTCTGCTAGCCACTCAAGGGAAACAAGTGAATTGTGAATTGTGTACATCTTCTGAAGACTGCACAGAAATATGCATATTAGTAACAAAACAACCATAGTTCGCCAGTGCCTTCTTCTCACGTGTCCTTGAATTTTCCAACGTAAACTCCAGATCTGATGTTTCCTATTACTTCCCATCAAAAAAAAATCATCCGATCCCACCCTTTTAATTTCCACTTTGGAGAAGAGTTCCATTATTATGAGTCCATCGTCTGAACCTCTATAACTGTCTGGTTTGGTTCTGCAACCCAACAGGACAGACACAGACTTCAGAGAGTAATTAGGACTGCAGAAAAAAACTATTACTACCAACCTGCCTTCAGTCAAGGACCTGTATACTGCACGAGTCAAAAAGAGAGCTGTGAAAATATTTACAGATCCCTCACATCCTGGACATAAACTGTTTCAACTTCTTCCCTCAAAACGACGCTATAGAGCACTGCACACCAGAACAACCAGACACAAGAACAGATTTCCCCCCCAAAGCCATCACTCTGCTAAACAAATAATTCCCTCAATACTGTCAAACTATTTACAAAGTCTGCACTACTATTACTCTTAATCTTCCCATCACTCCTTATCACCCATCCGCTCCCACAATTCCTTGTGTGTCCAACCACACTTGGCCAATAAAGAATTGTATTCTATTCTGTGAGGTGCAAGGTTTATGCCATTGTCTCATTCTATTTCCGATAGAATACTCAGATCCATTGAAGGGGAATCTTCCTTGTGTATTTTCACTTTCTTTTGTACAAGCTTTTTATTCGGTCCCTCTGAAATGTGGTGCAGGTGTTCCTCAGGAAGAGATGCTATTGCTACAAATTTTGTCATGATTGTCTCAGAACAATACAGGGTTGTTGTTTTTTTAGGAGCACTGCTTGAAAATCTCCAGACTGATTTGGGGGAGATATGGCAAATTTCATCTCCACTTATGGAGTGCTAGATTGCTCCCAAATAGTTCCCAGTTCTTCTGAGGAAAAAGAGTCGGGAACTGAAATTTCTTGAAGCTGGAGCTTTATTTTTTCCCAAAAGGGTAGGAGTCAGCATTTCTAAAAGAATTGGGTAGTTTTAATATAATTATCCATCCCTTGCAGTTTTCTCCTTGTTCTGTTTTTTGTTTTGTTTTGTTATGTTTGAGCACATAACACGTTACAGATAGTCCTCAACTCCACAATTAGTACCAGAATTTCCACTGTTAACAAGACGGCCATTAAGTGAGTCATACCTGATTTTATAACCTTTTTTTGTTGTTAAAGTTGTGAAACGAATCACTTTAGTCATTAAATGAATCATGCAGTTGTTAAGTGAATTTGGCTTCCCCCTTTGACTGCTTGTCAGAATCTGGCTGGGAAAGTCACAAAGAACGATCACATGACTCAGACATCGTAGATATTCACCAACAATTGTGGTATGCTCACAGTCAATATACGTGAGGAGTAGGTGTAGGTCTCTTTTTTTTAGTGCTGTTGTAACTTTGAATGGTCACGAAATGAATAGTTTTGTAAGTTGAAGACTACCTAGATACGATTTTTCCCACATGAGCAACAGAACAGCCTGAACAATAGGAGTAGAAATATGTAGAATGTCCATTTATATAGGTATAGTCCTCAACTTACAACAGTTCATTTAGGGACTGTTCAAAGTTATAGCGGTGCTGAAAAAGGTGACTTATGACCGTTTTTCACACTTATGACCTTTGTAGCATCTCCATGATCATGTGATCAAAATTAAGATGCATGGCAACTTACAATGCATGAGTATTGCTGTGTCCCAAGGTCATACGATCACCTTTTGCAACCTATTGACAAATCTGGGGAAACCAGATTCACTTAGCAACCCAGTTATTGACTTATCACTGCAATGATTCACTTAACAAATGTGGCAAGAAAGGTCATAAAATGGGATAAAGCTCACTTAACAACCATCTCACTTAACGACAGAAATTTTGGGCTCAATTGTGGTCGTATGTCGAGGACTACCTGCACAAGTATAATCTAAATGTATGACTAAAATTTGCTGACATTATATGAAAAAGAACATTTCTGCCAGAAGAATGATGTTCTTTTAACTACTGGGAACTTTTGTCACTACAGGACTTTGTTCAAAGCCGGATTTTTCTGCACTGTATTTAAAAGCTGTTGGAAACAGATTTCTGTGAAGACTGTTTTCATTTTGACGAATAGAGCACCGAGATTTATTTGGCTCTTTCCCATTCTGGGAAAAGACTCCTCATCCAGGCTTTCTGAGACTATGGAGTGAGACCTACTTGGATTGTCATGAGCAAAGTGGAAGAGAATGACCCTAGATGAGTTTCATGGAACTGTTGGAATAGGCAGGGGTGTCAAATTCAAATCCCGGGAGCCGGAGCCGGCCTGCGGGGTGCTTAGATCTGGCCTGTGGGGCCATTCTGGAAATAGCAAAGGATTGACTCGCGGTGCCTCTGCCAGTGAAAATGGAGCTCAGGAGGGCTGCATACGGCTCTCCCAAGCTCCATTTTCGCTGGCAGAGGGTTGCAGGAGGCCATCACAACAAAAAACAGAGCTTGGGAGCCCATTTTCTCTGGCAGAGCACTTTGGCCACCACAGGCGCCCCTGACATGAGTGACGTTGAGCTGTCCATGCCCCCTGGCCATGCCACGCCCCCGAGGTCAAGCACAACTCTGATGTGGCCCTCAGTGAAATCGAGTTTGACGCCCCTGGAATAGGGCATGCATGGCTTTAGTAACTGTGGCAGTGTTTCTCCACCTCAGCCTTTTAAAGATCTGTGGGGACTTCAACTCCCAGAATACTCATGGCTGGCTTAGGTTTTCTGGGAGTTGAAGTCCACACATCTTAAAGTGGCTCAGATTGAGAAACATTGCTCCAAGTTATCCTCTTAGTGACCATAGCTACAGTAACTCCTCCTACAACAGTCCTTTCTCAACCCTGTTTCCCCCAAAATACGACCAAGCCTGAAAGTAAGCCCTAGCTTGATTTTTATACGCATGCCCAATATAAGCCCTACCCCCCAAAATAAGTCCTAATTAAGACCCCACCCACAGGGGTTTATATCATTCTGGATTTTTTTCTGGAGTTTAGCTCAATTGAGCAAAGATCTCCTCCTCCTCTTGTCAATGATGTATGCCTTTTCTGTCTGAAGGAATGACTCCTTACTTTAGCCTGGTTGTTCCAGATCAGCATCCCAGCCCTGAGCAAAAATAAAAAAAAATTAAAAAATACCCAAAGAGGTCATCCACTGATATCTCTGGAGCCAGCAGTCTCCTCCATCAGGGTCAGAGAAATGAATGCCTACTTCTAAGCAGAATTGTCTGTAGCTTTTAAAAAATAAAAGAAATCTGAGTTATGGTCACCCATGTGAAGGAAACGGATTTATTTTCAGAAGCAATTAGGATGCTTTGTCCTACCAGGGTCTGCCCTTATCAAAGCATTCACCTGGCCTTTTGGAAATTCAATATTTCTGACATTCACATTGACTTCTCTCGGAGGAAGGAGAAGTTGAATCTAGGTGTGGGTCTATCTGAGTGTCCATGTATACAGTGTTTCCATATGAATGAGAACAACAAACCCTAATTCTCTTGCCAAAATAAACAGTCACATAATTAGTATGGTTTCAGCTCAGTATACTGTGCACACACAGCCGCTGTGTTTATAGTTCAGTTTCTAGCAGTGTTGTATAAACCTAGCCTATTGCATTTAATTCCTCAAAACATGATTAAACAAACCACAGCTTAATTTTATCTGTGAACCCAGTCTGTATCACTGTTGTTCAAGTTCAGTGTCCAAATTTCTCAGAGATGGTATTCAGCAGATTGACCAGTTCTGGAGAACCAATAGCAGAAATTTTGAGTAGTTTGGAGAACTGGCAAATACTACCTCTGACTGGCCCTGCCCCCATCTACTCTCTGCCTCCCGAGTCCCAGCTGACCCGGCTGGGTCTTCTTTTGTTGCCCTGCACAGGAGAACGGAGCTGGAAAGCAGGTTAGTGGGGTGGGAAGGGAATGGGATTTACAGTAACCTTCCCCAGGAATGGGGAGGGAATGGGAATTTTACAGTATCCTTCCCCTGCCACACCCATCAAGCCACGCCCACAGAACTGGTAGTAAAAAAAAATTGAATCTCACCACTGAAATTACTACTCCACTTCATTAGTTCACACATTCTACAAATCTATGAAGTAGTTATTTTAGTTTTGCATTATTGCATTCTAAGAATCTAGCCAATTGTGGCTTGTTTAATAAACGTAAACATACCGTGGTTATGAAATACAAACTCAGTTCAAATTTTGAATCTCTCAGAAGAGCTAAAACTTCCTTTAGCTGATGGTCCATGGAAAGGAGAGAACATGTTGTGAAGTTCTTGGTGTGCTCTGAGCTCAGTTGTTTTACCTCCAGATGTTTCTTTACCCAATTAGTTAACATCAGTATGAGTGAATGTGGAAGTGCAACAAATCCCAGTTACATTGATGGTGTTAAATAGTTGGGTAACAAAACATCTGCAAACAAAAGAACCAAAGCTCTGAGAGCATCAAGCACATCACACTTCACACTCCAAGCTGCAAATATTCTTTTCTATTGGAATATAATTGCTTTGGTTGAAAGCTCTAACCTTCCAAGTATATTGTACTGAAAACATTCAGAGCAGGAGTGTCAAACTTGGTTTTATTGAGGGCCACATCAGGGTTGTGATTGTCCTTGGGAGGCCAGGGGTGTGTGTGACCAGGGAGCGTGGCCAGCTAGATGTCTGTTTTCAGTTGTGACTACCTCCTACAGCTTTCTTGCCAGTGAAAACAGAGCTTGCCCCCCCACCAGCTCCGATTTTGCTGGCAGAGGGAGGCAGTCACAGCCCAAAACAGAGCTCGGGAGGACCACATGTGGCCCTCCCGAGCTTCATTTTTGCTGGAAGAAGCACCACAGGCCGGTCCTTCTCTGTTTCCAGGGTGGCCCTGCAGGCCAGATCTAAGCACCCTGTGGACCGAATCTGGCCCGCGGGCCTTGAGTTTGAAACCCCTGAATTAGAGTCTACTATGAGCTTATGGCACAACAAAGTCATTTGCAATTCTGAGAAATACAGTGATCAACTTTCCAGGGCAGAGGTGGCCTGAGAAGAGGGCAGCCTTGTCTTATCAACAAAGCATACAGCCGTCATAGATACCAGAGTCTGAATGCAACTGGGCCTTTTCAGGCAGGCAGCCTCCCTATCAGTCTAGCACAGCAGCATTGGATGAATGTGGTTTGTCCAAAACAGCATGGAGATGAGTTGGTCAGTGGCCATAAATAGCACTTTTGTTCCCTGTTTGTATGCGGCAAATAATGTTTTTCTTAGATTTTTTTGTGATGGAGAATAATATCGATCACTTTGTGTGCTTACGTGTGTTCGTTGGTTTCTCCAAACATCCCTCATTTAGGCTTGTGCTATTTCTATTAATTTTGCAGAGAACTAGTCTAAAAAACTTGTTGGCTAGAACAATCTGCATTTCAGTGATGCAAATAAAGAGATCAGATGGAAATCTGAGTGTGGTAAACCATCTTTAACACTGATGCTCAATCTAAAACCCTGATTTGCATGCCATTCCCCATATATAAACTTTGAAAGTGTCTGGAAACTGCTGCCCTCTAAAGCCAACTGCTGAAGATTGTAATGCTTACGTAACAGCAGGAGGAAATGGTTGGGGAGGTAGTCACACTCTCCACATTTAATGTGCATAAACATTTAGATAATATATAAATCCAAGTTTAGCTTTGCTTCTGTATCAACCTATTTGCTTATGCTGGCATAGCTCACGTTGTAGAGTGGTCTCCGCTTCTCACCCTAAAACTTGAACCCTGGACATGGAACAAGTAGAAAAGAAGATAGACCTCAAATCAAAGTTATGTCTTTGGAATAGTTGTCACTGTTGATCTACGAACAGTGGAACTGACAATTTTGATTTTCAAGGAAGCCCGAACTGGTTATTTGTGTTTCTGAAGTCATTAGAAATATTAAATAGAGAGGAACAAGGAAGAAAAGAGTTGAGGTCATCTTACAATAAAAAGTGACCCTGAAAATAATGGGCTGTGCAGGATGCAAATTAGAACAGTATTCTATGAGCTACCTATTATGGTTTGTAAATCATGATTTATGACTTAGTTTAATGTGGGAACTCACCCACTTTAGCATATCACTCTATGACAATGTGTTAATTCGTGGTTGCTTTAGCATGTTGTATATAAGGAATTGGTCTTTACTTAAAATCATGCAAAGGCTAAGCCATAATGTTGGTTATCATTCTAGGTCACAGTGGCTTGGCTGGTATAATAAATTGAACCATAACGTGACTTTTGACTTAACATGGATTTATAAACCCAACCGATACTTTATATTTAATAAATAAATCCTTTTAAAAATAATTACATATTAGCATACATTCTGAATCCCATGACATACTTTTGCGCCTGTTCCTAATGTGTTTTGAACTGGAAGTGAGATCTGGCATGAATTAAGCCTCTCTGGGAAAGGATTTTTTGAGAAAATTATATGTTGGGGAGAATTTTTTACCTCAGACAATTTCTCTTGATAAGTTCTTACATGAGGAATTTTTCCCCCTGCATTGGAGAAGATTCTGCCATATTCTGCTGTCTATATCGTTGGAATTTTGAACAGTCACTAAACGAATGGTCGTAAGTCAAGGACGGCCTGTATCCAGAATCAATAGCATGTCTTAGTGGGGAGAATGACAAAGCTTCAGTCGTCTACCTCTGCATTAGATTTACAGCACTAAGAAATGGAAGACGCCAAAAGAATACAAAAACATATGACTGATTAGAAGTATTGTATTTCCAAAGGTTTGATATCTGAGAAGCACATGCTAAAATACACAGTATATGAAAAAGTGTTGAAAACTCTCTCTTTCTAATTTAGAGCTGTTTTGGACATCTGGATGAAAGCCATAATGTTAATGTAAAGCACAAGATACTTAAATCGATGCTCCAGAAGTCATGATTAAAGAACCAGCTTAAGGGGGCTTTCTGTTATAATCTGTCAGGGTGACCAGTTGTGACCTAACAGTAAATATCTTCTTTATGAATACCGTTCTATAGAGAAGGTTACTTCCTCAGAATAATAGGGCCTATTCATTTATATTACCCCCCCCCCCGCCCCAACTAGATAGATTAAAAAAAATATGGTGGACTTCAGTTTTAATCATCCTTAGCCAAAACAGTGTCTGGCTCGGTCTTGAAGGGCTGACTTAGCTGTAGCAATGAAACTCTTTTTACAGATTCCGATTTCATTTATCCTGAGGTTCTATTTTCCAAAGAGTTGGAACCACAGGAAGCCATAAAATAAACTCAAGATCGACATTGCAATGCATGTCTAACCCTGTCCCTTTTGTCCATGTATCTACAGAAGTCTGAGGGAATGCATCCAGATGTGGCTTCCACTGTCTTGACTTTGTTTACTCTGCCTTCCTCCTGCAGATGTGGTTCCTTTTGATAGTGTGCAGTTTTTTGTGCTCCTTCGATCTTCATAACTATTTTACGAGAGGGGAGAGAGAGCACCTGACATCCAAATCTGTCACTTAAGCTTTAGGGCAAGGTGGGGGTTTGAATTTGGATCTATTTAGTCCTCTTTCAACCTGCTGGCTACCTTGTTAATTTTGCTCTTTTGACTCAAGCAAGCTGGGCAGATCTGCCAATTGTTTTTCCTTCCATCCTGGTGTTTTAAGATTTATCTGTGCTGTGGTTTTCTCCCCCTGCATTTTGGCATCTCTAAGCGTGCTTTTGCTCTGGGTTGTTTTGTGATACCTTTTTTGCAAGCCATTTGATGTTATAAAAAGTTGGGGCATAATCAGAAAAACAGAGTTGGAAGCCTTCTAGTCTTGCCCCCTGCTCCAGCAGGAAACCCTATACTATTTCAGACAAATTGTTGTCCAATCTCTTCTTAAAAACTTCCAGTGTTGGAGCATTCATAACTTCTGGAGGCAGGTCATTCTACTATTGTTCTAACTCTCAGGAAATTCCTCCTTAGTTCTAGGTTGCTTCTCTCCTTGATTAGTTTCCACCCGTGGCTCTTGTCCTGCCCTCAGGTGCTTTGAAGAATAGGAATCCATCTTCTTTGTGGTAACCATATAAATATTGGAACACTGCTATCCTGTCACCTCTGTTCCTTCTTTTTACTAGACTAGATACGAGACAGATACCCAATTCCTGTAACTGTTCTCCATATGTTGTAGCCTTCAGTCCCCTAACTATCTTTGTTGCCCTCCTCTGAAAGCTGGTTTATATCCAACTGGTTCTGACAACATTTTAAACCCTTATGCTTAGCACAGAGGTAGACAACTAGGCATTCTGCTGATGCTGTAATACAATGCCCAGGATTTCTACAAGCAGAAATGCATGTAAAATGCTAGGAGAATGTTTTGCATGTCTGAAAGCCATAACTTACTCCTCATGGGTTAGTAAATCAGATTAACTGAATAAATTCTGGTTTATTCAATAAAGCTGATTAAGCAAGCCATTGTTTAGAATCAGCACCGCAAGTTAGATCTTTGACCCATCAAACCCACTTGTTACCCAACAGAGCTCTTGTTCATAAAAGGTCTTTCTCAGCCTTTCCCTTATGACATCTTCTAATCAAAACAAATTAAAACTGCACAGTTGAACTGTAAGGTCAATGTCCACTTATTTTGCCCATTCAGGATGATCCAACAGGGTGGGGTTTACTCCAGGTCCTGTCAATCGAACAGTGTCACCTCATGGTGATTGTCCTCTGGAACTTGATAAATCTATCAAGAGATCTGTGCCTTTTCCACCCTTATAACATTTAGGAAACTTTTTGGAAAACCTAGTTATTCTCCCAATTCCTTATTTAGAGAATAAGGTGATTGGGAAGCCCCATTTAGTTGTATTTAGTTATATTTACCTAGGGCTGGTGTGTATTGTTCTTTTAGTTGGCCAGGTTTTTGTCTACATACATATGTGGGGGGGGGGTTTCCCCCCTCTGATGTGTACTCTACCTAGAGTTATCAACATAAATAAATAAAACTCAAACTGGGGAAGAGGAAGAGTCAAGCAGGTAGAGGTGAGGATGACCTCCAAGACGTGGTTGTAGCCTTGTGAGGCCTCTCCTGCCAAGCCAAGATCACTTTTCTATTTGTCCAATCCAGAATGGAAAACTGACCAGAATTCCTTAGCACCTGCTTCAGTTTGCTCTCGAAGTTGACATCTCAGAGGCTGCGGAGGGTGTTGGCCTGATACCAACATGAGTTGTCTGCCTGTAGCAACAAGAAGAACCTTTTTTTCAGGGGTGGGCTTCAAAAATTTTAGCAAGGGGATCTCCACCTGGTTGCTGGGTGGGCATGGCCATGGTGGGTGTGACCTAGTCAGCCTCCTGCACCACGACAGGTGGGGTTTTTTGCCCTCCCTGGGCCCCAGAGGCTTTCCTCAAGCCTCTGGGAGAGCTAAAACAGCCTCCTTGGGCTCTGGAGGCTGTTTGGAAGCCAGAAACGGGCCCATTTCCGGCCTTCCTGAACTTCTGGGAGGCCCATTTTTTCCCCTCCCCGAGCCTCCACGCATGGTCTGCACTTATCTGCATCCAAAACGAGCCGCGTGGAGAACTTCGGGGAGGGGAGGGGAGGGGAGGGGTGGGCGGGGCCAGCCAGGAGTGGGATTTGGCGGTTATCTGAACTGCACAGAATCTTAGTTAGGGGCTCTCCCAAACCCCTGTGAACCCCCAGCAGCTCACTCATACCTTTTTTTTTTTTTTTTTAATAAGGAAGTGCAATATTTGTGAGCGGACTGGGCCTTGGAGTCAGCAAGAGGAAAAAAACCTATTTTATTTTAAAAGCTGAATTAAACCCAACTTAATGATCATACCGCTGATATTCTAGCACCCCATGTAGTTAACTATTTCTCTGCCCTGTCATCTTAAACGTTATAATTGGTGATAATTATTTAATGCACTTGAGGGGGATACCCTCAAATCTTTATGGAGGGGGAGTGCACGCATTGTGCCTCTTTTGAGTTACTGGCTTAGTTTACTCTGTTCTATCTTATATGTCATTCTTAATATTGAAAGTTCCATGCTGGTTGCAGTTGTTTTCCAGGCTCAGCAAGTTGTGGGCTTAGCCTTTAATCCTCTCATAGTGGAAATTTCAGAGGGCGGGGGGGTGGGGGGGAGTGGAAGGGAGACACTGCAAGTCTGAAGCGTTAAACATTTAATTCCAATGCTGTATTTAAACCTTAGCGTGGTCCCCATAGGTGATCTGATGCTGCACGCAGGCAAATGCATGGCATTTATGCAAGGGGGCTGGCAATAAAAGACTTTATTTAATTTAAATAGATATCCTGGGTCTTCCTTTCACCCAGCAAAGGAGAGAAGTATACCTCCAGCATTATCCAAGCCATGGGGTGGAAGTGTAAATGTGATGGGCTGTTTTATAAAGCTAATTTAACTCTTGTGTTAGAACACAACAGCCAGAAAGATTAGAGGCCCATTAAGCCCAGGGCTCTCTGGAAAGAATGCAACAGCATTAGCTCCCATAACCAAATGCATGTTAATTTGCCAGTTTCTTCAGCTTGTATATAAATTAATTTTGCAGGAGGCAATTCTAGCTTAAAGGCATGTATAGCATCTGGCAACTACATTGTGTTGTACAGACTCTAGATGAAATGTGGGTTAAAAGCGATGATAAATGCACACGCATGCTTGCAGATGGATTATTTTGTGTGTGTGTTATTTGTCTGGTGATTGTAGTGGAAAATGCCTGTACCTCTAAAAAAACCTAGAGGTAGTGATGTTTTTCTAAGAGAATGGCAGGGCGTGTGGTTTGCTTAATTTCTGGTTTGGAAGCTACTGTTAGGGGTGCATCAATCGTATCATTTTTATTGTACTATTTTATTTCTGTTTTATTCATTAGATTTGGGGGTCACCTGGTTCCAGAATGGCTCTGGCCTGTTTATAGTTTAAAAACCAAACATTTTGTCTAGAAAGAAAATAATGACCCTTTTATTTTAAAGGATTGAACTCTTGCATATATATACGTGTGTCATTTCATTTTTCCACATTTTTGACAAGATGTGTTTTGCATTGGTGTTTTGGCAAAGTGTTCGTACATTGTAAGCCTGCACAACTCTTTTCCAACAGAGGAAAATTTCTTTTAAAAACATCCAACCCCATCCTTGAAATCTGCCCTGTTGGACAGCATCCTCTGTCTATACATACTAGGGCTGGGTTTGTATAGGATTACAGCATCCATCAGTACTTCTTCTCTCGAGCGCCTTAAAAGCATTCTTTGTTATTTTACCTATTTATCAAATTGCTACGCTGCCCATCTCACTTAGGTGACTCTGGGTAGTTTGCAAACAAGATAATAAAATAATAAATGACGAAAAGGTGTAGGAAATGATCAGACTGAGCCCGGGGGAGGGGTCAAACACCTCATAAGTCACAAGTCCCTGCACCGCCCGTAAGAGATCAAAGTCCAGCCCACCGTGAATACTTCTCTTATCTTCCGCTCATTTCCCTTGACCGCTAGTTGGTCAGATTCTTTTTTTTTAAATAAGTTTTTTTTTTTATTTAAAATACATACAATCTTTCGTTTAACGGTGTGTCATTGGGTACAAATATCTTGTGCAATAAATTAATTCTCTATTCTTATCTTATTGATATACATAATATTTCTATTACTACAACACTCCTCTTCTTAACTTGTTCACATATTTTCTATATTTCACTAGTCTATTAGCTATTTCTAGCTTTCATATTTTTTCTCTAGCCATATCTGGTAATATTCAGTTTGCTCCTTCTCTTTAATTGCAAATGTTAATTTATTCATTTCTGCACATTCTAATATTTTTCTGATCACATTTTCATCAGTAGGAATCACTTCACTTTTCCAATTTTGAGCAGATACAATTCAAGCTGCAGTTAATACATGAATAATCGAATATACATTCTCTTTACTATAAATTTCAGTTAAGATTCCAACAGGAATATTTCAGGTTTTAAGTCAATATGCTATTATATCATCTTTTCCAACCACATGTATATTTTTGTCCAGTATTTTTTGGCTTCAGTACATGTCCACCACATATGATAGTATGACCCAGGTATTTGGTGACATTTCCAACATTTAGCTGATTTATCTTTAAACATCCTTGCCACCTCATTGGTGCTAAGTGCCATCTATAAAAGTTGGTCAGATTCTTGTAGAGAGCTTATCTTTATACACATTTGAACTGCCTGAATCTCCTGATTTCTCTGGTGCTTGACCAAAGCAGGCTTAGAACAAAATTAAAAACAAGGTTAACATTTACAGGTTTAAAAATAAAAATCAAAGGCAAGAAATTCACAAGACTAAAAGATTAACAAGGCCCAGGGAGTGCCCTCAAGCCACCAGCCACCCTGAGCCTTTTAGTCATTAGTCATAAGGATGCATCACATTCTTAAACCACCCCTACCCCCAGGCGAAGAGAAGAGAAGAGAATTCTTTATTGGCCAAGTGTGATTGGACACACAAGGAATTTGTCTTGGTGCAAATGCTCCCAATGTACATAAAAGTGAGAGCCAGGACTTAACAGTCTTTTGGAAAACCAGAAGAATAGGAGTTTGCTTCACTTCAGAAGATAAGATGTTCCAAAGGGCGGGGCAATAGCAGAGCAGGCCCTCCTCCTAGATCCCGCCAGTCAAAGTTCTTTCACTAATGGGATTTGTAGCATGACCTTCCTTGACCTTGGGAAGGTTCAGTGTAATTGGGACAAGGTAGTTCCTCAAGGTAACCTGGTCCCATGCAATAAAGGGCTTTCAAGGTGCTACCTAACATCTTGCATTGAACTTGGAAGCAAACTGGCATCTTGTGCAAGTTGGCAGACATGTTACATGCCCAACGTTGGGGGCTTTTTTTTTTTTTGCTCTTGTTCACAGTGGTGAAGAATAGCAAAGGAACTTCATGCTGATCCCCCCCCCCCAATCTTCTAACGGGTAAGGAGATTGGCAGGTGATCTGATTTGTAGGCTTTCAAGTTTTATTTGATGGGGGAAGATTTTCTTCAAAGGAGTTGGGTATCAAATGCATTTAAATAAATAATCAGGATCAGAGACAGAATGAAATCAGCAGAGATGGCATACTTGTTAATTTTGACTACTTTCCTATATATCTAAGTGGCACTTGACCTCCAGCAGTACTTTACTTATGCACCTTTCTGATTAAAAATTGAAGATTGTATTTCAGCTGGTTTAAGATCTTTCATTAAAACTTAGCCTGTTAAACAAGAGGAACCTTGAGAAGGAGAGAGGTATAATGGTTAAAGGTGGATAGAAGCTGGGAGAACCCAGTTCAAGGCCATCTTGGCCACAGAGGATGGCTGCATAATAGCCACTCTCAACTGAACTGAAAAATTAGAGGAAGGAGAGAATGCATTTGCCTTCTCCGTGTTCATTTCCACCAGAGGTTTGTATAAGAAGACACAAAATACTCATACAATATTAAAAACTTGTTCTAAGGAAGTGAGAATGTATTTGCGTTCAAACCCATGTGCTAAATATTGCAAGGTTCTAATTAAGGCCATGTGAAATACTATTCAGTTTTGGTCAGAGGAAGCAAAGGATGGGGAAGGCTGGAAAAGGGGAGGAAATAAGATCTTGTTTACTACTCTAAGTACAATAACAGTGAAAGGGTCTCTCCACCCCCCAGCCCACCTCCCACACCCCTTAGCCTCCTTAACCAAGGAGCAGCTTTTGGCAGGGATGCCAACTGACAACCTACATAGAAACAGGGATTCATTGTGGATTAAAGATCCTCTTTCTAAATTTAACAAATGTGAATTAGCAAGGTGCTTGACATTCAACTTTCCACAACCAGGATAAGATGGAAAAGTCTGTAATGCAATAGTTGATGTAAGGATTTGGAACTGTCATGATCTGAAAATTGGATTTAAGGGCTGAATATATGACAGGAAGAGCAGACTATCTAGAAGCTTGTCTTGCAAGCTCAGCATTTCTAGGTGATTTCAAGGTTACAAAGTGTTTATTTAGTTGTTTGCTATTTATTCCACTTATATGACCACCCATCGATGATTTAATCAAATCATTCTCTTTAAATGTTTGATTCACAGGTTGCATTAAGCCATAAATCAAGATTTACCCTTCACAAAACTTGGATTTGCAAGCCATCATTAAGTTGCGTTCCTTATAAAATGTCCTTGCAGGAAAATAATTATTTCCCATAAGGTAGATGTCAGAGTGTGAAACAGTGGCAGAATTCATGTATTGTGCTAGTCCATGACTTCTTTAACAGTGCTTTATCAAATAAACAAACCGGATTAAGATAACACAAAGTTCTATTTACAAGCTACATTTACACAATCATTTTTAAGGAAATATCAAATCAGTGCTAGCTCTGTCCTGGTACATCCCAGTAAACCGATTGTTTATCCCACGCTGACAATTTAATACAAGGGTCTTCAAACTTGACAGCTTTAAGACTTGTGGACTTCAACTCCCAGAATTCCTGAGCTAACAGGACTGGAGGAGGAATTCTGGGAGTTGAAGTCCACAAGTCTTAAAGCTGTCAAGTTTGAAGACCCTGATTTAATACTTTAGCCAAATACTGACAACCATGGCTAGCTCTGCTACCCCTAATCCAGTACTAATTTGTAATGGCAAATTATGCTTAGATTTTTTAAAAAATATTTACTTATTGGGAGGGAAAGGGGACTTTTATTTGTGGGAAAAGAGTAAGAGGAAAGATAGATTCTTTTCTACGTTTTTCCTTCAGACAACATCTGTTTCTACCCAAGCGTGTGCCTACCTGTTAAGAATGACTAGAGGGTGGGGTAGGGTGGAAAAGAACATCTGTGCAGTTGGTGACCTGCTTAAGTTCATTGACAATGTCACACACCCTTATTTGTCCTTTTATTACTGAGTGTTTTTTTTAAAGGAAGGAAGGGCTTTAACGGTTTTTTAATGCAAAAAAAGCTTCCCTGGACACAAAAGCCTCTCTAATGGAGCTGAGTATAGCTACCTTCCTAGTTAATTTCTAATTAATTCTTCTTTGAGTAGCATGTTGTTTCTGCCAGGCCTTTTCTTCCAAGGGCAAAGTCTGTTTTGCTACGAGTGTGTAAAAGATGGTTTTCACATCGATTAGGAAGCCGTTACATAAGCAACTCCTGAGTGCAGGTTGCCCCATCTTCTCAGGAGAGACTGGCCTCTCTCTCTCTCTGGGCAGAGAGAGGAAGAGAGCCAAAAGCTGGAAACTTTGAAACAGTGCTATATCTGAAAGCAAAGTTGCTTGATTTGTGGTGTTTTTCTAATAAATTGTATTAATCTGGAGCTTGGGAGGAATTGTTTGGCTATTCTTCTCTAGTGTTGCTAGGGGGAACTGAAACCAACTTTGCTTTCTCTTCCCCTGGATTTACCTCAGTTCTGTTGAACTTTCCAGTACCTGCAGACTTTCTGTGTCTTATTCAGTCATTACTTCCATTCTTGTCTTTTTTCAGTGCCTTGCCTAATTTTCCATTCATTTGTCTGCCTTAATGCATAATAGCATAAAAGGCAGGGTGCAATTGTTGAACTGAAATTAAATAATCATTCTTGGAGTAACAAACATGATTGGGGGCTGGAGACTAAAACGTATGATGAATGGTTGCAGGAACTGAGCATGTCTAATCTAATGAAGAGAAGGACTAGGAGTGACATGACAGCAGCCTTCCAATCTTTGAGGGCCTGTCACAAAGAAGTGTGTGTATGTCAACCTATTCTGTAAAGTACCCGAAGGCAAGACAAGAAGCAATGGATGGAAACTAATCAAGGAAAGGAGCAACCTAGAACCAAGGAGAAATGTCCTGACAGAACAATCAGCCAGTGGAACAGCTTGCCTTCAGAAGTTTTGGATGCTTCATCACTAGAGGCTTTTAAGAAGAGACTGAACAGCCATTTGTCTGAACTGGTGAACAGGGAGTTTTTAGTTGAAGGTCCTTTCCAACTCTGTTATTCTGGATTCTGTAATGTTTGCTGTTTGCTTTGGCAGCACATATTGCAGTTATCTTTCATACAGGACATCCACTCTGTGCCTGCATTGGAAGAGAAGCATCAAATATCTCTGATTCTCCCCCCGCCCTTTTTTTTGAAGGGGGGGAGCTTAACATTTTAACCTCCTGAAAAGTGTGTCATTTTCCCCTCCTCCCTCCGTATGTTCCATTGCTGTTCTGTTCCATGATGTGATTGGCAGGCCTATATTTAGAGGAATGGATTAAAGGGTGGTGCATTCAGCCGTGTAATCCTTTGTGTCATAAGGGATATTTTAATAATTCCCCATACTGAATTTATGGCTTTTAAAATCCTTGGCGCTATAAGGGAAAACCTTAACATTTCACCATACCAAATTAATGGCTTCAAAAAAAATAATCCTTGAAGTTATAGGGAAAATGTTTTAGTGTAGGATTACAGAACACGGTATGCGCACAAAAATGTCTTCCCTTTCAGTCTTCTGTTAAAGCACCTGGAAAAAATCCACCTGAAGGATTTTATGCCCTCTATCTTCTAGTCCATGGCTGAGAATCCGATTCATCTTATGATTTGACATTTAGTGGCCTTCATACATTCAGGGAGCACAATTTGGAAAAATATATTGCAAAGGTCTGGACAAGTTGAAAAATAAACAGTTTTTAATCAAATGTGCCTTGACATGTCTGTCTGTCTCTATATCTGTCTATCTATCTCCATTTTATTTCCGTAATTGGGTTAATTGGGCTGAGAAAGATTGATTGGCCCAAGTCACCTCATGAAATGCAATGGTTAAGAGTTAATGTGAACCTGGGTCTCCCCAGTATTATAGTCTGACATCTTAGACACTGAACTGTGGTTTCGCTTCCTTAGCCAAGTTCTGAACTTGTTGGAGATTTGTACATATCTACTGATGGGCATGTATCTTGGAGATACAATTTTATTTATTTATTAGACCTTTATCCCATCTTCATTGCTTTGTATAAGTCAGTGGTAGTTAACCGTTTTGGGCTCCTGTGCCAAAAATTGTGCGCATGCTTGCACGGTAGCGCTCGTGTGCCAGCACCCAGAAGGCAATCCGCCCACCCCGTACGCATGCATGCACAATCCCCACCACCCCAGCCACACACCCCTGCTGTCCCCTTACCTGCACTGCACCTCACAGCTGATTTTCGGCCTCCCAGGTGCTACAGGAAAGCTTCTACAGGCTTTTCAGGCCGAAAAGTAGGCCCATTTCGTCACTTCTGGTATTTCCGGAAAAACAGGAAGTAATGAAACGGGGCTAGTTTTTGGCCTGAAAAGCCTGCAGAAGCCTTCCTGAAGCCTCTGAGAGGCTGAAAAAGGCCTCAACCCGGCTGAAAATCAGTTGTGAGGCACACGCATGCGCAGTAAGTTTGCCGGCACACATGACTCTGCCTGCCGCCTGTGGCATGCATGCCATAGGTTTGCCATCACGGGTATAAGTAATTCAAGGCAGGAAACACACCTTCTTTCCTCCTTCATTCTCCTGTTTTCCCCATAATAACACTATAAGGTGTGTCACAAAGGTAGTATTCAGCAGGTTCTGACCAGTTCTGGAGAACCGTTAGCGGAAATTTTGAGTGGTTCAGAGAACCTGCAAATATAGCCTCTGATTGGCCCTGCCCCTATCTATTCTCTGCCTCTCAAGTCCCAGCTGATCAGCTGGGTCTTCTTTTGTTGCTCTGGACAGGAGAACGGAGCTGGAAAGCAGGTTAGTGAGGTGGGGAGGGAATGGGATTTTGCATTAATCTTCCCGCAGGAGTGGGGTGGGAATGGGGATTTTACAGTATCCTTCTCCTGCCACGCCCACCAAGCCAGCCATGCCCACAGAACCGGTAGTAAAAAAATTTGAATCCCACCACTGGTGTGTTAGGTTGAGAGCGAGAAACTGGCCCAAAGTTACCCAGATGGCTTTCATGCATAGGGTCAGACTGGAACTTACAGTCTCTAGCCAGGTGCCTTTACCACTAGACCAAACTGGTCGTCTACTGTTAGAAATATTCATTGTTTGACATTCAAATGGTGACAGGCTCATATATCAGCTTGTAGTGTGTTTCTGGGTTAGCAAAGTTTATTCTGAAAACCTTGGTGATAGCTTCAAGATTTATTTTTTCTCTCTTAGGACCTGGCCTTGAATTAACTTATATTTGCTGAGGTAAAGGACACAGTGACCAAACATGCGGGACCAAACATGCATTGTTTTTATGTTCTTTCTCCTCTTCTCTCTCATTCCAATTTGACGTAATCCTCTGAGACGCTAAACAGTTGGAGAGAAAATTTTATAAATCTCTCAGAACATCGTGGTACATATTACCTCATAATCTTGGTATTGGGTCATTAGAGATCATGGGAATCCATGGTCTAACAGATGTCCTTCCATTTTTGCATCTTTGCCATGCTGGTGATGACCCATGATCTCCTTATGCTTAATTTGAGTTATTCCATATTTTCTTACAATAACTGTTTCATCTCTGTTTGCAAAATGTGTTTGTGGTTTATTTGTCCTGGGGGTGGCCAATGTGTGGATTTTCTTGGAAGTGTGAGGTCAGTTAAAGTGAACGAGCAAAAATGAAACATTTGCACATTCAGAATATCTGGGGAATGAAAGCTCTGGCGTACTGAAGGAAATGTTAACCAATTTAGTGGCAATTTCATCCTGCAGTTCAGAGGAGGAAGAATTAAGTGTTCAGTGGAAAATGTTGTATATTTGCTGTATGTTCTGGTGATTGAACAAACAGCAAGCTGAGATAGATAGCCTTACCTTATAAAAATTGTGGTTGCTATATCTTAGAATTCTTTTTGTATCCATCTACCCAGAACAAAACTGGAAAATATAAACTAGAAAGATGGTACCTGACAAAAACTAACTTACAGTACTAATTTTCTTTCTTGTCAGTGGATGTTTTATAATGGCCTTCAATGGCATACATTCCTTTGGGTGCAACCATAAAATGCTGCCAAAATTCCTGTTTGTCCATCTGCCCAAAATGTTGTCTATCCATAGTTTAGAGTATGAACCATGAGCTGATAACCATTAGCTCTGGTATGAATGTGGTAAGGGCTAAGACTGGTGGGGTGAAAACCAGTGGTTCCAGAACTAGATGAAGTTGTTACAGAAACATCCCTCATCCACCTCTCAAGTCCTTCAAGCAAACAGCAAAGGACTTTAATTTGGAAGAGTGGGAAGAAGCAGCCTAGAATTTACTTCCTAGAACAGGAGTCTCCAGACATGGCAACTTTAAGACTTGTGGACTTCAACTCCCAGAATTCCCCAGCCAGTATGTCTAGCTGATGAATTCTGGGAGTTGAAGTGCACTAGTCATAAATGTCTGTGGAGATTCTTAGGCCATGGTTGTCTCAAAAGTGTTCTTTCAAGAAGCAACTGAACTTTCTGGTTTTTTCTTTGAAGATGTTTCATTTCT
The DNA here is from genome assembly GCF_900518735.1 of Pseudonaja textilis. The sequence continues at coordinate 6,505,085 of NW_020769308.1, forward strand.
TGAATGAGAAGCAAAAAACATGTTCAAAGAAAAATCAGAAACTCAATTGCCTCATGAAAATGCACCTTTGGGACATAAGTCTTAAAGTTACCAGATTTGGAGACTCCTGACATAGAAGATATATGTATATAAAACCTCTGAGTTCATTGCTGGGCAGTGTTCTATAAACCATTTTGTTCAAAGTTTCATTCTTGTGGGTAAGAATGTTTTTAACCCAGGAGTGACATATTTGAATGCCAAAGTTATCAAGGATTGAATTTAGACTTAAAAGAATGAAAACAGGTGATGTAGTGCCAAGCCCAGATATGAATATTTCAAAGAAACATTCTCTCTCCCAGCCTTGGCCCAGGTGATAATACAATGTATGCACCTTAGTGAGAAGAAAGTTGTTCAAATATTAGAAGAAGTCTTCCTCCTTAAGGAAAAAAAAACCCACACTGGCTTGATTATTTCACCAGAACTTGCACATAAAAATTCACTCTGATTTCCCACAAGCCTCTGTACTTGAACTTAGGTTCTTGATCTCGCTGTGGGAGAAACACATGACTTGTGTAAACTTCCTCAGTGCATCAATCCCGGTTGCGACAAAGTTAGTTTACATAACGATCACGGGACCAGGTGAAACCTGATAGAACAGCTGAGCTATTCTTTGAAGGTCTCTTTTTACATTTTGCCTGACGAATGTGTTTTGTGCTTTCTTTTCTCAGCATTCCTGACAACTTTTCTTCCCTTTTTTCCTATTTAAAAGAAAGCAAACAAGAAAAAAAGAATTGAATGCAATTGGTTTGTGGAAAGTTATGACTGGTGTGTACGTATGACCTGTTAAAAGATAAAATATGGGGGTTCAGTTTTCATGGAAATTCCCCTGGCTGCTAAATTCCAATTTATGAGCACTGGATATAGTTAATAAATATTGATGAAAATGTATTTTGTGCACATACGAAGGTATTCCTTTGCCCTGTAACTGATACCCATCCTTTAAGACTTTTCAAAAGCATATCAGAAATAATTTAATAGTCTTATATTTTGTGTTAGTCAAGTGTGTGCCTGTTACACATGCACACACATGCACGCACACACAGAGGGAAAGAAAGCCTTATATTGTCGTCTTGTTCCATTGCACAAATAATCAACCTAGTTTTTCCATTTGTATATTGAAAAATTCATCTCTTAAGATTCCATTGGGATTAGCAATTGAATTCTAGCGTATCCTTGCAAAGAGAGGCGCACATGATTTTGTGAGTGTATACCCGTGCTGACATAGCAGTGCAGAGGAACTGCAGGATGTAAGCTATGTAAGGAGTATGATGTCAGGCTAAAGTGTTATGCATTGAATCCAAGGTGTTCTGCATTGAAATAGGTACCTGCTAGGAATGACTTGAGCTTGCTGGAATCTACTGCATATCTTGGTTTGTTCTGAGCAGGATTTGAAAGAATCTTCATTGACTGCCCTGATGAGGAAGTGTAACTTTACTTCCTTTGATCGCTGTGGTTTTTGAAGTGCCCCAAGCAATGTTTGTCAACCTTGGTAACTTTTAAGATATGTAGACTTTAACTACCAGAATTCCCCAGCTCATAGCTGGCTGGAGAATTCTGGGAGATGAAGTCCACATATCTTAAAGTAGCTAAAGTTGAGATACACTAGCCTAGAAGGTTGGCATAGTTGCTTTCAAGGTTGGTCCTTCTTGGAAATGATCATTTCATCACTGGCAGGAGTTGGTTTGTGTCCATATTCTTGGCTTGCTGGCCATATTCTATTAGCTCACAAAATCAAAAGTCACAGTGTCATAAGTAGCCAGGTCACAGAGCAAAAGTCAATTGGAGTTTTGCCACTCACGATCCCTATTTTTAAAGCAGGATAGACTAGATTAGCTCTTGTAAGCATTTCCCAGAGTTTGATCACTCACTGTGGAAGGGTTTAATCTTGTCCCTGTTACACAAAATTTAAAAATAAGGTTTGAACCCAGAGCAGATATTGGATTGAATTCAGAATTCTGAGAGTTGAACTGAAGGTGTTGTGTTGTCAAAACCAGCACCAACATGTATCGTTACGTTAACATTTCTCAATGTTTAGAGCTGAATGCAAACCAATGTTGTGAAGACTTTGGCAGGCAGAGAATTTCATGGCCAAAAATCTTTTTCTCCAAATATGGAATTGAAGCTGCAGCATGACATCTTCCTTGGAAGAGTCCCAGAAAAGCCATTGCATCTGCAAAACTCCAAAATAAACTAATTCCATTTGTTGCTTTGACGCAGGTCCCAACTTTGATTTCCAAATATCCTTCATGGAAGGAGATTCGATCAAAGTGTCATTGAACTGAAGGACTTTTTCAAAACAGCCCCGTTGGCAACTTTACCAATGCAGATTTTATACAGAAGTATTTTACAGAATACAGAATAACAGATTTGGAAGGGACCTTTGGAGGTCTTCTAGTCCAATCCTCTGCTTGGGCAGGAAACCCTAGATCAGAAGTCACCAATCTTTTGGACCTCAGGGACCACCAAACTCATAATTTTATATCCCGCAGACCAGAGACCCTGGGAAAATTCCCCCCAAAGTCTGCAGGAAAATTCCCCACCCTCTTTTCCTACCAATCAATCATTCTTTATTTGGGATCGCAGGATAACATCTCCAGCTCCATTCTCAGGGGGAGAGAGAGAGAGAGAGAGAGAGACTTTTGGCTTCATGCAAGAAAAGCAGCGGAAGTCTGTCTTTCTCTCTCCCAAACTCCGCAGAAATGAGTCTTTATGAGACTTATTGCACCAGCGCAGCCACTTGGAGCAGGAGGCCTTGCAAGGTCCCAAAGACTCATTTCTGGCAGAGTTTGGGGGAGAGAAAGAAAGACTTTTGCTGCTTTCCTTGCGTGCAGCCAAAAGCAGAAGAAGAAAGAAGCAGAAAGAAGCAGTCCGGTGGCCAGGCCAAGCGAGCGGGGCAAGTTTCCCACCCTCCACCTTGTGATCCTATGAGCCATGTGGGTGGTGCAGCCCTGTGTTCCCATGCAACCCTGGATTAATTGCTTTGGGGGGTGCTTTGTGGGTGACATTTCTCTGCGGACCACCAAAATTTTCTCGTGGACCATCAGTGGTCCCCAGTCCACTGGTTGGCGACCACTGCCCTAGATCATTCCAGACAAATGGCTGGCAATCTCACCTTAAATATCTCTAGTGATGAAGCGCCCACTGTTTATGGAGGCAAACCATCCCACTGAATAATTAACTGTTCTATCAACCTAGAATTTTTAGGTTGAATCTCTCTTTGATAAATTTCCAGCCGTTATTTCCTGTCTTGACCTCAGGTGCTTTGGAGAACGGCTTGTCTCCCACATCTTTGTGACAACCTCTCAAATATTGGAACACTGCTATCATATCAAATAGAACTAGAGAGAGGTGCAAATATAATGTGTTTTAAATGCACTGTGTAATCCCTGCTAATTACTGGAGCATACTTCCTCTCCTCAACTGATATCTATCCAGAGATAACAGAATAACACAGTAACAGTGTAGGAAGTGACCTTGGAGGTCTTCTATTCCAACACCCTGCTCAGGCAGCAAACACTATACCATTTCAGACAAATGGTTGTCCAATCTCTTCCAGTGTTGGAGCATTCACAAGTTCTGGAAGTAAGTTGTTCCACTGATTTATTGTTCTAACTGTCAGGAAATTCTCCTTAGTTTTAGGTTGCTTCTCTTCTTGATTAGTTCCCATCCATTGCTTCTTATCCTGCCCTCAGGTGCTTTGGAGAATGGCTTGACTTCCTCTTTCGTGTCTACCCCTGAAATAGTCTCTTTATGTCTGAACCCTGCTATAATGTCACCTCTAGTGCTTCTTTTCATTAAACTAGATATACCCAATTCCAGCAACCGTTCTTTATATAGTTTAGCCTCCTAATATCTTTGTTGCTCTTCTCTGCATTCAGTTGCTGTTCGTTGCTCTTCCATACCCATATCAACTCTCACTACTATACTACTAAAAGTCTCACTTATACTAATATTGGATTATATTCCCAATCTGATAAATGCTTTTTTTTTAAGATGGTCAAATCCATCTTTTAACAAAAACAAACAAACAACTAAAACAGTTAAAATAAAAAAAAGAACAGGGCTCATATTGATTTTAGTTTCTGAGCAGTGAATTAATAAGCGGTGCTGGCAAAATGTATTTTGACCTTAATCTGTCCTTTGCAAAATAGATAAACCCAGTTGTAACTGCACAAGAATCAATGAGTTTGAAGCACTGGCTGTGATTATGGGATTTAGCGAGAGGCCACTGAAAATTTACTGACACGCAGCGAGGTCTAAAACTAAAATGCTAATTAAGCAATCCTCAGGACCTCCATTTCAAATTGCCTGGGAAAGAGAGAAAGATTATACACTTTGAAATCTTATTTCCTCTGCTTCCAGTTGGAATGCAAATGGATGCTTCTTGAAGCCGCATCCTGAGTTATATTAAAGAAACAAAAAGTTGATTGTTTTATTCTGTTGCCTTTGAGGTTTCTCTTTCAGTAGCTCTTTTCTTGACCGGAGCTCCTTGTGTTTCCTCCTGTAAATAGAGAAATTGATAGAGATGGGATTTGTGGCTGGGAAAAAACCCATCTTTGGTAACATATTGCCATCAGTGTTAATTGTTTCATTATGTTGGTTAATGATTGCTCTCGCAACATGATGATGACCTGATTGTTATGATATTAGGTTTTTGCATTATGGGTGTTGTCATTTTTACAGTATCTTAATTGGCATATTGTTGTTTTATTACTTGCTGTAGATGTTTTATGGTTCAAACATGGCTATAAATAGCTGGAGTCCTTGGAAAATATACCAAAGGAAGGAAGGAAAGGAAGGAAGGAAGGAAGGAAGGAAGGAAGGAAGGAAGGAAGGAACAAACAAACAAACAAACAGGTGGTAAAATGGAAATGAAGTGCCAGATACAATAAATACGTTCCAAGTAGGGCAAGTTGAAAGGATGATTAATTTGAAGCAATAAACCAAATAAAGAGAGTTGATTGTTACTTCGAAGAAAGCAAATATATCTGTTTCATGTGTTCTAAGTATTATCATCAAGAGTTCCAAGTTACTATATTGTGACCCTGTATACCAAGGGTGGATATAAATACACACAGAGACAGAGATACATATATATTCTCTCTCTTTCTCTCCCTCTCTCTCTCTTTCACACACACACAGAAAGAAGCAACAAAGCAACAACAGGCTCAAATCTTTTCCAGATCAGATTGAAGTCTTAAGGATGCAGATACAATTTCATAATGAACCTACAATTGATTTACTGTCCATGGTGCCTATAGCATAAGCATGTATATAGATAGTCCTTGATGTACAACCATATGTTTAATAGCATTTGAAAGTTACACTGACCATGGAAAGAGTGACTTAAAATTTGTACTCGTACTTCACAACCATCATACTAGTTTCCATGGTCATGTGATTACAATTCAGACCCCTGATTGTTAACAACTGACTTGCATTTGCCAACAATCAAATCAATATCTGAGGGGCTGCCAGAAAGAAGAGGGGGTCAACTTATATTCTCCAAAGCAGCAGAAGTCAAGGCAAGAAGCAAAGGGTGGAAACAAATCAAGGAGAGAAGCAACCTAGAATTAAGGAGAAACTTCCTAACAATGAGAACAATTAATCAATGGAACAGCTTGCCTTCAGAATTTGTGGGTGCTCCATCACTAGAGGCTTTCAAAAAGAGACTGGACAGTCACTTGTTTGGAATGATATAGGGTCTCCTGCTTAAACAGGAGGTTGGACTAGAAGACCTCCCAGGTCCCTTCCAACTCTATTCTGATTGGGAAAAAAAACTAGTTACAGTGTCCTCTGGTCATATGTTCACAATTCATAACCCTATTTTGCTGATTTCTGGCAAACACTGCCCAGTGGATTTGCTTACAGATATGTGGTTCACTTAACTGTGTGGTTTATTTAATGATCATGATATAGGTAATGAATACTGTAAAAATTGTCATAAAGTTAAGTCTGATTTGACTTATGACCACAATAACTTAGAGTGGCCCCAATTGGGGTCATAAGTCAAGGAATACCTGTAGATGCTTAATGAAGGATAAGGAATTGATTCAGTTTCTCATTCTTGCTTGCACCCTTAGCATTAAATCATGGCTTATGTCTGTTTGGGCTACATATTATATACACATAGCTTCATTTCTGTGAACCCTGAAATCCTGCAAAGTTGCTTTAAGGAAATTTGGCTGCCAATCGCCCATATTCACTGGTGCAAACTTTCTATAATGCTTGCAAAAATAAACCTTAATGTAAATGTGTTCAGACTACATTTGGCTTTTGTTGACTCTAATGCAAACCCCAAAAGTTCAGCTTCTGGTGCTAGCCAACTGTAGTCCTCAGGTTCTTAATCTTTCATTCCAATTCATTCCAATTCAGTTGCATCTTATTTTGAACATAAAGTACATTTTAAAATCCTGGCAATGACATTTGCAAGCCGTTTTACTTTCTTTAGGCCTGGAGCCAGTGTGTTGTGACTCCTTTTCCTTGCAGTAAATCTTCCCCATTTCACTGATGCCTCATAGGGTCTGAAGCTATTAAAGGCTACTATCAAAGATAATAAAAGAAGTTTCTTCCAACATATAAATAACAAGAAAAAAATCAAGGAAACAGTCGGTCCACTAAAGAGAGAAGATGGCAAGGAAGTAACAGGCAACAGAGAGAAAGCAGAACTGCTTAACTCATTCTTTGCATCGTCTTCATGCAAAAAGAAACTATAGCTCAACCCACCAAAAAACATAACTGTAAAAGACAGACCAGAAATAAAAGTTAAAATAAGCAAAAAAAATAGTAAGAGAACACCTGTCTGATCTTGATGAAAACAAATCACCGGGGCCTGATGGATTACATCCCAGAGTTTTAAAGGAGCTGGCAGAGGTCATCTCAGACACATTGCACCATATCTTTCAAAAATCCTGGAGCACCGGGGAACTATCAGAGGACTGGAAAAAGGCTGATGTGGTTCCCATCTTCAAAAAAGGAAAAAAAAACAGACCCAGGAAACTATAGACTAATCAGCCTAACATCAATACCTGGGAAGATACTGGAAAAGATAATATAAAAACAGATCTGCCAACATCTAGAAACATGTAAAGTAATACCTAGCAGTCAGCACAAGTTTGTTAAGAACAGATCATGCCAAACCAATCTTTTTTCATTCTTCAACAAAGTGACTAAATTAGTAGACCAGCAAAATACTGTGGACATAATATATTTAGATTTCAGCAAGGCATTCGACAAAGTAGACCACAACCTACTTCTTAGTAAGGTAGAAAAAAGTGGAATAGATAGCATCACCATTAGTTGGACTCGCAAATGGCTGGCAAACTGTACTCAACGAGTAGTGCTTAATGGGTCTAAGACTACATGGAGGGAAGTAAGCAGTGGGGTGCCACAAGGTTCTGTCTTAGGCCCAGTACTCTTCCATATCTTCATTAACAACTTAGATGAGGGAATAGAAGGGGAATTTACCAAATTTACCAAGCTGGCAGGAATAGCTAACACTCAAGAAGTTAGGCTCAAGATCCAGATGGATCTTGACAGACTAGAACACTGGGCCATATCTAACAAAATGAAATTCAATGTAGAGAAAAGTAAAGTCCTGAGTCAGCAGTGTGCAGCAGCAGCCAAAAAAGCTAATGCAATCCTAAATTGTATTAACAGAGGGAGACAATCAAGATCAAGGGAAGTACTAATACCACTCTATAAAGCCTTAGTAAGACCACACCTAGAGTACTGCATCCAGTTTTGTTCACCACATTATAAAGATTTTGAGAGGCTAGAAAAAGTACAGAGAAGAGCAACCAGGATGATTAGAGGACTGGAGGCTAAAACATACAACAAACAGTTGCAGGAACTGAGCTTGGCTAGTCTAGTAAAGAGAAGGACCAGTGGAGACATGATAGCAGTCTTCCAATATTTGAGGGCCTGCCACAGGGAGGAAGGGGTCAAGCTATTTTCTAAAGTGCCTGTAGGCCAGACAAGGAATAATGGATGGAAACTGAACAAGGAAAGATTTAACCTGGAAATGAGAAACTTTCTGACAGTGAGAACAATCAACCAATGGAACAGCTTGCCTTCGGAAGTTGTGGGAGCGCCATCACTTGAGGCTTTCAAGAAGAGATTGGACTGCCATTTGTCAGAAATGGTGTAGGGTCTCCCACTTGAGCGGGGAGTTGGACTAGATGACCTACAAGGTCCCTTCCAACTCTGATTATCTGTTAAATCTGTTAAATCTCCAATTAAAAGAAATACCCAGAGCCTCTCAATAATACATTTTAAAACTGATGCCTCACAGGACCAGAGCCTTGCAGCCCAGAAGGCATTTGAGTTTGCTGCTGCGTTGGTCTTTTATTTTAATTTTTTATTTTTTTTAAATGTCCTTTTTCCCCCCACACTCTTTATTTATTTATTTTTGTCAAGCGATTATAAGATATAAGTATAAACATAGTTATGAATTGATGAAATGGATACATATAAGAAACATAAAAAAGAAACAATAGGACAGGGATGGTAGGCACGTTGGTGCACTTATGCACATCCCCTAAAGACCTCTTAGGAAAGGGGTGAGGTAAATAGTAGACAGTCTAAGGTTAAAGTTTTGGGGGTTTGGGGAAGAAACCACAGAGTCAGTTAGAGTGTTCCAGACATTGACCACTCTGTTGCTGAAGTCGTATTTCCTGCAATCAAGTTTGGTGCGGTTAACCTTGAGTTTCTATCTATTGTGTGCTCTTGTGTTGTTATGGTTGAAGCTGAAGCATTGACAGGTAGGACATTGCAATGTATGATTTTATATACCATACTTAGTTCAGACCGAAGGCGGCGTAGTTCTAGTTTTCTAGGTCTAGAATTTCAAGTCTGGTGGAATAAGGAATTCTATGAGTAGAGGAGTGGAGAACTCTTCTTGTGAAATAGTTCTGGACTTTCTCAACTGTGTTAATATCATATACGTAATGCAGGTTCCATACTGATGAGCTGTATTCAAGTATTGGTCTAGCAAATGTTTTGTATGCTCTAGTTAGTAGTGTGATATTACCAGAGAAAAAGCTACGTAGAATTAGGTTAACAACTCTTAATGCCTTTTTGGCTATGTAGTTACAGTGGGCTCTAGCACTCATTAGAGATGAGTACTCCAAGGCCTTTGTAGAGATAAAAATGCTGTGCACATTAGCAGATTTGCTCTGTGGCACATTAACACTCCCTGAAATGTTTAACTGTAGAGAAATGTTCCAGCCTGACTAGGAAAGAAAGCGAGGGTGGAGAATGGAGAAGAAGCCCATGAAAATGAGGGAGGGACTGGGGAAGACCCTCGAGAAATGGGAGTGGGTGGGTGAGATGCCTCCAAATAGAGTTACCAGATGTTTGGCAAAAGGAGGACGTATCCTCTGTTTTATCCTCATGTCTTCCATCTGGCAAACTTATGAAATATCGCCTGGTTCTCTGAGCATCTTGCAGTTTATTTGGACTGTTTTCAGAAGGAGTCAAACTTTTACGTATGGCGATCTTGTCAATAGCCTTCTCCCTCCCTTTTCCTTAACTCACAGCAGACTCAACAGCCAGCATTTACTATGCATTTAATTTATTTCCTGACTTCAGCAATCAGCTTCAATTCAGCCCCTTCCAAGATATAAGCCCTGTCTTCTGTAGATCCCATGACTCATCATACATTTCTAGGGTGAAATTTGAAAAGCACATTATCGTTGAGCCTATATTATTGCTAGTAGGAAAATAAAAACTCGTTGGAGAAATATTGTGATTGAAAAACCAGTCCTTCTGGAAGGGGGAAGAAATAATTTCATGTACACATTGGCCTGAATATATTTGGGTGTGGTTTTGCAATTTTGCATTATAATTTTTATTGCAGCTCTTAAGAAAGTTAAAAAAAGTTTGCATGTCCTCCTTTTTCTTCCATTTGTCCTCCTTTCCAATTGTGCATGACCTCCTTTATCTGTTCAGATACTTGGTATCTCTGGTGTTTTTTTTGTTTTTGTTTTAAACTTGGCAATCTTAAGATATGTGAATTTCAACTTCATCCACCTCTGGAACCAGGTTTATCAAAATTGGCAACTTTAACATGTATGGATGTTAGCACCTAGAATTCCCTAGGCTTCCAGAATTCTGGGTGTTGAAATTCACCCATTTTAAAGACCTCAAGTTTGAGAAATACTGCTCTACTTACCTGTGTCCTGATCTGCTATCATCATGCCCCCAAATGCAAAAAAAAAAAAAAGCCTCTTTGTGACCATGTATTTTAGAAGCCGGAGTTTTAAAAGTTTTTGTTGGGGTCTTGTTCCCTCTGAGTTAACTGAAACAGGACAATCTCTGCATCCTTCTGGCCGAGAAGATCCTGTTTCTCATTATGTAATGCAAGTTAGCCACTTTCCAGAAGGATGCCATGTTTTAAGCCAAGCAACCCACACAGTTTTATGCCTTTTTCCTTGTTGCTGTCTGGTGGTTTGTTCAGGCAGACCGTTGCACGTTAATGTCTTCCACACCCAGAGCAACTGGCAAGGAAATCAAGAGAAATGTGTACCGCCTCTCACACTCATGAATGAATTCTGTCCCCTTCTTCCTCCATGTCCTACTGCGCCAGTACTACATCTCTGTCCCATCCGTCCTTCCAAAACGAGCTTGGGTACCAGAGGGAGGGGCTACCTGTTTTCCTCTTGGAAACCAAGCCTCAACTTACGTCCATAATTGGATTGTAATGCAACCAATTTCACTGTATACATGATGTACAATGACAATAAAGGCTTTGAACTTTGGGACCAGAATTTTCATTACTAAGGAAGGTGGGCGCTAAGTGAAACACTGCAGATGTTAAGCGAATCATAAGGGGTGGGGTCATTAAACAAATTGGGCTCATTAAACAAATCTCACAAATGGCAATCACTGTGCTGCAGTGGTTGGAAATACATGCCAGTTGCCAAGCACCCAAATTTTGATCACATGACTGTGCGGTGCTGTGACAGCTCTAAGTGTGAATACCTGTTATAAGTCTTTTTTTTTTCTCAGGGCCATTGTAACTTTGAAAGTCGGTAAATGGCTGGTTGTAAGTCAAGGACTACCAGGTAGCCCTCAAGTTACAACATTTCACTTAGTGACTGTTCAAAGTTACAACGGCATTGAAAAAAAGTGACTTAGGACCGTTTTTTCACACTTATGACCATTGCAGCATCCCCATGGTCATGTGATTGACACTTGGATACTGAATGACTGACTCACATTTACGACGGTTGCAGTGTCCGGAGGCCATATGAACCTTCTCCATTTTGCAACCTTCTGACTAGCACAGTCAACGGGGGAGGGGAGCTGATTCACTTAACAACTGTTTGACTAATTCAACAACTGCAGTGATTCATGTAACAAATGTGTCAAGAGAAGTCATAAAATGGGACAAAATTCACTTAACAAATTTCTCACTTAGCCGCATAAATTTTGGGCACAATTGTGGTCGTAAGCTGAGGACTACAGTACCTGTAACATCCTCATGTCATTTGGAAACTGGACCCTGGGGCGCTCTTCTAACAGAAAACATTGCGTCCCTAATGAACGTTGAAAAGCCAGCAGCAAAATTGCCTGTTCGATCCCAGGTTAATGTATAATAATATGACCTCGGTGCAATGCTTAACTAGCACCATAGTTCATTTTTCTTAGGCATGGTTCATAATAGTTCAGAATTGCTTAAACTCTGACATGCCCTTTCATTTAAAGCAGGTTTAAAATTTGGGCTTTGTAATAAATTCCTTTAAGGCATGACAGATAACTTCAGGCCCCGGAGTCATGGACAGTTTTTTAAGCACATAAACCCCAAGGTTTCCACTCTGGACCCCATGATTGTTAAAATAAGACGGCAAATTCCCTGTCATTTTGAGGTGGGAAATGTATGGCACTTTTAGCATGCAGCCTAAAATAGGGATATTGGAATTGAAAATCAGACCGAGCTAAGGTAAAGGTAAAGGTTCCCCTCATACATACGTGCTAGTCATTTCCGGCTCTAGGGGGCAGTGCTCATCTCCGTTACAAAGCCGAAGAGCCAGCGCTGTCCGAAGACGTCTCCGTGGTCATGTGGCCGGCATGACTAAATGCCGAAGGCGCACGGAACGCTGTTAGCTTCCCACCCTATTTTTCTACTTGCATTTTTACGTGTTTTCGAACTGCTAGGCTGGCAGAAGATGGGACAAGTAACAGGAACTCACTCTGTTACGCAGCACTAGGGATTCGAACTGCCGACTTTTCTGATCAACAAGTTCAAGGGGAACCAGTTTGGTGTGGTGGTTCAGCTGCTGGTTTAAAAACTGGGAGACTGTGAATTCTAGTTTTTCCTTAAGCATGAAAGTTACCTGGGTGACTTTCATCCAGTCCCTGTTTTTCAGGCCAACCCTCCTTGTAGAGTTGGTTCTGTGTGGGAAAAGAGGGAGAGCATATATTCCGCTGCCTCGAGTTGTAGAAAATTGAAGCAGGATATAAATCTAATGATTGATTGATAAATAAATACGCTTTCCACTTTGCAACTCTCGACCCTCACCCACCAAATGTATAAATGTGGCATTTAGCCACAAAAATACAGTATTTCATTCCTAGTTTAATGCAACCTCAGCAAAGCCTTGTCAAACCAAGGCTTATGCAGATATTGCTGCTGTTTCACTATGTGTTAAATTTTGCAGACTGTATTGGTGTGGTAAGCAAAGAGACAGGCTCGTGGCTATATGCCTGGCACTAAGCTGTAATGTACAGATAGTCCTCGTTTCACAAGCACAGTTGCAACCGGCAATTCCCTCACTGTGACACAGTCGTTGAGTGAAACGTTATGAGATTATGATGGCCTTATGACTCTAGAAAGAGTGCAGAGAAGAGGCTAAAACATATAAAGAACGGTTGCTGGAATTGGGTATGGTTAGTTTAATGAAAAGAAGGATTAGGGGAGACAAGATAGCAGTCTTCCAATATCTCAGGGGCTGCCCCAAAGAAGAGGGAGTCAAGCTATTCACCAAAGCACCTGAAGGCAGGACAAGTAGCAATGGGTGGAAACTAATCAAGGAGAGAAGCAACCTAAAACTAAGGAGAAATTTCCTGACAGTGAGAACAATTAATCAGTGGAACAACTTGCATCCAGAAACTGTTAATGCTCCAACACTGGAAGTTTTTTAAAAGATGTTGGATAACCATTTGTCTGAAATGGTTATAAGGTTTCCTGTCTAAGCAGGGAATTGGTCTAGAATACGGCTGTCAAACTCGTGGCCCACGGGCCAGATGTGTCACATGCTGGCCATGCCCACACCTGGCCATTGTGATATGTCACATGATGCCACTGTGACACCGCAAGTTTGACACCCCTGGATCAGAAGACCTCCAAGGTCCCTTCCAACTATTCTGTTATTCTGTTATGACCCCACTTCCACTGTGACTGTTAAGCAAATCACCTGCAGTCGTTAAGTGAGACATCATATGTCCACCACTTGCAATTTCACTGCTGACTTCTCCCGTTGACTATGCTCATTGGAAACCTCTTGTGAAGTGTGCAAGTAGCAATTGCATGTCCATGGGATGCTGCAAAAGTTGTAAATGTGAGAACAGGATGGTAAAGTTACATTTTCGGAGCCATCATAACTTCAACCAGTCTCTAAACACGCCAACCATTAAGCCAAGACCACCAGTAATATTACCTGTTATAGTGTGAATTGTGGGTTTGCACCTCTGGAGAAAAAGATTTGAGACTTTCTTTCTGGTCTGCATAAGATATGTGTGAAGAAAGATCCAAATTCAATAGAAGTTGGCATATCTGAACTGATGAAAAGCAGAACAGGATAAATAAAGTAACTGTTTTTCAGCTTTTCCTCTCTGATATGCAGTCTCCAGAGATAGTTGCCTTTTAAGGATCACTCTTTCAGTCACTTTAGCAAAACCGAGCAGCCAGGAAAGGGGTTTGTTTTCACATGCACAGGAACAAACTGCTGATGTATAAACAAACTCCAGTCCTATTGGACCTGATTTGGGATTGGCTTAATTGGTCTCGAGAGTTAACTGGTTCTCCATGAAACTCTGGATTTCTGAAAACAAATGTCAAAGCTGCCTCTTCGCTTTCGTTTGGTTGGAGACTTTCTCCACTTGAATCTTTGTCACAGACACACCTGGGCAGTCTATCTGTCTGACTCTTGGACTTACTTTGCCTTACCCTGATCTACAGGTAATCCTCAACCTACAACCACAGACAGATTCGTATTTATGTTTGTTTATTTATGTAAGGGGAAAAACGAATTCAGCAGCCAAATTCTTTCCTGCTTCTGAATGAGGAAGAATAATTATTCCTATTGAATAATAGGTTTCTCCTTCCTCTTTCAGAAGCATGAAAGAATTTGGCTGCTGAATTATTTTTTCTTCCATAAACAAACAAAGCTAAATACCAATCTATTTATAAAATGCTAGATAGCACTTGTCTGAATAAAAGAGAGAAAATATCCTTATCACTCCAAGGCGCGCACACATTCATATGGGAAAGTGTTGGTAAATCTTGTTATATTTACCACTTGTAGTAGCAAATACAACGTATAAAGCTATAAACACTCTCAAGGGGAAGATCTTGGGCCCTGTAGCATGTTATGCAGACATAATTAACAGCTATAAAGTTCTCAGAGATGGATGTCTTTCTGTGCACTAAAGTTGTATTATTTCCCAAATCAAGAATTTTCTCCTTTTTTGTACTTAGTGCAACATCTCAAGGCGATGTATGAAACTTTTGTACACTTTGGGTTATGGCCAGAGGATCCTACATTACAGGCTGCTGTTGATCGTCATCATTAGCTATTCTTCTTCATCTTTTTTCTTCTGTACACAGTTGCGCCTTCTGGCATCACTTGTTGGCAAACACAAACAAGCTCCCAACGTTTTTGCTACATAAGGAGACATGCAAAAGCGCTGCTTCGTTTAGAGGACAAAAATGGAAAGTTTTGCCATCAGTCTGTAGGTTACTGACCAAGAATATGTTGCAGCTAACGAATTTGCTTGTTAAATCAGCATTTTTATGGCCTTGGGTGTGCAATGCAGTTCTAGAAGGTGAGATTTTCCAGCAAATCCTGTAACTCACTAACTTCAGTGTCTCCATCATGACAAAGAAGCAGCTGATCTGTTACAAGAAATGTTTTTTTTAAAAGGCAAAATAAACTTTGGTTTATATGGAGTAGGGAACAATGGCGTTATTAAGGTCTGTTGTAAGTAGCAGTCATAAGATACTATGCCTCCTTACTTTCCCAACCTAAACTCACACCTTTCTTTGCTGTCTTGAGTTAGGATTCTCATAGATAGATAGATAGATAGATAGATAGATAGATAGATAGATAGATAGATAGATAGATATAGATATAGATATAGATATAGATATAGATATAGATATAGATATAGATCATAGTCTCCAGCAATACCTGTGAAGCAATAATCAGGGTAACCAGGTTTGCAAAGCTCTCATTCAGAAGGAAATTGCACAATGTTAAAACAGAGTTAAGAATTAACCCAGCCTTCCATAACTTGGCACCATCTCCATGTGTTGGGTCCACAGCGCCTAATAGCAATAGTCCGTAGACTTGTATACTGCTTCACAGTGCTTTACAGCCCTCTCTAAGTGGTTTACAGAATCAGCTTTTTGCCCCCAATAATCTGGGTCTTCATTTTACTGATCTTGGAAGGATGGAAGTCTGAGTCACCCATCAGTTGGTGAGAATCGAACTTCTGGCGGTCGGCAGAATTAGTTTGCAATACTGCATTCTAACCACTGCGCCGCTCTCCACAGTACCCAATGCTCAACTATGATCAGGAGATGTGCTATTTCAGGGGTGTTACACTCATGTCACAGTGGTGTCACGTAAAGTATCGGGAATTTCCCCCAGTTTGCTAAACCGGGCGTGGTCACTGCATGATGTACCCAGCTCGCAGGCTGGGAGTTTGACAGCCCTGTGCTATTTTGGAAATTTCACACTCAACACACTTGTGGAGGCTGTGATGATAAGGAAGTAAATAATTCCAAGGGAGAGTGGCCATCCTGCAGTTAGATGGTACCATCAGAACCATTGTAATATAGCAGTGGAGATTTGGACCTAGGCCTTGGGATCATTCAAGTTCCAAATCCAGATGATTTTTTTGCTCTCAGCAAAACTGACCTCACAGGAGGGATGCAATAGAGCAGAATAAGATCATGTATGCTTTCTTAACTTTCTGGAGACAATGTGGAATGTAACTCTTAACAAATTAGAAATAAATGCAGCCTTTAGCTTCGCCTCTCCCCACCTCTTAGTCAGGAAACCAGAAGGGGAAGTTAATTGAACATCTGAATTGGAATGACTGTGATGTAGGCGAGTAAACTTATCACAAACCACAGGCCTCAAGTGTTAACCGCACGTGAACCCACAGCCTGGTGTTAGATACGGCTGTGGGCCTTAACCACCTTCTGACTTGCAAATCAGGTCAGCGTAAAACAGTAGCAGCCCAGTAACCCGGCATCTGAATAGGTGGGCCGCATCTCCTTCCTTCGACTGAATAAACGTCCGTTTTGGCAAATGGCAAGTGCTTGACAGCTACACTTTACAGCTCAGGGATCCCGTTACATTAACTGCCCCTCTCGCCAAACAGGCCGCCAAGATATCCAGCCTTATGGGAGGGCAGCCAGTGTGCTGGACAGGATGGCCGTTGGAAGAGAGAGACATCCGTCTTCCTCCTGTCCTTTTCATCGGAAAGAACAGGGCTCCTTGAATTGATTTCTTCTTTTGTTTGGTGTGGTTGCCATGGGGCTGAATGGGCTACTCCTGGATGTGTGACGTCTTTATTCTCCTGAGTAGAAAAGCTGAACTGATTAACCTCGGTTTTTATGCAAACGCGAATACCTGCTGTCCTACCAAGGTATTTGCTCCTCTTTCTTCCAGCTCTCCTGATCAGGGCAAATGGAATAATAAAACGATCCACAGAAATGGTAGTTTGTGCTGTATTAATTATGGTCAGCAGAGTAAGGTATTTTTTGAGAGGAGCTACTGTAGTCATCTAGACTATAGGAGTTGGCCTTCTGAATGTTGTCCATGCGTAAAAGCAGGGATCTTTGAACTTGGCAACTTTAAGACTTGTGGACTTCAACTCCCAGAATTCCTCCTCCAGTCTTGTTAGCTCAGGAATTCTGTGAGTTGAAGTCCACAAGTCTTAAACTTGCCAAGTTTGAAGACCCTTGCGTAAAAGATAGCCCAAGCAACAGTGACGTTCCAGGGTATTGTAATCTTAATTAAATTATAAGTATATTTTGGTATTTATAGCAATAGTAATAGCACTTAGACTTATATATCGCCCCAAAGTGCTTTACAGTACCCTTTGGGTGGTTTGCAACATCAGCATGTTGCCCCCAACACTCTAGGTCCTCATTTTACTGACCTGAGGTCAGTAAGGAAGGCTGAATCAACCTTAAGCCCCATTAACATCAAACTCCTGGCTGTGGGCAGAGTTTGCCTGCAATACTGCATTCTAACCACCAAGGTTCCTGGTGGCCCAGTGGTTTATGTATTTTTAGCAGCCTGCAAATGAATGTTCAAGACCTAAACACAGCAAGATTAAATCATATCAGCATAATTTCTAGTGTTATATTTTGTATACAAGTATCAGGGCCTCAAATCAATAGTTTTGGATTTTAAAAGCATTTTTAATGAGAGGAAAAACTCATTGTGTCTATATGCAGATACATCTTTCATATGTGAATCGATTTTTACATTGGTATTCATAGCCAGTCCATTTACAGACCTTAAAACACATGAGATAGAGTTAAGGCTACCGGTTCCCAAGACAACCGGCAAGTTTTTGCTGTATCCTAAACTGGATAAATAGTTCAAGAATCAGAAGCCACCCAATGGAATAGAATCCTTGAAGAATCCAGAGAGACAAAAGCACTTTAATTTTTTTTAAGATAATTTGTGATTCCCAGAGGTGGGTATTCAGCAGGTTCCGACAGGTTCTGGAGAACCAGTAGCGGAAATTTTGAGTAGTTCGGAGAACCAGCAAATACCACCTCTGGTACCCCCCGCCCCCATCTATTCTCTGCCTCCCAGCTGATCAGCTGGGTCTTCCTTTGTTGCCCTGCACAGGAGAACGGAGCTGGAAAGCAGGTTAGTGGGGTGGGGAGGGAATGGGGATTTTGCGGTAACCTTCCCCTGCCACACCCATCAAGCCATGCCACACCCACCAAGCCACACCACGCCCACCAAGCCATACCCACGTGATGTGGAAAAGGTTAGCCATCACTGCTATAAGATGTCTTGGCTACCAGCTTGGCTGGCTTCAAAAAGGATTTGAATCAATTCATGGAGGCCATGGGGATCAGCAACTATTGGGAGAACTGATTGCTTGACCAGATGAGCCAGGCTGTGATCCAGCAGGGCACCGCTCGTGTTCCTATGTTCCATCTGGACAATTTCCAGATAGGAGACTAACTCCCAAAATTCTTAGTTGAGAATTCTAGGCATCCATGTATCTGGAAGTTAGGAAGTCTATGAATCATGGGTTCTCGGTTAGTGTTTTTCAGTCTTGGCAGATTTAAGGTGTGTGTACTTTCCAGAATTCCCTGGCTGGTAAGAGAATTGGTCTATTGGTCTCAATATAATTTCTTCCTTTTGATAGGGATTTTTTTTTTGATGCCTAGGGTGAAGATTTGGTATTATCAGTAAAAATGTAGTATGTAACTAATTGTATTCCAAATCCTCTTTGGAAATGGTCAGAAGGGAACTTCGGATAATCTGTGCGCAAACCCCATGCTATGCTGCTGTTTTGGTGCTTTGATTTCTACCTGTCGCTGTAGAACTTTTATTTCAAATCCTTTTTGTGAAGTTGAGACTTTTACAGGTAGCTAATCTATGTTCATTGAGTGTACTTTAACAGGTCAGTTCTGAGACAGATGGTTCTTATTATCGGTGCTTTGCAAGCAGATATCAACAAGTTAGGTTTGACTCTTGAGAACTGCATGCATCTGTCTATGCATTACTAAACGTCTTACTAAAGACATTTACTAAATATTGGCACCAACTTGACAGCACACATTCAATCAATCACAACACATGATGGTGTAAACCATTTCTAGCAGTAACATGAATTTTTTTTCCCCAAGGGCATTCCAGGAATTCCTTTGATCTCACCTGTCTACCTTATCTATGATGTTCCTCTTCTTTGGCTTCCTTCATCCTACGTAGTTTTCTGTGAGAAATGAACATAAATCATTTAAACTTTCCCAGAATATGTGGTGGTTGGGCACCCTGAGACTGGAAGCCCACACATCTTCTAGTGACCAAAGTTGGAAGCACTGCTATAGGCCAAGGGAAGGCAACTTAGTGAAACTAGAACTCCCATGAACCCCAGCAAGCCATGCCATTGGGTCAAAGATAATGGAACCATAGTTTGAAACAGATGTACAGATTATCTCAGTCAGGGGCATGACTTACCCTTCCTCATGGCTGGCAACCCCAAGAAAACTTCCAGTGAGATCATCGGGATCTTTAGAGGTAGATATTTGCAGGGAGGTAAGGTTGGGAATATAAAGTACTAGCTGGATATCCCGTACTTCGCTATGAAACTATGTGGTCGGGCTTAGTTTTGGGGGAGGAAAACAAGGCGGGAGGGAAATTCTGCCTCTGCCTACCAGCATCCATCAGTATTCATGTGGCTAACGTCCTCTCAGTGTGTGAGAGAGTTGAGGGCTGTTTTGAAACTGAAACACTGAAATACTGAAAGTATTTGCTATGTGAGCAAGAAGGAGAAAGCAAGGAGCTTGGGCGTGGCTTAGCTCAACTGTTCTGTACTAAAGCTGCTTGGTGCTGTGAAACTAAAACTGAAATTCAACTCCTCTGCTTGTTTTTTGCATTTGGAACAGATTTCTTTTCAAGTGGGGAAGGGCAGTAGAACTCATTAGCATCAGAGCGTGTTAATAATAATACACAAAATACTAATGCTCTGATGGTCATTTTGAAAAATCCTTTCTTAGTGAGCACCTAGAAGCCAAGAGGAACATACGTGCCAAATTTCAAGTTTGTAGGCTTTACGGTTCTGGAGATTTTGTGATGATGCGTGAGTGATATTTCACTTTTACTGTATATACATACCTAAACTCTCTTTTCCACCTTTATTTTATCATTCTTGAGTCCAACATCACGCTATTAAACATTAGCTAGTTTGCCACTGAATTTTGGCACATCGATTTCAGGGGCTTCAGAAGTCTTGGCTTTAAATATCAGGTAGGCACAAAGCTACTCACCTGTCCTTAAATCTGTAAATACTGTGATTTCACCTTGTCTACATCAATCAAAAAGGGATTTAAGCTGCAAAGCTGTAACAGTTGTTGCTGCCAAAATTAGCTTTTTCTTAGTTGGAGCTAGAACGTTTGTAAGTGGTTAATATTGTTGAATACCTAGATAGAAACTTTCCTGCGTTATAAAAATGCCTAGGGAGGTCAAGAAAAATGAAAAACAACTTCCTATTATTATACTGTAAATGGTTTATATCCTTCCCTTGATGTATGATTAAAGGGGCTGGATATTATTATTACACCATGATCCCATCTGTCTTGTCCAAATCTATTGAACAACAGAAAAATCTGGTAATGGTCTGTGAGAAAGTCCTTGTCAGACAGGAGGGAGAGGAGGAGAAGGAGAAACTGCAGAATGGGCAACCGGCAGGTAAGAGGCAGCTTAGCCCACAAATGTACTTTCAGACTTGCAAGATTCTGTTTTTTTTTAATCGTTACAACAAAGGTAGTGTTAGTACTTGTTAAGGTAATGAAAATTTAATAGCTGACCAGCTGCTGTAAGGCTGTAAGCCAAGATGATGAACTGAGGATGAGTCAGCAGGGTACTGCTGCTTTAAGAAGCTGTCTATATAAGGGAGACCATGTGAGGGCCTCTCTCTCCCCCCCCCCTTCTATCTCCATTGTGGTTCTCCGTGTAGAATTGAAGATTGCTTGCTTGCCTAGTATGTGACTAACACGTGTATGTATATAGCAATCCTGTATATAACCCACCGTTAAAAGACAAAGTGCATGGTTGGTGCATCTTAACTACCTCAAAGGACTGATATCAGCTTTGCAAGTCTCAAACTGCAGTGCCTCTTCACTCTCTTTTATCTTTTTCTTCTTGTGCCATATTTGTCATCGGACGTTGGCGATCGTGTTGGCGATCCTATCTTTTTCAACAACCGCACAAAAAAGTGCTGCTGAGTTTTGTCCAAACCAGTCCCTTAGATTTTGAAGCCATGATGTTCTTCTTCTGCCTGGACCTCGTTTGCCTTCAATCTTTCCCTGGAGGATTAAGTGAAGCATGCCGTATTTTTCCAGGTGTCGCATCACATGTCCGAAATATTCTAACTTTAGCATTTTTATGGTTTGGATGATTTCCGTTGGCTTTCCCAGGTAGTTTATCACCTCCTCATTTCTGATTTTGTCAACCCAACTTATACGTAGCAGCCGCCTAAAAAATCCACATTTCAAATGCTTCTAGTCTCTTCGAGTGGCTTTCTGTCAGAGACAAACTGTCCACTCCGTAGAGCAGGAAGAAAAGATGTAAATCTGACAAGCCTGATTTTCAATCTTAGGCTTATGTCGTGGCTGCAGAAGACCATTTTTACAGTCCAAGAAAATAGGGAGAATTCCTTCTGAGGTTTGCTTTGCACTCTTCCAACTCTGTTAATCTGAACCTCTTATCTGACTCTTCTTTCTCCTGCCTCTTAAGAGCATCCTCATGGACCATTACAGGTCTCTACTTCAATGTTCTTAACAGTATAACTTGTGATATGTTGAGAGTGGAGACACTAAGAATACGTCAGGATGGCTTAGAAGAATGGTTATCAAAAAGAGAAATAATGCAGAGGAAAACTGTTAGCAAGGAAGAGAGTTAACAGTTTTAAATAGGACATTCTGCCTTGGAGTCCATCATGGTTTTGATCTTGTGCACATCAAAAGTTACTCAGATGTGGGACAATGCCCACCTGAATCGGTGAAGGCACTGTCAAGTCATCAATGTCATGTGCCTGCTTCTCTAATTTCCGATTATGAACAAGAACTTGGCAGTGAAAAAATAGAATGTTTACAGAGTGTATTTTTTAAAAGTTTTATTTACAAATTACAAAAAAAAATTATCAATGTATATAATTAATGATATTTAAACGTAAAGAAAAATAGTAGAAACAAAAAAGAAAAGAGAAAAAGTTTGGGAAAAATAAATCCCAAACTAAAAAGAAGAAGAAAAAACACCCCACTTTGGATATCATACTTATTACTAGTTTCTCACTAAGTGCCATAAATACTATATCATGATAATCACAAAATATAAAATATCATAAAATTTCTGCCATAGTAGTACATACTGTTTTATAATTTGATTAGTAGAAAATATTGCCTTTTTCAAAACTGATAGATCATATACTTCTGAAAACCATTCCTTAACATCTGGACTAATTTTGCTTTTCCAAGTTCTCAATATAATTTTTTAGCCTCTCATATGCTGGATATTCTGTCATTTCTGATGAATAAATTCCATATATTAGCATTGTTAACACGATTTTCTTCAGATTGAAAGCACTTCAAACAGTTTTTCAAACTGAATAAATTTTTTCAATGGGAAGTGAAACATTTTCAAGCAAAACCCCAACAAAGTCCAGTTGACTATTGGACAACCAGACAGCTTTGCCTAATATTTGTCTTCTCTTGCCTTATTCTTGGGATGCAGTACTTGGAATGCTACTCATTATAGCCTGAGTTGACCTTTGCCTTGAAAAATGTTGTGCATCTCTACTATAACTTCTGTGCCGCAGACTGAGCTTGTTTTGGGTAGAAAATGTACTCACCATACATATATACCTGGTCCCATTCCTATTGCTGTCTGATGAAATTCAAAATCTATTAGTGCAGATAAATCAGATTGGTTCTTCTGCCCTTCTCTTCATATTATCTACAGGGTAAAGAATGTACCTCCAAACAGTGGTGGGATTCAAAAAAATTTACTACCAGTTCTCTGGGCATGTCTTGGTGGGCGTGTCATGGCTTGATGGGCGTGGCTTGGTGGGTGTAGCAGGGGAAGGATACTACAAAATCCCCATTCGCTTCCTCCCCACTCCTGGGGGAAGGTTACTGCAAAATCCCATTCCCTCCTTACCCCACTAACCTGCTTTCCAGCTCTGTTCTCTTGTACAGGGCAACAAAAGAAGACTCAGCTGATCAGCTGGGACTTGGGAGGCAGAGAATAGATGGGGGAGGGGACCAGTCAGAGGTGGTATTTGCTGGTTCTCTGAACTACTCCAAATTTCCGCTACCGGTTTTCCAGAATGGTCAGAACTTGCTGAATACCCACCTCTGCTTCTAAATCTCTGTGGCTTCTAAAGCAACTAGCTCTCTGGTTCATATTCTCTTCTATTGTAACAGGTTGTATAGTGTTGGAATAGCTGAGTCAGCCGCAGTTTGTGACGGTAATCCTTGACTGACGAACAAGACTAATCAAGGTCTACTGTATACTTGGAGACCTTGAAACAGATGCCATTGTGCCTTTCAGTTGCAGTACTATAAATATGAGAGATCAGTTCCTTTGAAGCTCATTGATCTTAAGTAGACTCCAAACTTTTTAAAGCCTAGAGAAGTGAATCAAAATATAAGAAACGTCACATTTTCCATAAGAATCTAAGGCAGTCATTGCAATAAATTGTAAAAGAGGTTGTTTTTCAAGTTGAGCTAGATTCCTGCTGACTTCTTATACGTATTTGTCATTTTCTTGATAACCATATCTAAGTGATTTTCTATTGCTCTCTCCTACATTCAAGACCTGCTCTTATTAGATTTTTTTTCCTAGATGACAATGATGACCATTGTCATATCCTTGCTGCCTCTGCCCCATTTTCTGTTGTGTAACTCAGATACAGGTAGAAGCATTTTTTATGTGTTAATTCCTTCAAAAGAAATATCCTGCTGCAGGTTGGAAAGTTCTAGACAATTAGCTATTGCAGAAAAACCCCAAACAATTCATTAGGCATTTCTGTCTACCATGTAGTTAACCTTCAGGAGGTGCCATGACTCTTGCCTCATGTTGCTTCTGGTTCAATCAAAGGAGCAAATTAAGGTAATGAAATATTAATAAAATAGCAGATACTTCCAAGGCATTTAATTTCAACTACTGCTTAAAGAAAAGACCTGCTGAGGTGTAAGACAAGACTTATCACAAGCCAGTCAGTCCAAAGGATAGAAGATGCTGGTGGTGGTGGTAGAACACAGGTAGCCGAAATATCGTATCAGAGGTAAATCTATCAATGTTCATTAACTTTGGTTCCTTCAACAGGAGCTGTGTTTACCACCTTAATATTCTGCTGAAACAATCCCTACTTAATAAATTATGGAGCCAAAGAAGCGTGTGGAATAAGAATTCTTTGATCTAATATGAAAAAGCTGTTATGAAATGGCCCTCGGGCAAGGTGTATCGGCTTCTTATTTGTCATATCTTGGATGAGATTGCCTTAGTTCGCACTTCAGTCTGTGCATCTCATCCGCTTTACAAGCCAGCTTCAGAAAGTTGGTCTGTGCAGAGTTGCAAAGAGAGAATGCAGACTTCGCCGTTTGTCACAACATGCAGCCAAAGGGGGAGTGACATTGGAAAGACCACTAGATCCAGGGATCTCTGGCTTTCCCTGCACAAGCCCCTGACGCATGGCCCTTATTCTGGATTAAGTGCTTGAAAATGTGCTAAAGCATTGCATCCATATAATGGCAGTCTGAAAAACAGAGGTGAGTGCTCATCCAATTTGCAACCATCAGCTAAGGGTTTACCAGCCTGATAGATCAACACGGCCTGTGGATTCCCACCAATATAACAACCCCAATTCAAAGAGGTTTGCAGTTGGATTTTGAATGCTTAAAAATAGGGAAGAGTGTTGTGATTTTCTGGGCATTTTGCTCCTTCCTGTTTTAGCAAACAAAACGGCAGAGAGAAGGCTAAAATCAAAGCACATGAAGCAACTTCCTTACTGCTGGATTGAATATTGCTTTGGCATGGTTCAGTGATCCCATTCAATGTGCTGAAAAATAAATGACTTCTGAATTTTCATTTTTAAAGGAGAAGTACATTTAAGTCAATGTTTTGTAGGTGGGGTATGTTTGACAATAGCAACAATTAATCAATTTATTGTTGTGAAAATAGTTTGCAACTACATGCATTGACCATAATACATAGAGTTTTGTGAGAATGTTTTTCTTGTATAATCATTTCTCTGGCATTCTTAACCTTGGTAAATCTTGCCACCTTGGTAAATCTGAAAGGAGCTCCTCCCATGGTTTTGTTTTGTTTTTTTCCAGATCAGAAAGCAGGGTCAGTCCAGGTGAATGTAAAGTTGGGAGAAGGATATGTAATCGGAAACACAACAGCACCCCGGTGAAATAATAAAGTAAATTTAAATAATACCATTCAAGGAAATTCTAGAGTTACTAAAGAATAGGAGTGTGCAAAACTCTGTTCCAGGAGTGGACCATATCAAGAGCATTGTAAAGCCCTGAGTGTACTTAAAAAGTTATATAAAAAATAACCCACCTGCAGAACAACCAGTGTGGTTTGTTCTGGAAGGAAAATGGTACATTCTAAGCCCTAACAATGAGTTTTTGCACTTAGTCAAGAGTATCTAAGACCAAAATAGAAATACTTAAGCCTCTTTAGCAAAGCTAGAAATGTTTCAGGAAACTAGAGGGTAGATTTTGAATTGAGCATGTTATGGAATCCAGCTTCCAGTAAGTTATTCTTGATGGAATCCAGGGCTAAGTACACCATGTCTATCAGCTTTAAAGCTTATCAGATAGTTTACCTATTTAGTTTACTATTATTGATTTATCCATCAAGTCTGGTATTGTGTAGTAGTAGCTCTTCTGTCTTCAGCAGAACGTTTCCTCATCACCAGCAGCCAGTTTTTTTAACTGGAAGTGGGGAAAAATTGATACCAAGATTTCCCCCATCTGAGCTATTTAGAAGACCAAAATCCCTCTTCATGCAGGACTGCTGGGGAAAGAGAAGAACAAATTTCAGGCTCTTGATGGTGATGTGGTTATGGGATAACAAATGATGTCAGAATCTGGACTGACACACCCCTCTGCCATCTATTAAGCCGGTCCCTTTTCAGCCTCTGGTTCACAGTGCCTACCTCGCAGTTTATCTTCTCAAGGGATTTGTTTGCTCTCAACATAATTGTCTGATAGTTTCCTTGGCAAAGAACTTGAAAGTTGACTCTTGGACAGAGGTTGTCCTGCTGAACAAAAGGTGAGCTTTTAACAATAATGAGCAATGCAACATGGGCACCACTCAAGGTGTTTTCTCCTAGAACTTTTCTAGGATGCTTAAAGAAGAACCAAGGAGGATTTCAAACAGCTACTTAAAAGTTACATAAAACTTAATTTCAGGAGAGCTTGCTAGAGCTCTGAAAATCGTTTTTGTCAGATGGATTGACTGGAGTTTCTGGCAGCAGGGAAAAAGGGACATGACTCGAGGTTCAGTGTAGGAATGGGGAACTGAGGTTTGTGATATTATTGTGGGTCTTTGTATCCTATCTTGAATTCTAAGGGGTCAGTGGGTTTTGTTCGTGTTTCATTTTCCAATGGCAGCGAGATTATAGCTGGGCATATAGCACATAGTAAACTTGGTTTGTTTTGATTATGATTCATCAGATAACCCACAGTAGCTTGGATAATTCATTTGGCTAAGCCATAAACCATTGCTACCATTAAACTGGCATTTAAGCACCAACTTCAAGTTAGTTTCGAAAAGGAGCCGGGTGATTAATGGTTGTTATTCTTGATGGTTGTCTGCTACTTCCTCAACTGTACCCAAGCACCCAGGAGAAGGCATGATGGACATCATATGTATCCTAATTCAACAGTAATTGTGTATATAACACTTGATGATCTGAATTATGTAACATTTATTGTAAATTATAAATGGTATGAATACATACGGTACATAATCCATACCATTTGAATGATGACCCCATTATGTACATAGTGGCACTTGTGACCTTAGTCTCCCACATGTTAAGACATGTTTACTGGAAGGGGACAGTGGAAAACCTTAGTGAGCTTCAGAAGCACATTTGACTGGCCACAGAATGACACATTGTGTTGGAACAGCACCCTACTTAAATTTTCGTCTTCTGCTCTTTATCCCATCATAGCTTGTCTTAGGATCAGTGACTTAGTTAAGATTTTAAACCAGGGGTCGCCAATCTTTTGGACCTCGGGGACCACCAAACTCATAATTTTAAATCCCGTGGACCACTATATGAATATTGACTGACAGAGCCTTGCTGACGTTGGTGGGAAAGTCAGTCCCATATTCCAGAGCTGAAGTAATCACAGGACTGGCCCTTTGGTCATCCCGGAGCAGCTCCTCCAGTCCATGGCAGGCCGGTGCACCCAGATGGAGGAGCAGTTGCCATGTGGGCAGCGCAGGCTTGTGTTCCCTCACAGCCTGGATTAATTGCTTGGGGTGTGTGTGTGTGCTTTGGAGGCGACATTTCTCTGCGGACCATCAAAATTTTCTCATGGACCACCAGTGGTGACCACTGTTTTAAACCACATTCTCTTGACTTTGACCTCAGATTCATTGCCCACATCTCCATTTTCTGTATGAATTCAAAGTGGTTTCGAACACTTTCATTTCTACCAACAAATGGAAGCCCACCGAGATGTGTCAATGTGAACTTTTATTCTAGCGGGTACTTGCGAGCCATGGCAGCGATGTGATTTAGCTCCCTGGGCACTTTGAAATGCCTTCTGAAGACTTCTCCACTACTTCAAGGCTGCTCTGTGCTTAGTTTAGCTTTGCTTTTCGGAGAAGAGTCTGAATTGCTTTACAAAACCACTTCAAAGGGGTGTTTTGAAAACTCTGTTCAGATGGGAGTAGCTCTTCAAAGCCCGTCCCTGTTTTTATTATCTAGGTTTTTTTAAAAAAAATATATCATTGCTCATCACACATCCAAATGCGGGATTTAGTTGACCATAAGAGCAATTTGTAGCCTAAATATATCAATAATACAGGAAGTAGCAAAGGAAGTCATGGCTAAAGTGAGTTCCTTATGTATTTTAATTAATTTCCATCACAGGAAATTGTCGTTTTCCTGTATAAAATTTAATTGTGGGTGGGAGAGAATACAGCTGGAAGCAAGAAGAATTACAAGTTTTGCATTTACCCCAAACTGAAACCAGGACTGTTACTTTTTCGATACCATTACTATAGTACCATGATTATTTAAAATATAAATGGGCAATAGGAGTCGTGGGTGAGTGACAGTTCACCATGGAAAAAATAATTCGCATTTATAAAAAGGTTTTGTTTCATTGACAAAGAAGGAAAACAATCTCCCAAAGTCTCATAGGATCCCTCCTCTCTTCTGGGGAGGTGTCCTTGGATGATCTGCCTGTACAAGTATATTGTTTACATAAATCAATCAGCTTGAATAGTAGCACATTATAGTGGAAATTGTGTATTTCCTGCATTTTCAATTCAGGAACAGTGAATTCTCTTTGAATCTCCCCTTGACCATTTTATGACCAGCGAGAAATCCTGCTGCAAGCTTGAGATAAGACCCTACATATAGGTAGGCCTTGACTTAGAGCCACAATTGTGACCTGCAATGACCCGGGGCATGGCACAAAGGCAACATAGTCAGAAAATCAGTAGGAGTCCCTTTATTAGCTCCAATTTAGCCCCTAATGTCCTGGTTACCTTCTGGGCTGGAGAAATACTCTCCCAGGAACAGACTTGGGCTGCAGAGAATCAAGTCCAAACCTGGTCAACAAAAACTGTAACTATAAGTCCAATCAAGGCAAGATGAGGTGATTAGTCCACCAGGGCGAGAGAAGGAATTCCAGACGTCAAGGAATGGCAGTAATTCAATATGGTTGGGAGGATGCCAGGAACGCAGATAACCAAAGTCAACACAAGATAAACTCACGTTTGTTCCCAGCAGACGCCACACTCAGCGTGCATCTCGTTTAAACTCTCTTCCCAGGTGTGGCTAATGAAAGGAATCAGGGCCCTTTCTTCCCCCGTAAGCCACGCAACCCACGTTGCTCCCTTCTCCATTCCTCCCTGCATGCCCTAGGATGAAGAGGGGCCGGGCCTGGGTCTTCCTCTGAATTCCCTCTCCTTTGTTCTACCTCTTCCCTGCTCTGCTCAGCCAGACTTTGCCCTTCCCCAGTTTCCTCCACAACCAATAGAGCCACACTCCCATTCCCTGTCAGCTGTTTGTCTTCCTCCTCGGATTCAGACTCTGATGGGCATGACATGACCAGAAATTGTCACTAAGTGATGTTATTAAGCAAGTCACCACGTGACTGTACCTGATTTTTACAACCGTTTTAACAATAGCATTTAGACTTATATATCACTTCATAGTGCTTTACTGCCCTCTCTGAGTGTTTTACGGAGTCAGCATATTGTCCCCAACAATCTGGGTCCTTATTTTACCGACCTTAGAAAGATGAAAGTCAAACTTGAGCTCTACCAGGATTGAACTCCTGGCTGTGGGTAGAGTGAGCCTACAATACTGCATTCTAACCACCGTGAATCATATGGTTGTTAAGCAAATCCAGCTTCCTCAATTGTCTGAATTTTGTCAGCTGAGGAAACCAGCAAATGGCGATCACATGACCACAAGACACTGTAACCGTCATAAATGTGAGCCGATTGCCAAGTGTCCAAATTGTAATCACATGACTGTGTAGGTAGTGCAAGGGATAAAGCTTTTGAGGACAGCTTGTAAGTTAGCTTTTTCGGAAGCAATGGTAACTTCAAACCATTGGTAAATGAACAATCGTCAATCAAAGACTACCTGTATAGCCTTTCTATGTATATTTGCTGTTAACCAAATGTGGAATTTCACAGGCTCCCTGCACAGGCTTCCGGTGTGTTTTTGTAACCATAAAAAAGAGGATAGCATCTTCTTCAAACTAAGTTTAAGCCGCACCAATGAAGGGAAGTATACATGTCCCAGAATAACGTTGCAGGATCATGTGGAAAAGAATATAATTTTGACTTTGGGTTTGATAGATCAGATTTTTATAGAATTGACTTGTTCATATTACCATGGAAAAAGTAAAACGCTGTGGTTTCATGCTAATGCCTTATTTTATTGCAACAGAGAGAGTCAGAAGTCAATGCTTCATTTTTTAAAATTTTCCCTACCTTTCCCACTTCTCTTCCCCCTTTCTCTTTTCTCCTCATGGTTCTTTTATTTACTTTTGTATTTTGTAATACTTATTAACCTAATAAAAATGTTTGAAAAAAAAAAGAATAATGTTGCAGGATTCAATCTAGATCTTCCAAGCTTTTGGATTCGTGCCAGAGCCCATCCTCAGGGAACTTTCTCTCCCAGAATGTGTTTTTACACATTCCAGAATACATGCAACACATTCCGCTAGAGAGAAGTTCCCTGAGGATGAGCTCCAGCACAATTCCAAAAGCTCAGAAGACTAAACCTCTGGTCCCAGTGACCAACCCAGACTGGTTTCTGGATTTAAGTCTCAGTGGTTGCATAAATTCCTCCATAGAGTTTTTGGGGGGCAATAGTCTGGAATTGGTTTGCCAATGGAGTTCTTCTGGAATGCCTTATCAATTCTTAGTCTAGTCCCGTGATGGCGAACCTATGACACGCGTGCCACAGGTGGCATGCCGAGCCATTTGTGGGCATGCGAGCCACAGCCAAACTTACCTGCATTGCGTATGCGTGTGCCTCCCACTTGATTTTCGGCCTGTTTGAGCCTGTTTTCGCCTTCCTGGAGACTCGAGGGAAGCCTCTGCAGCCTTGGGAGGACGAAAAATGGGCCTTCTGGAAATACCGGAAGTGCCGAAACGGCCACATTTTCAGCCTCCCCAGGTTCCAAAGGCTTCCCTCGAGCCTCCAGGAGGGCAAAAATGGCCTCCAGAGGCTGAAAATGGGCACTTTGGGAGGGCAATCAGTTGGGAGGCACGCACATGCCCAGTGCAGGTAAGGGGGCAGGGTGGGGGTGTTGCATGCGCATGTGCAGGGTGGGCGGGGTGCATTGTATTGTGGGTGCCGGCATGCATGCACACTTTTTCAGCACACCACAACAAAAAGGTTAGCCATCACTGGTCTAGCCTGTGACCCTGGGATATCCTGGAGATCTTCTACTGGAAGTAGTAACCTTATTCCAAACTCCTTAGCTTTTGAATGCCTTTGCACCTAGATGCCATTTCTTTTCTTCCAGAGACTGAGTATGCAACATATTCATTTCTCAATCTATTTCTATGAGGGTATTGGTCCTGGAGAACCTCCAGTAACAACTGCAACTTGTGTGACTTCACCTTTTTCAAATTATTATATAGAGGCATTCTGGCAATTATAACATTTGATTACCAAAAGCCAGGTGCTTCCCAAACCTGTTAACATAACCCTCCAAGCACCAGTGTGAAGAAACCTTAAAATGGCTATTAGTAGGCAGGCAGGGTATTTTATCAATGTGCAACCATGTAGGAGGTAAGATTTGAAATGCCAAGCCACTATCAGCAAGGAAGGCTGAAAATTGTAAATCCACAGGAGGGGAAGACTCTTCCTCACTTTTTGTTGACCCGAAAATTGGACTAAGACCTCGACACAGTGAATTTGAACAAGGATAGTGTGTTTGCTTTTACTTTCAAAGAAGTGAAAAGCTGAAGAGGTAGAAGCAAAGGCATTTATTAAATCCCAACCCTTAACTCTATATTTTGTTTTCCCTTGAGTTGAAATTCTTTCTATAATATTTGGCTTTCATCATTTGAAGTCCATATCATACCCACCCTGGTCCTATGTAACATGCTACAACGCATTAAATCTGTTGTATCAGAGTTTGGACTTTAGCTATGCAAGTAGGAAGTCTATAAGTTGGTATGTTTCTGATTTTCAGTATTTCTCCCTGTAAACCAAGTCCTATAAAGTGAAATATCTGGAGGCAATCCTATGCTAGCTATTGTCTGCAAACTTTTTTTTGGTTATTGTTACAAATAGTCCTAGAGGGGAGTATTGAAAAACTCATCTGCAGTATTGTGCCTTGCACTCTTTGGAGAATAGGTTGAAGGTTTGAAGGCAAGACAAGAAGCAATGGATGGAAACTAGGAGAGAACAACCTAGAACTAAGGAGAAATTTCATGACATTGAGAACAATTAACCAGTGAAATGACTTGCCTCCAGAAGTGGAGGTTTTTAAGAAGAGATTGAGCATCCATTTGTCTGAAATGGTGTTATTTCCTGCAGGGGGTTGGATTTGAAGACCTCCAACTCGGTTATTCTGTTCCTCTATTATTCTGCTGGATATGTGGATCAGGCTTCTCCACCAAACTCATTTTGGGCATTGCAAGCTGACCTTAGTCATTTGTGATTCCTGCTATCTCCCTGTGCTTTTTAAACAATATATCATTTAACTTAATGGATCAGTTTGCGTCCAGTACTAAATAAATCAGGGAGTTATGCAATCAAGCGTCAGATCAGCATGAGTTTCATCCCACAGCTCCATTCAATTAGATTTTTTCATGTTTACTGCAAACACATAGTTTTCCACTGCTTATGAGCCAGTACTCTGTGGCTTGCATTTGTGCTATAAATCAGATTTAAATCAGACTTGACACAAACTTATAGGTTCACGGTATCAATAATTTAGGAGACACGCAATACCCTCAGCTCTGCCCATGTCCTCATATCTAATTATGCCCTCCCCCCCCAAAAAAAGTCACATGTTTGAAATTCAATGAAGAATTCGTTGCAAGGACCACAGTTCTCAACTATGGCTTAATGGGAAGCTTAATTGTGGCTTAATGTTCACATACTATGCTATAGCAAAAGCAGGCTTTCCCAATCACATACTGATCCCCAAACTCTTATTACCTCCTTTATGGTGTAGCATATCATTGATGTCCGGTTAACAAAAGTAGATATTCTACATACATGTTTGTATGAGTCCAGTTATTACTTTTCTACAAGAGACATCCAGATTTCTGAAGAAACCAAAGTATCCCTTCACCCACAGAATGCAGTAATCTTATTATATTATTTACAGTTTATAATCTTGTCTGCTTACAGTTATTGAGGTAACTCCCTCCTAATTATCCTTTTTCTTATCCAGTAATCTCATCAGGCCTTCATTTCTTTACAGTTCTGGTTTATTCCAGAGATTTGGCTTGCTTTCAAATGGTCTTCTGGAATAGTATAAGGTTCTTGCTTTGAGCAGAGGGTTAGATTAGATGACCTCTGAAGCCCCTATGATTCTAGTAAACGTAGCAATTGATGTTTTTTCTTCCTTTTGAGATGATCTTTATGTAAACCTTTTTAAAAACCCAGACCTTTGAATTTTAATGACATGCAGCAATGACATTTCTTTAATTCTCTAGTTTATTGTTACTTACAGCAATAGTTCAATATTGAACTTAAAACAAAGTCCATCATACTTGATAGTTTACTGCAATAAAAATTCCTCCTGTCATACGTATTCCCCATCCCCAAGTTTCTACTTATTTCTGATCAAAGAGCATCTTGTACTGTTCATGATTAACATGTTGAAACAATGACTTCTATCACCTTATATAGTTATTCCATAAAATATTACGGTAGTCCCCACCCAAGCATGTCCCAGTTACATTGGACTATTCAGGTAGTCCTTGACTTATGACCACCATTGAACCCAAAATATATGTTGCTCAGTGAGACATTTGTTAACTGAATTTTACCCCATTTCACAACCTTTTTTGCCATGGTGGGTAAGAGGATCACTGCAATTGTGACTGTATGACTGTAACTTTGTCGCTTGTATCCTTATGATTTTTATTGACTGTTTCCCAATATGATTTCATTGCTTATTAGTAACCTATGACTATCTATAAGTGTTATACCTTATGATTCTTGACTCTTGACGAATGTATCTTCTCTTTTTATGTATACTGAAAGCATTTGCACCAAGACAAATTCTTTGTGTGTCCAATCACACTTGGCCAATAAAGAATTCTATTGTTAAATTAGTAACATGGCTGTTAAATGAATCTGGCTTCCCCATTGACTGTGAGAAGTCTGCAAAAGGGGATTAGATGACCCTGGGACACTGCAACCATCATAAATATAAGTCAGTTGCCAAGTAGCTGAATTTGGATCATGTGACTACAGGGGATCAATGGTCATAAGTCTGTAAAATGGTCATAAATTAAGTCACTTTTTTCAGTGCCATGATAACTTCAAAAGGTCAGTAAACAAGTGTTGTAAGCAGTGGTAGTATTCAAATTTTTTTACTACCGGTTCTGTGGACGTGGCTTGGTGGGCGTGGCAGGGGAAGGATACTGTAAAATCTCCATTCCTTCCCCATTCCTCGGGGAAGGTTACTGCAAAATCCCCATTCCCTCCCCACCCCGCTAACCTGCTTTCCAGCTCTGTTCTCCTGTGCAGGGCAACAAAAGAAGACCCAGCCAATCAACTGGGACTCGGGAGTCAGAAAATAGATGGGGGTGGGGCCAGTCAGAGGTGGTATTTGCCGGTTCTCCGAACGACTCAAAATTTCCGCAACTGGTTCTCCAGAACTGGTCAGAACCTGCTGAATACCACCTCTGGTTGTAAGTTAAAGACTGCCTATAATTCTCATCACCTCCAGCCCACAAGGCCTTCCTAAGTAGGCAGTTAAGAGTTTCCATCCAGGATTTTGGAAGAGTCTCATGCTAGGCTGACCTAAGTTGATGCCACATTTATATTTATTAGGGAAAAACAATGTAAATTAAGCTGGGGAAAATCCGAGAATGTTCCAGCACCTCCTATAAATCTTTTAACTAGTTATGGAGTTAAAGTATTACGATAATTCCAAGCCCATAAAAGCAGGGCCTATTTTTGCCATTTCCTCATACTGTCAGTTTAAGATTGGGCTCAGTTTTTTACAGTTCACCATTTTGCTGGCCTTGAGGATTACCAACTGGAAAACTTCTTCTAACTCATAAATCTGCCTAAGCTCTGAACTGACCCTGGCTGACCTCGGAGCAAAACATGGTTGGTTTGGGTTAGCGCTTTTATCGTATTTCTATTCGTCCACCTGGTTGCTGGATGGAGAGACCAGGAAGTTGCTTCCCATAATACTGCCAAGAAAACTGCAAAGATTCTGTTCAACTTGGCCCGAGGGGTGTTACTGTCTTTTATTGTTCACGCTCTTCACTTCCCTTGTTCCGGCTTCTTTTCGGTCCTTTCCTTTGTCATATGTCATTGCTTGTATCCTCCATTTCACTGCTCTCCACAGCTGTCCAACAGATGCTTTTTCTCAATCCCAATAAAAAAAGTTTTTTTTTCCCCTGGTCCTTCTGAGAACACACTTCCTGGATATGTATCTAAGCAGCATTTTTCTCCCTCAAATCCTTCCTCTTGGAAGCTTTTCCACCAGCTCTTTCACTGAACCCCTTCATGCTGATTCTCAATTTAAAATGTGTATTTTTAAAATGTGTATGAGTGAATTTTTCCAGACTCATCTTTTTTATCCTTCCTTTCACTTACCTTTTTTCACTTCTGTTTTTCCTCTATTGCTTCTTTTCAATTGATTCATCACTGGTCCCTCCCTCCCTCCCTAAAAACTATGAAGATGCCATTAGATAGATAGAATTCTTTATTGGCCAAGTGTGATTGGATGCACAAGGAATTTGTCTTGGTGCAAACGCTCTCAGTGTGCATAGAAGAAGAGATAAAATACTGGAAGAAGGAAAGCATACCGCCAGAAACAGAGATAATAAGGAAAATTATGGCCCGTGCAGAATCGGACAGAATTAAAAAACAAGGGGGAATCTGAGTACTATGAAAGGTGGAATAAATTCTATCAGTGGTTGCATAGAAGAAGGCAAGGTCGGCATATAAGTAGCTATGACGATTAGAATAATTAGTAAACAATGTATCAAACAAGAGGATTGTAAATGGTAAAGTAAAATTTATATATGTATAACAGTTGTAATGCCAGAACGGATGCACTGTGTTGTATCCTTATAATTAAAATAAAAAAATAAATAGGAAAAAAGAAGAGATACATTCGTAAAGAGTCAGGAATCATAAAGTACAACGCTTAATAGTCATACGGTACAATAATCAATCAAATTATACTAGGAGACAGTCAATATAAGTTGTAAGGATACGAGCCATAAAGTTACAGCCATACAGTCACAAGTGGGAGGGGATGGGAGATAAGGAGTAATGAGAAGATTAATAGTAATAGTGCAGACTTTGTAAACAGTTGGACAGTGTTGAGGGAGTTATTTGTTTAACAGAGTGATGGCGTTTGAGGGAAAACTGTCCTTTATATTATATTGTATTGCATTGCATTGCATTGCATTGCATGACATGACATGACATGACATGACATGACATATTATCAACATTTGTTCCATGAGTGCAACATCATGATATCACTGAGACTGAACATCTGGAAACATGTAGGGGTAGTCTTTCCCAATTTGCTAACCTCGAAATGATACTGGATACTGGAACTGGCCAATTTTGGGTCAGTGTCACCTTTCCTGGACCATTTAAACTACAGATAGTCCTTTAAAAAGTGAGTTTTCCCCCCATTTTATGACCTTTCTTGCTACAGTTGTTAAGTGAATCTGGCTTCCCCATTGACTTTGCTTGTCAGATGGTTGCAAAAGGTGATCATGTGATCCCTGGACACTGCAACCATCACAATAAATATGAGTCAGTTGCCAAGCATTTGAATTTTGATCACATGACCAAGAGGATGCTTCAAAGGTCATAAGTGTGAAAAACAGCCCTCAGTCACTTTTTTCAGTGTCATCATCACTTTGAACGGTCACTAAATGAGCTGTTGTAAGTTGAGGACTACCTCGATGCTATATTTAGGACTGTAGCCTAAATTCAGTCTCTCACCTAGCCAGAAAGCTTATTCAGCTGTCTTAGACCACTAATCAGCTTTCACTTTATAATCCGGAGGTCCCGAATGTGATATTGAGGGATGTCAAAGTAACTATGGCAACCACCAGGCTGCTGGGCTACCTGAGTTTTTACAATTATTATTTTTTTAAAAAAATGAAAAGCTGATATGCTACAGAGGAAATATAGCCCTCAAAGCTTTCTTAGATGGGAAGAATGAGGGGTGGCAGTAGTCCAGGGGTGGTCAAACTTAATTTCATTGAGGGCCACATCAGGGTTGTCTTTGACCTTGGGGGGGGCAGGGTGGACGTTGTTAGGAAAGACGTGGCCAGATCGACAACACTCTGGTCAGGTGAGGGGGGCACCTGTTGTGGCCAAGTGCTAAGGCAGAACTTCCCTCAAACCCTCCCTTCCTCTCATTATAATCTTCCTTCCTTCCTTCCTTCCTTCCTTCCTTCCTTCCTTCCTTCCTTCCTTTTTTTCCTCATTCTCCTTTTTTCTTCCTTCCCTTCTTCTCTTATTTTTCCTTCCTTGCTCTCTTCCCATCTTCCCTTCTTTTTCTTTGTCTTTCCTCTTTCCCTTTCTCCTTTCCTGTCCCTTCTTGCACGCACAAATGCAAAAGGGGAAACATTTCTCCTTTCATTTTGTTTTTAGTTTGTTTGCAAGCCATGTGCACAGCTGCCCCCCCCCGCCCCCGAGCTCCGTTTCTGATGACAGGAGGCCATTGCAGCTGAAAACGGAGCTTGGGAGGGCCACGCGTGGCCTTCCTGAGCTCCGTTTTCTCTGGCAGTGGCACCACGGGCCGGTCCTTTGCCGTTTCCAGGAAGGCCCCGTGGGCCAAATCTAAGCACCCTGTGGGCTGGATTCAGCCTGCGGGCCTTGAGTTTTGACACTCCTGCTGTAGCCTATTGCTGTGTTGAGAAGTGTACCCAAGAAACGAACAGAGGTAAAGTAGGCCCTCAAAAGGATAATGTTTAGACTGGAGGAACTAGCAAGACACTTTGCGCTAAATAAGTATTTTGTAAATCAGCATTACTTTTTGTGTGAGTCCCTCAGAGTGGCAATTTTTGGCAAGAATATCTACAAATGGATGAGTGTTCCAATATTTGAATAACTCCCACAAAGAAGGAGGGGTGTGTGTGTCAACCTATTCTTCAAAGCACCTGAAGGCAGAACAAGAAGCAATGGATGGAAACTACTGTATTTAAGGAGAGAAGCAACCTAGAACTAAGAAGAAATTTCCTGACAGAAATTTCACAACTTGCCTTCAGAAGTTGTAGGCGCTCCATCACTGGAGGTTTTTAAGAAGAGATTGGACAACCATTTGTCTGAAATAGTGTAAGGTTTCCTGCCTGAGCAGGGGGTGGGACTAGAAGACCTCCAAGGCCCCTTCCAGGTCTGTTTTAGTCTGCTCTGTTATTCTGAGCCTGGGCCCGGCTGCCTTTCTCAGGCCAACCCATCTCATAAATCAGCAAGGCAGGGGTTACAGGAAAGAAGAACTCCTTGAGTTGGAAATAACCTTGAATTCTTGGAGGAAAGAGGGCAGCAAAACAACCAACTTATTCTCAAAATCCAGAAAGGTTGAGGAGTGCAGAGGTTAAAATCAAGGGCTGAGGAGAGGAATTTTTTTCCCCCTCCATGAGCTTCAAGAAGAAATTGGACTGCAATTTTTCAGAAATGGGGTACGGCAGGGGTCTTCACACTTGACAGCTTTAAGACTTGTGGGCTTCAACTCCCAGAATTCCTCCTCCAGTCACGTTAGCTCAGGAATTCTGGGAGTTGAAGTCCGCAAGGCTTAAATTTGCCAGGTTTGAAGAACCTTGGTGTGGGGTCTCCTGCTTGGGCAGGGGTGGTGATGGTGGTGTTGGACTAGATGACCTACAAGGTCCCCTCCAACTATGTTAATCTGATCTAATCTATTCTAAGTACAGGGTGTAAATAAAAGAAATCCACATTGAAGTCCTGCTTGTGTCTTCCCCAAATTTGAATCCCTCGCTCTCAGTTTTTGAGTAAGATAGAAAATGCAGTTCTCTGTGGGTGTATTTTCATTGTATATGTGTGTGTGTGTGTGTGTGTGTGTGTGTGTGTGTTTCTCTCTGCGTAGAATACTGTTTTTTACCGACAATAACCCACTTGATCTTCACTATGAAAGCCTGTCTTAAGTATCGAGCTCCTTCTTCATTCAGATCTGACATTTGTTTTGAAGTGGAAAAAAAATGTGGGTTCATTTTATACACACAGCATGGAAGTTTGCATGAATTTGGGCTGTGAAATAACTCATCATCTTTAAAGAATCATTCTCTCCCCCCTCAACACACACACAGACACACACAGAAGCTTGACATTTAAAATTATGTGTAATGCTTTATACTAGCTACTGACGTTACAATAACACAGCTCCACCTGAGCTGTTTTAAACGGCTTTAAACAGCTTGAAGATAGGATTTGCAGAGAGCAAAGATTGTGGTTCGGAAGCGGAAGAGACCTGCTGGCCTTGTGTTTGGAGACCGACAGTGGGATAGATGCTGAAAAGTTTTGCATAATAAAACCTCTGCATAAACTGATGATGGTGACAGCTGATAAGAAAATGCGCAGTTCCATTTCTGGAATGTTTCCAGGTTTGCAAGCCGAATTTTATTTTGATCCTTTGCATGGGGGAAACTGAAGTCACTCAGATTAAAAGTACTAAAAATCCTTTGTTTTGAGAGGAATTTATTGTTTAAACCAGGGGTCCCCAAACTTGGCAAGTTTAAGGTTTGTGGACTTCAACTCCCAGAATTCCTGAGCTAACATGACTGGAGGAGGAATTCTAGGAGTTGAAATCCACAAGTCTTAAAGCTGTCAAGTTTGAAGACCCCTGACATAGACCATGGTGTCAAATGCTGGTGGAAACTACTAAAGAAATACATCAGGTAGTATCCCAAAGCAGCCATTCCTGTTTTCATTTCATGACCAGGTCTGATTTCTGATTTGAAGGGATCTAGACAATCTCTTTCCTCCAAGATCTCCAAAAATCCTCCCCCGAAAAAGAAAGGATGGAAATTAGCCAGTAGTTGTCTAAGGTGGCTGCATCAAGAGGTGTCCCCTGCAGAGTTCAGTGTGGCTCAGATTTCCTTAATCAAGGAAATGATTAATACCTGAAACAGGTATTAATTATTTCCTTGATTGTACCCATGGATACCCTGTCCACGTATGCAAGGTGTAGCATGAATTGAGCTTAACAGTTGGCAAAATTTTTGTCATGGAGAGCCTTAGCCACATCTCCAGTCCCCACATGCTCAAAAGAATCGCGAGCAAGGCCTGACTCATGTCAGTAAACAATGCGGTATCTAATCTGCAAGGAGTTTTGCAGTTGTGACATGGAACCTGCAGGAGGAACTTCACACTTATTCATCCCCATAAGCAAATAAGTTACAGTGCTTTGAACAAAGCTGCTGGAAGAAAATGTTCAGATACAGCAAGCAAATACACATACTAGGCCACTCTTACCACCACAAAGTACTCCTGAGGAGGACGTCCTCCATTACCTGAAGTAAATGCCAGGTCGAACATATATTGTTCCTCAGATCTGTGACAGACAACATGGCCACTATGGATACTACAAGCTACCAAGCCTCCCCAGATCCCAACCATTATGTTTGGGAGACTGACACATAAGGGAATCACCACCAGTGTTTTGATGACACCCCGGGAGTTCAGGAAGACCTACTGCCAGGCAGTCAGGCAACCTGTACTAGCAGGAATCCCATCCTGTCTCAAAAGCCTAACACAACACAAAGCCAGTCATGCCCTCCAGCCATCTTCAGGGCAGCTCTTGTGTCCACAGCCAGAGTCTCACAAGCAGTCATCACCCTGGCCCTGACATCAAAGCCGTTGCAGTACCAAACTCCTGATGGGAAAACTGAGGAGAGACTGCATCCCTTTCCTTGCCCAATGAAATCTCCCCGATGCAAATCAAATCCACTTACTCCATATCATGGAGGAACAAGATCTTATTGAAAAGGACTCTGTGAAGGCTGAGGTCATGGTGAGGAGTTTGAGGCAATGGCAAACAGGAATCTTGTACTCTGTTCTACAGATTGATGCTGGGGGTTAGAAAGGAGGACCATACCAAATTGCAAAAGGAGCATGGCAGCTCACATGGTTAGGATGCTGGGTTGGAGGTTAGTGATCCTGTGTTCGAGACCCGGTGGGGTTGAATTCCTGTCCTTCATTCCACTCCTGCCAGGGACATGAAAGGAGCCCTCAACTGGGCATCCCTGGGCAACAGAGATATCATCAGCTAATCCTTTCAAACCAGAAGAACCTCAATGCTTCTGACATAAGTGCTATGCTTCCAAATTGCAGGTCGTGGAAAATTTTCTCATCACCCCCCCATTATGTCTCTCATGACTTCTCCCCATAGAAATTGCAACCCACACCATATTCACCCTGTTGGAAGAAATGTGGGTTCAGTTCCAAGTGGGAAGAAAAACACTGGAAACACGGTGACTGCTTGGAAAGATGTTTTAATGGTGGACAGAACTACATGGGTCCTGGGCAAAAAAAGCACATGGGTGAGAGAGGGAGAGAGATTTATGACCTCTGTTGGGCGTTGAACTTGCTTCCTGTTCCTGTGGCAAGAAATATATCCTGATTGGTTGTCAGACTTCCATGGGGCCATAGGGGTAACTTTGTAGGTTGTCTTTTGAGTCCCAAGCTTGGTTGAATCTTGCTAGATGATGTAATGAAGGGGCTTTGGGCAATTCCTATTATGGCTTAATGGCTTTGCCCTGAAGGATCGTGAGTGAGGGTATTTGCTTATGAATAGACCTAGCCATCTCTTTATCTCTTAAGTGCTGATATCTACTAGGGGTTACTGAGGAGGTCGGGGGCTATTAAGAGTGAGTCTGCTTCCTGCCTAAAAAAACACGTTTCTCCATTTCTCATCCAGGGAAATATAATATTCTGTGTTTTTAATATTTCCTACAATATTTCATCCTTCTAGGAGAGGGGTGGGTGCTAACTTCCTACAACCCCAAGAGCCTTCCATTGCTACCCTCTCCTTTCTACTTAGAGCAAAACCAGCAATTGTGCGGAATAGATGTTGGCATAACCACTCCTACCGTTTTTGTCTGTTACAATCACTACTGCATGTTTTCCAACCATGGCCTACGCAGCCCCGTATTGTAATTCTGGCTGGTGGGTTTTTCTCTGACATTTCCCCCAACAAGCTTAACCATGCACAGGCCTTCTGCTGTACTCTGGAAGAGCTGAAAGCAGGTGTTGAAAGTGCTGACAAGACTTCTGGAGATGAATGTTTGTAGCTTGATCAGTTTTGCCCTGCAGTCTAAGCTTAGTAAGCACAATAATTTTTCAGAGCTGGAGGAAAAGGAATAGCGTGCAAAACAAACCAGGAAAAAACCCACAGAAAGAGAATAAAGCAGAGGAAACAAATGTCAGGGCAGCTTCCATTACCTCCAGAAGATAATAAGCTAAGCTAGTCATACGTTTGACTCTTTTTAGGAAATAATTTGGAATACAGATACAGGGCTGTGGTTGATCCTATCTTCTGGGAGAACAGCGGCAATCCAGAACATCTGACAGAAGATGTTATTAGTATTCCTGGCATTGGGTCACAGAAGTGCTTTTAAATTAGTAAAACCTTTGGCTTTTATGGGGGAAAAAAGACTTGCTGGTATCTTCCAGCTGTGTTGGGACAATCCCATAATTCCCATCTGTGGGATGTATAAAGTTCTAGTATAGCAAAGCTTTTTCCATAAAATTGCTTGATCTTCAGTGAATTGTATGAAATCTGGCGTGAATCCAAATGGGTTTTCCACATTTATGAACGGATCTGTTGACACATGAACAAATAATTGAGCTCCCTTTTATTTTTTCCCCCCTGCCTTTCAATGATGGGCTTAGCGTTTTTTAAAAATTTGACTAAATACATTCATTTCTGAATGGAACTTTTCTGTGACTTTTGATTTTTTTAATGACCTTTTTTCCCCCAAGGCACACTATATGTACATTACCACTTCTTTCTGGACTGGGATTAGATTAGATTAGACCTGTATTTTAAACCTGTACTTGTGAAGCATTGGAGATCAAATACTTGCATTGAAGTCTATGAGAAAAATCCTATAATGATGAGCAATTAGCATTTATTTGGGACATCTGTCCCAGATTTTTTCCCATCTCACCTTTCTTCTCTCACTTCCCAGCCTCAGGACTTTTTCATCATCAAAGCTCTGCCTCTCCCTTGCAGAGAAATCTCAAAAGCATTTCATTATAGCAATTTCATTATGGATATAAATACGCGAGATTTAAGTTGGCTTTTTTTCCCTCTGCTATTTTGAGTGAAACGATCTGTGGGGGAAGCCTAATTATTTCCTGTCTTCCGATGAGTGTTTAAAAACCAAGCCTTAGGAAATGGCAGTTGGAAACACTTGGGGATCAGAAGAAATCAAAGTTAAAAAAAAAAAAAAAAAAAAAAGGCTTATGCAATCAGACAATGC
Source organism: Pseudonaja textilis (assembly GCF_900518735.1). The sequence continues at coordinate 6,548,518 of NW_020769308.1, forward strand.
AACATGTCGACAAGGCCTAGCTGCTTAACATCTCTAGTTGGATCAAGGGAAGTCTCTACGCAGACAGTAGCAGGGAAAATTGACTTTTTAAAAAGAAATCACAAAGCCTCTATTTAGATATGGAGAAAATATGAAAAATCTTCCTTCTGGGTCGAAGCTGTGGAACTGGATTTGAGGGACAAAGAAATAACTTCTAAGCTAAATATCAACACCAGTCACGGGTATTCCTGTTTGAAGAGATACAGGAAATTGCTGTTTGCTCCCCATTTCTGGAGCAGCCTCTGTTCAGTGTTGGTTCCGAATTTGAGATAATCACAGTGACAAGGTTAAACAGGCTTGCTCTTCGTAATCTCGCCAATGGATGTTACACCGTGAGAAACGGATGCCTTGAAAGACGCAACACTTGCCATGGCGATAGAAGGATGTTTTCCATTCTCTGCTTATAGCTCTCATGGGGTTTTTTTTGCAGCTCCCAAGTTCCCATTGGTGGCTTGAGGGACCTCTTTCACCTATGGGTTGATTGCCTGATATTTTGAGTAAGAAAGACACTGCAGCCTACACTGGCTTGTAAAACAAGCAAGAGCCCCCTCCCCATCAGAACCAGGACAGTCTACTTCTTATTTCTTTGTATCCTGCCTTCATTATTTTCCTAACTCAAAGCAACAGCCATATCCAGCATGTCTTCGTCGTCCTCTTTTCCTCATAACAACAAACCCGGGAGATGGGTTGGGCTGAGAGAGTGTGACTAGCCCAAAGTCACCAAGTTGGCTTCCATGGCTAAAGTGAGACTTGAACTCATGGTCTCTTGCTCTTTAGCCTGGTGCTGTCATGCCCCTGGTGGAGACTGACTCTGAGGGAGAGGAGGAACAGCCAACAGGGAGTGTAAGTGTGGCACTGGAGGTTGTGGAGGAGGCTGGGGAAGGGCAGAGGCCAGCTGAGCAGTCAGAGGACGACCCAGGCCCATCCCCTCTGCATCCTAGGGCACGCAGGGAGGAAAGGATAAGGGCGAGATGTGGTCTACTCAAGAAGAGAGGGCCTTGATCCTCTTCTTGGGCTGCAGCTGTGACAACTGTATAAGAGGATGGACATGCATACTGGCAAGTGCTGGAAACAAAGCATGGAAATATCTCTAGTTTATTGTTCCTCTCTGAGTTTGGTGTCCTTCCCAGTGTGTGTTCTGATATCTGTGGAGGTCTTCAAGCCCTTATCTTGCCTGGTTTGTGTTGTTTTTTATTCTTTATAATTTATAGGCATTTTTAGTTTAAAGGGCATTTCCTCCTTTCCGTAACTGCTTATGGGGGAGTTTTTTGTCTTCAATCATGGATATTTGGAGCTTGGAAGCAAAGTGAAGGAATAAAAGGGGCTTTACCTGTTTTTTGTGACTGTGTTTATTTTGTATCCCACCCTGGGTCATCACAGGTGCCTTAACCAGTGCACCATACTGGCTCTCTTCCACATATTTCATGCCCCCTGCTTATTCTGCAGGTCATCAACCTTGCCTCTGCATCTCTTTGTCCTCCAAAAGTTTTATAAGTAGTCTCTGGCCACCCTTGCTAACCTGATTTAAAGGCATAGCTGGTTGTGTTATTCATTTACCTGCTTGTTTGTCAGCCTGTTTTGGCCTATAGTGAACCTCTATCATTGACATCCCAATCAGATTCCCCCTACCCGATTTTTTTCAAAGCAAAATTATGACTTACAAATAATGCCGAACCTTCTAAGAACTGCCTTGATGATTTAAATCAGGGGTGTCAAATTCACGTCATCACGTCGGCATCATATCGGGACTTTCCTCCCCTTTTGCTAAACCAGGCATGGGCATGGCCAGTGTGTGACACATCTGGCCCGCGGGCCGGAAGTTTGACAACCCTGATTTTAGATCAAGGCCTATTGAGTTTGTCATGGAAGCATAAAGACAATGGCCTTTTGGTGTTTTAATTCCCTAATCAGCTATCATCTTTCTAAATATGTGGATTTACTCTAGCTGATGTGGCATCAAAACAGATGTTGAAAGGAGGTTCTTTAATGAATTTGTCTACAGTAACTTGACCAACTTAGGGCCTTCCAGATATGCTAAGGCTAGGATTCTTCCAATTCCCAGGTAAACTGAAGTGCCTTCCTGATACAATATGCTGAGATCACAGTTCCAGTTCTCAGCTAAACTGAACCACAGGGCTATAAAATAACTCTTACACTTATCTGTTTGTAGATTAACATACTTTCAGTGCTGTTTATGGGGGACCAGACACTGGATATTAGCTGTAATGCTAAAGCAGCGATTAAATGCTAAAATGAGCTTACGGATGGCATGATGCTGTTTGGTATCATCCTGAGGATCTGGAAGAAGGATTTTCCAAATTACTGAATATATTTACTTTCTGAAATGTTAAAAAAAGATATGTCAGTATGTCATATCTTTAGGGGATTTCCTAAAATTAGGAAAAAAAGGAGCAATGCAAACATGGAACTTTTAGGGGCTACAGAAAAAAAGAAAAGATCTAAGGGCCCTCTATGACCTACAGATTATAGGTTGTCTATACTGTGCTAAAAAAAGATGTGCTAATATGAATAGTAATTAGAACACATGAATTTGTTCTTGTCCTTTCTTTGTTTCTCTCCTATTTTGAAAGATTTTTGTATAGAATGGGATAGGATAGGATAGGATAGGATAGGATAGGATAGGATAGGATAGGATAGGATACTTTATTGGCCAAGTGTGATTGGACACACAAAGAATTTGTCTTTGGTGCCTATGCTCTCAGTGTACATAAAAAGAAAAAAAATGCATTCGTCAAGAATCATTGGTATAACACTTAATAGTCATCTAAGGGTACAAATAAGCAGTCAAATCATACTAGGAACCATAATAGTAAGCAAGCAAATCAAATCAAATCATACTAGTAAACAGTCAATAAAAAATAAAGATACAAGCAACAAAGTTACATTCATGCAGTCATAAGTGGGAGGAGATGGGTGGAAGGAAGGATGAGAAGATGGATGGTAATAATAATGCAGAATTAGTAACAGTGTTGAGGGAATTATTAGTTTAGCAGAGTGATTGTGTTTGGGGGAAAAACTGTCCTTGTGTCTAGTTGTTCTGGTGTGCAGTGCTCTATAGCGTCGTTTTGAACATAGGAGTTGAAACAGTTTATGTCCAGGATGTGAGAGGTCCATAACGTATGGGTTACTTTAGATCTGGATGGGAGGGAGGACATTGCCCTACATAAAGGTAATAGGTGAGATGCTGAGACTTTTTTCAGATCATCTCAACAGAACATCTTCAGATGTTCAGCTAAATGGGTGGAGGCCAAAACCGTACTTACATTTCCCTAAACTCCAGAGCAACTTTACATGGAAGCCAGGGACCTAAAAAAGTTAGATTTCAGATTATATATAGATAGCTTTATTCATACAAATCCAGCTTTTCTTAATAGCTCAGCCTGAATGTTTGGAGCTCAGGGAGAGAAAAGGATGGATCTGCTACCTTCAGTAGAATTCATGAAATGGGCTAATTAGGGGGAAGTTCTCACTTAAAATGGACAGAAGAACATAGTTTATATGTTGGAAGGAGTTCCAGATTTTCCCCCTGAATCTCAATCTGTTGATTAGAGTAAAAATTAAGTACCGTATGCAGAATTGCCTGCTTTGTTTTATTTTTAATTACAAATGTAGTTTCATGTGGAGAGTAACATAAAACCGGAGCTTTTACAAATAATTTCTCAATTTTTTTGCAAGCCTTTTTAATACTTACTGAGATGACACACTTCCTACATCTACTATTCAACAGATGGTGGCATTAAGCCCATTTTTTTTTTTAATTTGGCAGCCATCAAAAACTGAAATTAAGGAATGCAGTTGGTACTTCTTGGAACTGTTAAAAATACTAAAGAATCATGAATGGGCATCTTGGTGTAGTAATATTATTTATTTAAAAAGATCACTACCTTTCTAAACATATTATGGCTGTCATGAATGTAATCTCAAAAAACGAACAACACTCACATTGTTCCATTTTGGATTCGATATGTTTGACTGGAAGAGAACTATAAAAAGTACATCGATTTATACATGTTGGAGAAGGAGTGGCAGAGCCTAGAGTTAGAGTCAAGAGAGGAATCAGCCTAGAATACAGGTAGTCCTCAATTTACAACAGTTCATTTAGTGACCTTTCAAAATTACAACGGCTCTGAAAAGAGGGACTTATGGCCATTTTTCACACTTACGACCATTGCAGCATCCCTATGGTTACATGATCCAAATTCAGATGCCTGGCAATTGGTTCATATTTATGACGGTTGCAATGTCCTGGGGTCATGTGAACCTCTTTTGTGACCTTCTGACAAGCAAAGTCCATGGGGAATCCAGGTTCACTTAACAGCCATGTTACTAACTTGACAAATGCAACGATTCACTTAACAAACGTGGCAAGAAAAGTCATCAAATGGGGGCAAACTCACTTAACAATTGTCTCACTCAGCAACATAAATTTGGGGTTCAATTATGGTCGTAACTCAGGGACTACCTGTATCTATGTTCCCACAAGGGGTCTAAGTCCAACCGCTCTTGAATTCCATTAACCCTTATCTAGCACCAAAGTAATGCTAACCATTAGTTTAGATTCCTGTTCATTGGTATGAGGAATAAGTCAGTTTAACTGGAACACAACTTGTGCCCCTGCTCTTTTGCAACCTGATTTTAAAGTCGAATCTCACGCAAATTACAAACGCTATCCCATTTGCACTGAGGAAGCCTCAGGGACTTTGGGCAAATTGCCCGCAGAAAACTATCAATTGTCACTTGTCTGAAATGGCATAGGACAGTGGTGGCTAACCTTTTTGGGCTCCTGTGCCAAAAATTGTGCACACGCTTGCACGCTCACACTTGCATGCCAGCACCCAGAAGGCAATGCGTGTCCCCCCACATCCCCTATGCATGTGCATGTAATCCCCACCTACCCATGCCGCCCCCTTACCTGCACTGCACCTCACAGCTGATTTTTGGCTGGTTTGAGGCCTTTTTTGACCTCCCAGAGGCTGGAGGAAGGCTTTTGCAGGTTTCTGCAGGCCGAAAACTAGCCCCGTTTCATCAATTCTGGTATTTTTGGAAAAACAGGAAGTGATGAAATGGGTCTAGTTTTTGGCCTGCAGAAGCCTTCCTCAAGCCTCTGGGGGGGCGAAAAAGGCCTCAAACTAGCCGAAAATCAGCTGTGAGGCATGTGCATGCCCAGTGAGATAAGTTTGCCTGCAGCTCACGTGCCGGCACAAATGGTTCTGTGTGCCACCTGTGGCACGCGTGCCATAGGTTCGCCATCATGGGCATAGGATCTCCTGCTTGAGCAAGAGGCTGGACTAGAAGACCTCCAAGGTACCTTCCAGCTCTATTCTGATTGATTCTAATCTCCCAAAGCCTGGAGAACCCAACTGACTAAGTATCTACAGCATTTTTCTCCAACCCAAGTAATGAGACTTTACAAGTTCTCACAGGGATCTTTGTAGCTTGTCCCTGGGTATCCTCCTCTTGGTAGGAAGATACCCAGGATCCAGAGAGGGAGAAAACTAGACAAATGGTAAATGGGTGAGAGATTTTATGTGTGTATAATTAGGTTCCCATCTGTATATCATGTGGTTCAGTGGAGAGACATTTATGCAGAAGTTGCACTTATATGTGGGTTTAGGGGGAAGACGGTTTTCTAGGAAGCTGTGTTTTGTTAGCATGAGTTGCAGCTGTGTCTTTGTCTTGCTCCCTCTATATGCGTGCATGTGTTGGGCACATGCATGAATTTACTTGTGCCATTAAGACACCTCTGAAGATCTGTTTTGGGATTTAATGTGCCCTTAACTCTACTACCCCTACACATCACATTTACCTAACAGTAAGTCACTTTGAGTTTCAGGGACAATTACTCATCAACGCATAGGAAATTTTCACAGTAATGTTCTTTAATTAGTATAGTGTGCTAAATATGGCATCTTATTAATCCAGTTGCCTGTCTTGTGCTGTGAACAAAGCATTTCTCAGCTTGGAAAGGAGCTGAAAAACCCAGCCTGTTCTAGATCCTACAGACTTACCTAGCCAGTTTAAATGATTTGTACTTCTGTCCAGTGAATTTAAACAACAAACAAGGAACTTCAAGGATAACTTCACCTCTGAAAAACGCAGGACATGAAATACTTGAAGGCATATTTATGAGCAGGAAAGTACTGCCTTTAACCACAAATTGCTGGCTTGCTTGGTGCTTCCTGAATTCAAGGACATGTTTTAGGAATAAAGGTATCATGACTTTGCTGTATTGGGCAAGCCAGAATCTTTAAAACTAAGGAAGCTTGGTATTCCATTGTGTTTTATTATTTCAAACCAGAAATGTAAAATAAATATCTCAAGCACAAGTTGTGCAAACTAAAGATTGTGCCAAGGGAGTGCAATGTTGACATTATAGTCCATATACATGAAGGA
>NW_020769308.1:6554980-6687984 GCF_900518735.1 Pseudonaja textilis
TTTCTTTCTTTCTTTCTTTCTTTCTTTCTTTCTTTCTTTCTTTCTTTGATATGATTGATTATGGGCCATCAAGAGACAGATTTTTCTCCAGGATGAATCTATGCCCAACCTAAACATTTCAGGTGTTCTACAGGTAGATCCATCACCGCTATAAATAAGTCCATTCTCCTTGCTGCTATTGGTCATGTTCATCTCTATCCTACCACCTTTCCTAGCTCTCTCTAGAGATGTTTTTAATTCTAAGTCTTTGCATAATGTTTTCAAAGTAAGACTGTTTAAGCTTACTGCAGATGCCTGCCTCAAGCAAGAATTCTGGGTTAATTTCTTCAATGTTTGTTTTCTTGGCTATTGTTTAATTTACTAAGGTTTACATACTGCTACAATAATGTATGAAGCTTATGAAGCTTCTCCTCCAGAAATATCGAATTGCTAAATAGAGCATACAAAACGTTTGCCAGACCAATACTTGAATACAGCTCATCAGTCTGGAATCTGCACTGCATATCAGACATTAATACAATCGAGCAAGTCCAGAAGTATTTCACGAGAAGAGTACTACATTCCTCTGCTCGCAACAGAATACCCTATATCACCAGAATTGAGATTTTGGGCTTGGACAACCTTGAACTACGCCACCTATGGTTAGACTTAAGCGTAGCACACAAAATTATCTGCTACAATGACCTACCAGTCAGTGACTACTTCAGCTTCAACCACAACAATACAAGAGCACACAACAGATACAAACTCAATGTAAACCGCTTCAAACTTGATTGCAGAAAGTACGACTTCAGCAATAGAGTGGTCAATGCCTGGAATGCACTACCTGATTCTGTTGTTACATCCTCTAACCCCCCATTCCTTTAGCCTCAAACTTACCACTATTGACCTCACCCCATTCCTAAGAGGTCCGTAAGGGGCGTGCATGAGCGCACAATCATGCCTACCATCCCTGTCCTATTGTCCCCAATTATTCGTACCTATTTCCTGTATTCTTACTCATGTTTATACTTATATCTATTATCTTGTAAGCGATTGACAAATCAAATAAATAAAATAAATAATGTATGACTCTTCTGTGCCTCGATTGCCAACCTTTTTTAACCCCTATCCTGCAAACAGCATTGTAAGAAATCTCAACTGGGGCTCCCTCAGTCTATTGTAAATAATCTTCATACATGGGAAAGTTTAGATGTATAACAGAATAACAGAGTTGAAAAGTACCCTGGAGGTCCTCTAGTCCAACCCCCTGCTCAAGCAAGAAACCCTATCCCATTTCAGACAAATGGTTCTCCAATCTCTTCTTAAAAACCGCCAGTGTTGGAGCATTCACAGCTTCTGGAGACAGGTTGTTCCACTGGTTAATTGTTCTCATTGTCAGGAAATTTCTCCTTAGTTTTAGGTTGCATCTCTCCTGGATTACATCCTCTAACCTTAAAAGAAAAAGTACAGAGAAGAGCAATCAGGATGATTAGAGGACTGGAGGCTAAAACATAAAACAAACGGTTGCAGGAACTGGGCTTGGCTAGTCTAGTGAAGAGAAGGACCAGGGGAGGCATGATAGCGGTCTTCCAAGATTTGAGGGGCTGCCACAGGGAGGAGGAAGGGGTCAAACTATTTTCTAAAGCGCCTGTAGGCCAGACAAGGAACAATGGAGGGAAACTGAACAAGGATAGATTCAACCTCGAAATAAGGAGAAACTTTCTGACAGTGAGAACAATCAACCAATGGAACAGCTTGCCCTCGGAAGTTGTGGGAGTGCCATCATTTGAGACTTTCAAGAAGAGACTGGACTGCCATTTGTCAGAAATGGTGTAGGGTCTCCCTTTTGGGTGGGGGGTTGGACTAGATGACCTACAAGGTCCCTTCCAACTCTGATTATGTGTTATCTGCCTTCAGGTGCTTTGGAGAATAAGTTGACACTCTCTTCTTTGTGGCAGCCCCTTAGATATTGGAACACTGCTATCGTGTCACTCCTGTCCTTTTCATTAAACTAGATGTGATGCCAAGAAGGATAAATAATATTCAGAGGGTGATGGGCTTCTGGGTTCTTTTCTTCTCATGTGCACTGCAGCTATCTTGCTCCTGATTTTAGGAAATACCACCATTTATTGAATGCTAAGCAATGTATTGTACCAAATAAGGAAAGGGAACAAAGAAGTCTCTGAAGGAGTGGAAAGTCCTCATCTGATCCAGGTTCTTCAAAAGCTCGTTCTCAGTGCACTTTGGTGTTTCTTCTCTATCATGCTGTTACAGCTGCAATGCAAGATCTTTTGAGCATTCTTATACTGTAGTTAGATAGACTAGCAACCAGAAAGGAGCTTCATTTACATTGGTTCATCAGTAGATAAGGCTTTTCAGTCAATCCTTAAGAATCAACAAATCTTAGCTGACCATGGTATAAAGCCAGATTTTGTTCTTATTATCTGCTTTCCTTTTCAAAGAGACGGGACAGATCATTTGACACCATGCTAAGATGGAATGAAATACAATAGAACTACAATAGAAGGGGATAGATTAATAATTCCATTTCACCAAGATTATCACAGAAAGAAGCAACATGGCTGTCATTAATTTATTAATTTATTTCAGCAATTAGTTTGTTGCCTACTCATATTTCCAAGGATCTGCCATTCTTTCCTTCTTCTAACATCAGCATTGCATTGAAGATGCTGTTTAATTCTTCACAGTATGAAGTAAGGTAGAATGTGATCTCATTCCATAGGATTACTGCAACAACAACAACAACAAAATGTCATCAGTAGTGAGTTGCTATGAGCATTATCATTGTAATAATACAGGTAGTCCTCAATTTAGACTGTAATGGAGCCTGCCCATTATGGTTGCAAATCATGAGAGTCATTAGGCGAGGCACCATTGTGACCAAGACCCATCAAGATACAATGGGGGAGGAAGACAGGAGGCTGATTCAATATTCCTGCCGTTGGTCATAAGAGCAGGAGGATTGCCAAGCATCCAAATTTTGTTCACATCACTGTAGGTGTCTATGGAGATTCTCAGTCATCCAGGTCATGGTTGTCCAAAGGATGTTTCCCCTCCCCCCAAAAGGCATTTCACTTCTCTTCCAAGAAGCTTCTTCAGTTCTGATCTGAAGAAGCTTCTGGGATGAGAAGCAAAACGCCTTCAAGGAAAAACAAAGACCAGTTGCCTTTTGAAAGGAAAAAAAGAAGCATATTTGGACATGTGACTGTAGGGGTAATTCAGGGGTGCCGGAAGCAACGATCACAAGCCGCTTCATTCAGTGCCATAATAATTTCAAACGGTCGATGGATGAACAGTCGTAAGTCGAGGACTACCTGTAATCAGAAACATGCTTAATAGATGCAGGTCTTCAACCAAATCATCCAGCTTGAATGGAAATATATATAGTTCTTTTTTTTTTAGAATAGAATAGAATAGAATTCTTTATTGGCCAAGTGTGGTTGGACACACAAGGAATTTGTCTTTGGTGCGTATACTCTCAGTGTACATAAGAAAAAATAAAATACATTCATCAAGAATCATAAGATACAACACAATAATAGTCATAGGTTACTATGAGCAATCAAATCATACATAGATTACTAATACGCAATCAAAAGATACTAGGAAAACAAAACAATATAAATTGTAAAGATACAAGTAACACGGTTATAGTCATAAGTGGGAAGAGATAGATAATTAGGAAGGATGAGAAGAAGAATAGTAATACAGTCTCACTAAGTAATTTGACAGTGTTGTGGGAGCTAGTTGTTTAGCAGAATGATGGCATTCGGGAAAAAAACTATCCTTATGTCTAGTTGTTCTGGTGTGCAGTGCTCTATAGTGTCATTTTGAGAGTAGGAGTTGAAACAAGTTATGTCCGGGATGTGAGGGGGTCTGTAGATATTTTCACAATTATAAAGAAAATTCAGAAACAAACTGGAGTTCCATTTCCTGACATCTTATAGATTAAGTACTTTATAAAGAGTTCAGGAGATAGAATGCATGAGACCCAAAACCTGGTCCATCATCACTAAAAATGCTTTTTTGTTTTAAATTCAAGAAAGAGTTACCCATCGGTTTTGACACAGTGAATCTGCTGACCAGCAACAGATTAATGCGATCTCCTCAGGAAGATTCTAATCTTACTTTGAGAAAGGGTACTTGTAGATGTTTCCCTTTTGAAATACTTCAAGGGAGGCTGGGCTCCCAACCTTGTCCTACAGATTTACAGTTTGAAATTATTTGTGGTCTCTCTGTTTAGCCCATCCCTGTAATTTCTTCTTGCCCTGGACAGAGAGATGACAAGCTAAATGGCTGTAATTTTCTAACTTAATGTGCTATTATGGGAACTCCAAGGCCTGCTGGACTTCTATTCCAGAATGTTTACAGCCTTATTTAGCAAATGATTTTTAATTACTTGAGGAAAGAGTACATTTTGATTTGAATGAGAGCCAACAGCCTTGGCATCGTGCCCAGGAACTCAGCCATAAAATGCTCTTTGACTGTTACCAGTCATGCACGTAACAAAAGAGATTTTAGGTCAATCTTCATATTTTCAGTTCAACTTGATAACTGTAGCTAGATTATTATATGCACAAAGATGGAAAGATTCAGCATTGCCCACAGTGGAGGAATGGTTGGTGAAGAAGACAGAACTTAGCTGAGGCACTAAATTAATTTTTTTGTTCAGAGAAAAGACAATATCTATGTTTATTGCTGACTGGAGATTACTTATATACTGTTTTGTATGTATGAAACAAAACATGATTTTATGATTTATGGTTGTGATGATTAGACAGACTGAAAGAACAGAGTTGTAACCATTAAAGGTTAAATGATAATTATTATAATTATAATGCTGTAAAGGACATTGGAAGCCACTTCTTTATATCTTCTTTCTTTTCTGCTTTTCAACTCTTTACTTCCCTCCCCTTTCTTGCACTTTTAACTTTCTCTTCCTTTTTCTTGCTTAAATTAATTGATACCAGTTTTTATCTTCCTTTAAAAAAAGCATTGTTAATTAAAAAAAATCATTCTGCAGTTCAGCTGCTCTGCCCTAATACCAGATGCATGTTGGAATGAATAGCTAAAATCCATCAAAAAGGATTTTTCCAGAATTTCTGCACTCTTTACCTGTAACCTGGTTTAAATAGGAAGCTGCCTACTTTTAAAATATAGGCAATCGAGGGATAGAGAGCCAGTCTGGCGTAGTAGTTAAGTCATCAGGCTAGAAACTGGGAGGCTGCGATTTTAGTTCTACCTGAGGCACAAAGCCAGCTAGGTGACCTTGGGCCAATCACTCCCTCTCAGCCCTCGAAAGAAGGCAATAACATACCAATTCTGAAATCTTGCCAAGAAAACTGAAGGACCTGATTAAGTAAGGAATCCAGGAATCAAAAACTGACTTGATCAATTCCGCTATCCCAAAAAATAATGGAGGGCTAAATTGGAAACCCCATAGGTCAGTGATGATGAACCTTTTCAGCACCGAGTGCCCAAACTGGAACATGTGCAGAGTGTTGAAAACCTGAAGACCATGCGTGCACCGGCCAGCTAGTTTTCAAGTTTCTGGCACGCACATGCATGCTGGCCAACTTGTCTTTGTGTGCACCGGTGTGCTAGGTACCTGAAGACCAGCACGTGCATGCCAGCTGGTCTTTGGGTTTCCGGCACTCCGGTACGTGCAAAGACCAGAAACCAGAAGAGCAGCTGGTGACAGTGCACTTTTCCATAGAGAGGGCTCTGTGTGCCACCTCTGGCACACGTGCCAGTGGTTTGCCATCACAGCCATAGGTCGTCTTACAACAGCAGACTATTTACCATGAAGGGGATGGACCGTTGGAACTTCAAGTTGGGGTCGTAAATAGCCCCAAGGTTGGTCCGTTGTAACTTTTAATGGTTGCTAAGCAACCACTTGCAAGTCAAGGATTACCCATATGGCTTTTTAATAAAATAGCTCATATACAGCCCCAAAAGAAGTCCAAGTGTAACAGGTCATAGAAAAAAATTCTTTTGCTATGAAGGAAAACTTTTGGGGAAATTAGGAGATTAATTTTGATAGATCAGTCTTTACTAAATTAGTGCATGGAGCAGTGTATTTCGACCTTGGCAGTTTGAAGATGCAGGGACTTCAACTCCCAGAATTCCCCAGCCAGCTATGGGAGTTGATTTCCACACATCTTCAAACTACCAAAGTTGAGAAACGTTGGCACAGAGGAAAATTCCCCAGGGAAAGAGCATGTGAAGGACACATTGGGGTGCACTGTGACACATAATGATACAACGTAGGCATGGCCCCCAATGAAGCATCAATGACGTTATGAAAACTCAAGTATGTAATGAGTTAGTTGTCTTGGAAATTTCTATAAGTCATAAAAAGGCACCCCAGTTGGATTGCATGGGCAGTTGTGTTGTTTGAGACAACATTGAAATTTCAGTCTGCACTGTGAATTATGTTGCTTGCGGTTTTATTGAATAGTTAATAAATGCTGCCTTATTTGCTTGTTTGAATGGGACATGTCACTCAATGTTCTGCCAGGCACTATACAAATTCCTAAAAGGATCCTATAATGGCATTCCTGTTTGCTTTATTTTGTGATGAAATGTGTACATAGTAACAGGGTTGAGAGTAGGCAAGTTAATCCTTGAGAAACTTAGGAAATACTATGTATAGTAAGTACAGCCTTATTTGGACATGTACCCTTTATAGTTACCTAGGCCAAAAACCCAAACAAGAACAAAAATAATCACCTCGTGTTTGAGATTCATTAATGCATTATATTAACAGTATTTTTAGATTACTTTTATCCCGCCTTTATTATTTTTAAAAACTACTCAAGTGGTAAACACATCTAATATTCCTCCATCCTTCTATTTTCCCCAGAACAACCCTGTGAGGTGGGCTGAGCTGAGAGACAGAATGATTGATCCAAAGTCAACCAACTGGCTTTCATGCCTAAGGCGGGATTAAAACTGAGACTCTCCTAGTGATTGGCCCAAAGTCACCCAGCCAGCTTTTGTGCCTAAGATGGGACTAGAACTCACAGTTTATTGGTGATTGATTCAAAATCAAGTCTCCTTATAACCCCTATAATAAATTGGTGTAATATATATCAAGATAAACATTTGTAATTCTCCTTCATACTGTCTCCAGTACAGTTCAGAGGTATGTAAGCTTTTCCAGATAAGGACTTCATTTTGCTTTGAAGAGCTTTCGGGAATGTCCACAAAGTATGATCATAAGAGACAAGATGGTGGCCACAATGATATAATCAAGGTTGGGCCATTTTTATGGCATTGTACATAAAAAAGAGGCAGAGTTTTAATCATGCTTTTTAAACTGCCCTCTCAACCTCTGCAGACATGCTTGCATGGGACTATGATTTTTTTTTAAAAGCTCCATTTGATTTAATTGAAACTGAAAATCAAATCACATTCACTTCATCAAATGCCATTTAGCAATATTATTTCAATTTTATTTATGGACATGTTGACTGATTTATATTCCCCATTGCTTCTAAAATTTGGACTATCACTCCCTACTTCTTGAATTTTTACATTAGACTATTTAACATTATTCAGTGGCAACTTTCAGAAGAATTCATGTAAGAATTCTGGACTGTCAGAATCCTGACCCTTGAATTCTTGTTTGGATGACCAATTATATTAGCACAATTTCCTTCCCCCTCTGAAAAAAATAACAGCCTTCAAGAGTTCAAAATTACTAACTTCTGACAGACTGGAAAGATCAGACCCACAAAGGAAGAGCCAATTAAACTGATTTATTGCCACTCATGCCGATGCACAGGAATATTCTCAGTTAACGTTGCATCTTCTAAGAGCTAGATAAGAGTCAATGGAATTCAAGGGGTGTTGGACTTATTTTGTGTGTGGCTATGTAGGGATTCTAGACTGATCCCTCTTTTAACTCTGCCCACAGGTTCTGCCACTCCTTTCCCTATGTCATCTTCCCTATTCCATGGCTCCAAATTATCTTTATGAAGCCATGCCATTTTTTTCAGCCCAGTTTCATTGTAATAAAAGAATTTGTCCTTACCTAAATCTCTGCACGCTGTTGCCCCATAGTTTTTTGAGCCAATTTCATGCAGTAAAAATTTGCTGATATTCTATGGAAATACCACCTCCAACTTGGGCATTATCTAGAATAGATCAATGGTTTTGAAAATTAGAAACTTTAAGATGTGTGGATTTCAACTCCCAGAATGCCCCAACCACCCAATCTGGAAAATTCTGGGATTTGAGTCCTTATTTCTACAAGACACCCTAGTTGGAAAAGGTATTATAGATTGTCTTTGACTCACAACTGTAATGAAAACTGACCATTACAGTCATAAGTCATAACATATTATCATAAAGCAGGTCATAATGTGACCAACCCAATTTTATGATTATTAATTTTTGTACTAGGTAATAAGTACCTTGGGAGGGGCTTTTAACTTTTAACAATAACTACATGGTAGGTTGTAAGTAGAGGACTACTTTTGTAGCTAAAATGATAGAGAGTTACCGTACTTTCTCTTTCCCAAAATACAATTTGTAATTCATCCCAAACGTGTACGCACCGTTGCCCAAAGTGAACTGAATAATTCCATGTTAAATAATAGTATTAACAAGGAAGGTTTATTTTGTATTGGTGGCAACTTTTATCAAAGACCATAGAATAGAATAGAATAGAATAGAATAGAATAGAATAGAATAGAATAGAATAGAATAGAATAGTTATTTCTTGGCCAAATGTGACACACAAGGAATTTGTCTTGGTGCAAATGCTCTCTGTGTACATAAAAAGAAAAGACACATTTGTCAAGAGTCAAGAATCATAAAACACTTAATAACAGTATCCTGTTGGTTTGCCTAACAGAGTCTCCAGGTAGTCCTCAACTTAAAACAGTTCATTTAGTGACCATTCAAACTTACAACAGCACTGAAAATAAAATGACTTATGGCCATTTTTCACATTTACAACCATTGCAACAGCCCCATGATCACGTGATCAAAATTCAGACTCTTTGACAACTGGCTCATATTTATGACAGTTGCGGTATCCTGGGGTCATGTGGTCGTCTTTTGTGACCTTTTGACAAGCCAAGTCAATGGGGAAGCCAGATTCATTTAACAACAGTGTCACTAACTTAACAGTGTTTACTTAATAACTGTGACAAGAAAGGCCGTAAAATGGGGCAAAACTCACTTAACAAATGTCTCATTTAGCAACAGAAATTTTGGGCTCGATTGTGGTTGTAAGTCAAGGACTACCTGAATAGGTTCGTTGGTAGCATTTTTGCCAACATACATAAGGTTGACAAATTTTGATTGGCATCATTTTTAGCAACAGTAATAACAGTTTACATATCCAATATTGTTAAAAAGTACACTTTTGGACAGAGCTGGGAACATAATGCAGCAAAAAAACCCTAAATTTTACTGTGTATTGTCAAATAAAAATGAACAAAAGGAGCACATGGCTTAGCAATTTCTGTGCCTCCTTGTTATTTTTGAAAAACATGGATTATGGTGGATTTAAGAGGCATGTTAGTCACGACTGAGACTTAATGCATCAGGAAAGCTTTGTCCATAGATGTGTTTTGATTTCTATCATTTTGCTCTTCTGCAAGCATTCATGAAATCTAATTGTTTATTTTTAAAAATGATGTTTAAAGTATTAAATTAAAAGGAACATAGATGATATTAAACCATTTGGCCATTAGAATACTAGCCGATCTCCAGCCCCAGGCTTGTTCATCTAGCAGAAAAGATAATGGCCTCCTTCATATGATAGATTGAGCCATCGAGTTTGTTTGTTTTTAAACAGTGCTGTGTGAATTCACCCTGTTTTGGTTTATATACGGTACAGTTATTCACATTTGAAGTGCCATGACATTGAAAAGTCACTGGGTAGTCAGAAAAGTGTAAAGGCTGTTTTGCCAGATTCCTCAGGGGGTCTCTGCTAAGCCCAGTAGACAAAATTAAGCTAATAGGACCAATAGATCAGCATTTGTAAATTTTTAACAGTTCCTATGGCTGACACACAGCTAACAACTATTTAAAGACGTCATTATTCCTAAGAGGATCCTGTTATATCTCCCCCACTTCCCCTGATTTACCCACAGAAACTAATAATCTATGTGACAGTTCTTTCTGCTCATTGCTTTTTTAAAAAAAACAGTGGCAATTTTTCATCTTCGTTAGCACATAAGGAGGGCCTTATTATTTATTTATTAAATTTATATGCTGGCCAACTCCCAGTGACTCTGGGCAGTTTATTATTTACATCGGAACATAAATAAGTGTAGCACTGTGAATAAAGTTGATGGCTGAGCTCTTGTATATAAAGAACAGCAATAAAACCAGGAGTTAAGCCATCAGCCAGAAACAGAACTAAAACCAACCGATTAGTCCATCTGTTTAAATTCCAGTTAATATGGGAGACTCTTAGCTGTTGAGCAGATGGACAGATTTTTCTGGAATAAATATTCCTTGAGCACTGTCTTCTCAAACTCAGGACCACCCTACTATTAAGCAAAGCAATGTTTCTCAACCTCAGCAATTTTAAAATGTGTGGAATGGTGCCTGAAGGGATTCTGGGAATGGAAATCCAGACATCTTAAAGTTGCCAATGTTGAGAAACCCCGAGGCAGAGTGAGGCAGTGTCCCCAAGCAATAAAAGCTGAGGTGCTCTAATGTTGACCTTGTGGTATGCTATAGGCTCCTAAATTAGCTGTTTGGTCATAATAATACAGTGTGGTTTGCTGTCCTCATTCCTCCATATCAAACAGTTTTTGGAGTTGAAGCAAAATATCTTAGGGCAGCCCTCCTGGGATGTTCAGAACATGAAAGAAAAGGAAATAAACAAAGAAAGACAGAAATTCAGTTTGTCCCTGTTAACCTTCCTATGACAATGGTTGCTTTTTATTCTTCCAGAATTACAAAGTATGATGAGTAGACACAAAAACACTCCTGCCTGACTGTTGGTACAGGAAAATAACCTGTTGATTAGAATTGACTGTCTACAACTGTGATGGTGAACCTATGGCACGCGTGCCTTAGGTGGCACACAGAGCCATTTGTGCCGGCATGCGAGCCTCAGGCAAACTTACCTGATTGCGCATGTATGTGTGTTGTGCCTCCGAGGTTTGAACCAGGTTGGTCAGCAGATGTAGGCTCGAGTGAGGAGGAAGTTCTGGCATTGAGATTCGAGCCTGCATTGCTGAGCGACGTTGAGAGGAGTCTGGGGGAAGAGGAGGAGTTGAATCTGAGAGATGAGCCTAATTTATTAGAAGTTTCAGAAACATCTTCCTCTTCTGGAACTCCCTCCCTGATTGCACCTCAGGTGTTAACTGTTAATCAGGAAGGTGTGCCAGAGGCTTCAAATGATGATGAAACTGCTGGATGCTGGCTGGATGCTCGGACTAGGAGAAGATTGAGACATCAATCTCAATTAGAAAAGAGATGTCCAGCAAAGGATTAATTAATGAGACTGACACACCCCTTTAGGGGATATTTAAGGAGCGTTGCTAACGCCTTTCCCCCACTTGAAGCAAAGTGGATTTTGCTTTGGAAAGAAGTGGTCTGACTACAGCGTTGTGATTTATGAACAATTCAGCTTTGCCAGACAGATTCCAAGAAGACTGCTAAGGACTGTGTAAACAGAGCAGTTAACTCTTTTGGATCTGGTTTTGTTTTGCTTAAATATCTGAACTTTGGAACTGTGTATTCTCACCTGTGGATATAGGTGAGACATAACACGCGTGGCTCACAGTTGATTTTCGTCTGGTTTGAGGCCTTTTTTGGCCTTGCAGAGGCTTGAAAAAAGCCTTTGCAGGCCGAATAGGCCCATTTCGTCACTTCCTGTAATACCGGAAGTGATGAAACGGGCCTATTATTTGACCTGCAAAGCTTGCTTCTGGGAGGGTGAAAAAAGCCTCAAACTGGCCGAAAATCAGCTATGAGGTGCAGCGCAGGTAAGCAATAGGCAACTGGGGGATTGCGTGTGCATGCGCAAGGGGCATGGGGAGGCCCGCACATTGCCTTCTGGGTGCTGGTATGTGAGCATGTGCGTGCTAGCGCGCACACAATTTTTGGCATAAAAGCCCAAAAAGTATAGCCACCACTGGTCTACAATTTTAGCAGTTAATTAAGAGAATTAATTTTAATCCAGCAACTGGATGAAATCGAAGATCTTCCAGAGAGTTGCTTCTTACATATAGGTAGTCCTCAACTTACCACAATTAGTTATGAATACATGGATACATATAAGAAAAATTAAAAAAAATATAAAAGAAACAATAGGACAGGGACGATAGGCATGTTGGTGCACTTATGCACCAATTTAGTGATCATTTAGTTTTCATTCAAAGTTACAGTGGCACACCAAAAAAAGTGACTTATGACTGGTTTTCACACTTAGGACCATTACAGTATCCCTACGATCACATGATCAAAATTTGGGCCCTTGAGAACTGACTCATATTTATGACTGTTGCACTGTCCCAAGGTCATGTGATCACCTTTTGCAACCTTCTGACAAACTCAGTGGGGAAGCCAGATTCACTTAACAAGCGTATGGCTAACTTAACAACTGCAGAGATTCACTTAACAACTGTGGCAAGAAAGGCCATAAAATGGGGCAAGAGTCATTTAACGATTGTCTCGCTTAGCAACAGAAATTTTGGGCTCAACTGTAGTTGTAAGTTGAGGACTACCTGTACCTGGGAAGCACTTTTGTAAACTTAGCTATGTTGTCTGGTTGTAAAACTGTGATTGTAGTAGGAATGATAAACATTAGGTAGATCATGTTGGTTTTAGAGGTAAAATAAAGGAGAATTCAGGAAGATTTGATGCTCATCATTGTTTCCCATTTTGACAAACACACTTGGCAGGAGGAACTGTTATTCCTTGAGATAGCAAATGAATGCTATCTGTGTGTGTGTGTGTATGCACATGCATGCCTTTGTGTGTGTGTATACCGTGAAAAATAACAAACCACTATTTTGAAAAGGTCTCTGTTTTCCCACAGTCATAATTGGTTAATTCTGTAGGCTTTCATAAGCGTTTTATTCTAGAGCATGTCTTAAACAATTCTCTCTTTTTACTATCCTTTCCCTATTTTTATTCCCACAGATAAAGTGGTGATCAGAATGAATGGGCACATTTCAAACACCCATCCCAATGTATACGGAAATTATCCTTCTCAAGTCAAGTAAGTATTGGATACTTTTGTCCTGTATTTAGCCAAAATAAGATGGTGGGGCAGGAAAAATACTGAGTACTTTCTTTGTCCTTAATTTTTTTAAAAAAATACATCCCACAAACAGCTGATTTTTGAAGTGAAGCAAGTAAATTCTCTCTTCAGTGAAGGCTGAACCCTTGTGACAGTCACATCCCTGTAGTTTTCTTAGCAATGGTGCAGAATGGATTGCTCTTGACCAATCCCAACTTGGGATTGGCCCATCCCACTCGTGTCGGAAGAGGAGGCATCCTTATTTTGGCAAGCAGAGTCCAGGAGAAGGGCCTTCTCTGCTGTTGCAGTGCCCTATGGAACATCTTGCTCCCCCCCCCAAGTCAAAAGCTGGCCCCAACCTTCCTGACCTTTCATAAGAGCCTAAAAAACTGGCTCTGCCAGTTGGCTTAGGGCAGCAGCCCCCAACTTTTGGGATCCGGGGATTTATTCTGTGGAGAGAAGTTTTTCCACAGACTGGATGGGGCATGGTTTCACATGCTATCTGACCCCACGGATGGGGTTTCCCTTGTTTAACCAGAGATCCCATCTCCCCACCACCCTGTCCCCATCTTCCCCATTTGTAATTGAATCATAGACTTTGCTGGTATTAATTTACTGTCTGTCTGTCTATCTCTATCTACCTACCTATCTACCTACCTGTTCTGACCCAGCCAAGTTCCCCGAGAGCAAACACAGATAAACTCAGTAACTCAAAACTTTCAGGGCTTTAATCTACAAATTCTCTTTGTAGATAACAGATGGCTTGCAGCCAGTTAGTCCAATTAGAAAAACCTTGGCAGAAGTCTTCAAATAAATCAGTCTGTAATCACAACACTGAGTCCTTTGAAAGTTTTGCCTTTTGCAAAGGCAAAAACCATTGGAAACCAGGCTTATATTCCCCAGAGGGAGGGGCCATTACACTGTATCCTTATTCCCAAGTCGTCTGTGCAGCTTCAGCTGTTCTCTTCTACAAATCATCCTACACTCACACGCACTTAGCACAGGCTCTTCTGGAACCTCCTCGTCACTGCTGCCAGCCCCGACCATCCCTGAAGGCAGCAGTCCACTCCCTGATGGTCCCAGCCGCTCCTCTGAGTCCTTGCTCTCTTCCACTATCCGCACCTGCTGCTGGCTAACCACAACACTATCCATCTACCTACCTACCTACATCTATATATCTAAATATCTATATCCATATCTATCTATATATCTTTATATGTGTGCATACACACACACACAGTAAATTAATACTTATGTCTCTGTCTCTGTCTCTCCCCGCCACCCTCTCATACAATCTTTTATGATTGTAAGCTGCCCAGAATTACCCTGTAGTAAGTTGGGCTGGGAATTTTCTTAAGCTCACTCTCTTATGTTTAACCAGTTCTCACCCAATTGAGTATTTTTGTGACTAGCTAAGGTTGGCATACTGTTGCTCCCAAGCCAGTCTTGGACCAGTTTGCAAAAAGAAAAAGTGAATATAAATGTTGTGATACATGAATCCACCTCTTGTGGCTTTTTTTTTTTTTAGTACTATCTCCAATGAACTTAATTTACAACTCCTGATCATCGTAGTACAGAACATAAGGTCTGGAAATGACTTTGGAGATCATCTAAATCTGTGTTTGCTAATCTTGGAAACTTTAGGTGTATGGACTTCAACTCCCAGAGTTCCCCAGCTCAGTGCTGGAATCCACTGTTGTAGTATTCCTGATAGATGGCCTTGATTAAACTCTATCATGCCACGATCATCCCCATCTTCAAAAAGGGAGACCCCGGCCTAGTTGAAAATTACAGACCAATCTCCTTATGCCACGTCACCTATAAAGTCATGGAATCAATTATTAATCAATCCATTATCCTCCATTTAGAGACAAACAGCATACTCTCCAATAAACAATTTGGTTTCAGGAAAAACTATTATGTAATCTGCAACTCTTACACTGCAAAAACATATGGACTACACAACTCGATCAGGGCAAAGCAATAGACGCAATCTACAGAGACTTCTGTAAAGCCTTTGATTCAGTGGTGCATGACAAACTACTAAAACTAAAATCTTATGGTATCTCTGGACACTTGTATAACTGGATAGAAGCATTCCTGTCAAACAGACAACAAATGGTCAAAAGTGGGAGTGTCCTATCAAATTTTGTACCTGTCAACAGTGGTGTCCCCCAAGGCAGTGTTCTAGGACCAACTCTCTTCATACTCTACATAAATGACATCTGTGATCATATTAAGAGCAACTGCGTTCTTTTTGCTGATGATATAAAGCTGTTCAATACCACAGACAATACTGCTACCCTTCAAAAAGATCTTGACTATGTATTGGAATGGTCAAAGAAATGGCAACTTCAAATCTCAACAAATAAATTTTCTGTCTTATATATTGGCAAAAAAAATCAGAAAATAAAATACAATAGTCTGAATAGTCAAGATCTTGTTGATGATCCAAGCTCTGTAAAGGACCTTGGAATACTCATCTCTAATAATCTAAGTGCTAGAGCCCACTGTAACTACATAGACAAAAAGACATTAAGAGTTGTTAACCTAATCCTACATAGCTTTTTCTCTGGTAATATCACACTGCTAACTAGAGCATACAAAACATTTGCTAGACCAATACTTGAACACAGCTCATCAGTCTGGAACCCACATTACGTATCTGATATTAGCACAGTTGAGAAAGTCCAGAAATATTTCACAAGAAGAGTTCTCCACTCCTCTACTCGTAGAATTCCTTATTCCACCAGACTTGAAATTCTAGACCTAGAAAACTAGAACTACGCCACCTTCGGTCCGATCTAAGTATGGTATATAAAATCATACATTGCAATGTCCTACCTGTCAATGCTTCAGCTTCATAACAACACAAGAGCACACAATAGATACAAACTCAAGGTTAACCGCACCAAACTTGATTGCAGGAAATACGACTTCAGCAACAGAGTGGTATACGTCTGGAATACTCTACCTGACTCTGTGGTTTCTTCCCCAAACCCCAAAAACTTTAACCGTAGACTTTCTACTATTGACCTCACCCCTTTCCTAAGAGGTCTGTAGGGGATGTGCATAAGCGCACCAACATGCCTACCGTCCCTGTCCTATTGTTCTTTTATTTTTCTTATATGTACCCATTTCATGTATTCATAACTATGTACATACTTATACCTATTATCTTGTAAGCGATTGACAAATCAAAATAAATAAATAAAAATAAAAAAATATCCCAAGAAAATCTGTCCACCATTGAACGGCTCTCATCATTAGAATTCACTTCCTGATTTCCAGCTGGAATCTTTCTTTAAATAAAATCCATTGCTCCCTCATCTTTTGCAACTCTGAACAATAATGCTTTGTATAGGATAGCATTTCAGATATTTAATGGCAAGATCATATTGCCTTACAGTATTCCCCCGCCCCTTCCAGGTTAAACATGTCTAATTCTCCAACTGTTTTTCATACAATTTTTTTTCTAAAAAATGTTCTCTATTGCTGGACCCTTTTCTATGCTTTCCCAAATTAATTTCTCATTTTTGTACCTAATATTTTATTCATTTAAACCGTTTTGCTTTTTCATTCCATTGAGGATCTCAAAGGTATCTTAT
The DNA here is from genome assembly GCF_900518735.1 of Pseudonaja textilis. Next base: position 6,571,814 of record NW_020769308.1, read on the forward strand.
AACATCAGATAAAAGCAGCTCAGTGTCATTAAAGATACATCATGGTCACAAGCGAGCAGCAAAAAATACTTAAATCCCAGATATTTAATCAAATATTTTCTCCGTTGTTCCACAAACTCTCTATGCAAATATCACAATATAGCACAGATCCACATGTACTCTGTTCCTTTAACCCAGCTTTGCCAGTTAGCGGCCTCCAGATTAGTTAGGAACAACATTTTTCAGAATGTTCATAGTGGCTCTTGTAGCCACAACACAACTGATACATACCAGATGGGGCAGACTGCTTTAATCAATTGACAACTCTTAGAGACCCGCTGTTTTTTTCATATCCCTGCTATAGATTTGGTCCTGTGTATTTTCATCTGATGTTGTTGTAATAATGAAAGTCAAAGAACCAGCTTGCATACAGCAAAACACTGGCAGACTTGATAAGGAAGCGAAGGGTTCACCCAATTCCTCAGCGCAGTCTTATCAAGTTACAATCGGAGGCGCTGACCCAGCTGTTTAAATCCTCTGTGGTTTTCAAGAAGTCAAGAGATCAGATAAGATTGGGTGTGATCATCATTTGCAGTTGCGGCTTTGAATTCTAGCAGCCTTTCAAAGCTGGAATAAAAACAGTAGTTTATACCAGGATTTGGGTAATGTTTTCTCCCGAAAAAGAAAAAAAAAGTTCCTCTTCTAAAACAAAACAAAAAAAAGAGGGGATCAACTTACTTTCCAAAGCCCTAGAAGGCAAAGCAAGAAGCAATGGATGGAAACTAATCAAGGAGAGAAACAACCTGCAATTAAGGAGAAACTTCCTAAGTGAGAACAATTCACTAGTGGAACAGCTGGCCTCCAGAAGTTGTAGATGCTTCATTACTGAAAGGTTGTTGTTAGTTTTTTGAAAAAGGACTGGGCAGACACCTGTCTGAAATGGTATAGAGTTTCCTGCTTGAACAGGGGTTGGACTAGAAGACCTCCAAGTTCCCTTCCAGTTCTATTCTGATTGATAAATAAAAAGAAACAATTGCCTTACCAGTTTATGTACACTTGGATGGATAGCAGTTGATAACATCATATACTATTAGTTGCTGGTGGCAGCGTCCTTCTTTTTAGAAAGCAGAACACTATTTTTCTCCCTTTCATTAAATGGGGGAAAGTTGGTGATTTCTGGCATCTGAACAAATTTATAAATGAGACGGTGGTGTTTGTTGAAGCCAAAGTCATATGTAATTTATTTGTGTGTTTCATGAAGCAAAGAAAAAGTTGTTTACAAATAAATAAAACAGAAAGCTGAGGTTCTTTTTCTTTCAGGTGTATGATTATTATACATATTGTTTCTATGCATTTAACAGTACAAACTACTTGGTTTTTGGTTTTCTTTTTTCCTGAACAACAGCCTTAATTGTTAGAAGCTTTCCTTATACACAGAAAACAAGAACAGATGGGTGCATGTGGGTGGCTCATGCTAAACTTTGGAATTCTGCCTTAGTAATTATGGTTTATCTGTATATATTAATTGGTTTTTGAAAGAAGAACTTCAGATTGTCTAATCTTAAACACATTTCCAAGCTGCTTAGAAGCATACTCAAACAAAATTTATTTGATCTTAGCTTGAATAACCAGAAACAGTTATTTGAACATGTGCAAAAATGACAAAGCATGGTCTCTATTTTCATGAGTGTTTGAGGAGCAATTCTATTAATAGTCTCAGAATCTGCAAAGCTATTGTTGGAGGCCAAATCATATGATGAATGAATTAGGCATGTCTAATCTATCAAATCAAAATGTAAGGGACTGTTTTGGACAAAACTCAACAGCCCTTTTTGGTGTGGCTGTTGATAAAAATAGAATCGCCAACATGATCGCCAACCTCCGATGATGGATATGGCACAAGAAGAAGAAGAAGAACCTATCAAAAAGAAAAATTAGGAGGGAGCATGACAATTGTCTTCTAGTACAGTACTTGTGGGGGCTGTCACAGAGAAGAGGGGATTGACTTATTCTCCAAAGCAATTAGAGAGGGAGACAAGAAGTAATGGGTGAAAGATCGTCAAAGAGAAATCCAAGCTAGAAGTAAGGAGAAATTTTCTGACAATGAGAACAATTAAGCAATGCAACAGATTGCCTCCAAAAGTTGTGAGTGCTCCATCCTGCAGTTTTTCAAAAATAGACTGGACAACCACTTGACCGGGTTGATCTAAGGTCTTTGTAAGCATGGGGTTGGATTAGAAGACCTTTGAGGTCCCTTCCAGCCCTGCGGTTCTATGAAAAAGAGCATCTCAAGATTCTTTGGTTATCTGATAAATGTTTTTCAAAGGCAGAACTGAAGACAGATCAGCCACTAGTTCTAAAACTGGCCATGTAAATTCTAGATACCATGTAGCTGCATGTAAGGGGGCTGTCCCTAACTTAGTGTTCTCTAAGGATTTCTGATTTGCTCCCCAACTTGTGTCTTCCTAGTTATCTTTGAACCATTTAGAAAATATAGTTTGTTTCAGATTATATCAGAGGAATTGTAGCTCATTGTCCTTATTTAGGTGTTCTGACCTAGACTTCCCAAGATCATGAAGCAGACTCCATGTCCCGATAAAACCCTTTTTATTTAGGATAAAGTGAATTCCGCTCCAGCAAAGTCTCGTCAAACAGTCTTTCATGAGATTTCACAACTACAGACCTTTATCAGGCTTGGAGAGTTGCTAGACCGATATCTTCCAAACGCCACATTGCAACAGCAATTACTTGGCAGGAAGTCAGGAACAGATCTTCACTCTAATGAATTGAATTGATTGTCTCCTGCAAACAACACTTCCCTTTTGCTCCTCTTTATTCCCTATGGGAGGGGCTATTTACCGTCCACCTGAGCCTTTACTCCCAAGTCGACCCTTGTTAACTGTTCCCTTCTCCTGGCAGCTCTGCACATGCGCACACTGGGAACAAGCTCCAGCTGTTCTTCTGCCCACTAATCTCCAACCCCAAAGGCAGGTGATAACTGTTGGAAAGCCCTGGCCCCATCTGTGCCTCTGATGCAGAGCACACGTCAGTGCCTTCCCCAGACTCCAGGACTGGCCCATGTTCCTCCCCAACCTCCTCACTGTCCAAGTCTGCCGCCAGCTCTGCTGGCCACTAAGGAGCCACAACCTTAGGTTTCTTCCCAGTTCCAGATCCAAAGTAATCTTGTAGCATAGTTTTAGGGCACATTATGTCTCCATCTCTCTAAAGTTGAGTTGATCCTTAAACAGGGGTGGGATTCAATTTTTTTAACAACCGGTTCTGTGGGCGTGTCTTAGTTGGTGGGCATGGCTTGGTGGTTATGTAACTGGCTGGGTGTGGCCAACTCAACATCACTCACATCGAGGCGGGCATCTCCTCGCCTGGCCTCTTGTGACTGTGAGGATGCTGCAACAGTCATAAGTGTAAAAAATGGTCATAAGTCACTTTTTTCAGTGCCATTGTAACTTTGAATGGCCACTCCACACAAGCAAAGTACCAGCAATGGAGGGGAAAAAAACTCCAGAGACGTTCCTGAGATAGGAAGTCTTGTCCTGCCAAGAATGTAATAAGGGTTAACGGAGAGGCAGTTTCTGAAAGCAACACCAGAATGTTTCCTTCCTGCCTTCCTTACAGGATTAGGCCAGTAATTTCTTCTAATAACCGATTTCCGAACTGCTTAGAATGTTAACAACTGGTTCTACCGAATAGGTGCGAACTGGTAGAATCCCACCCCTGTCCTTAAATTGTCTGGTGATTGATTATGTATACCCACTCATTTGCATTTTTTTTCTTTAAGTAGCTGAATGGTGAGATATAATTCCTAGTTTTTTGGGAATTTTCACTCAGCAAACACCTTATGTGGATTCCTTCACACTTGCTAAGCTGATCCACATGAACCGGAAACATGAAAGCCAAAATCATTACATTCCTAAATTCACTGCAGTTAGTCTTTGAATTTTAGCTTGATTGTATATTGATTGATTGACTTTTCCAGGACACAAAAATGCACCTAAGCAATCTCTTTCTTACCTTACAGTGGATATGGATCGCCAACATTTTCTTCAAGGGACAAGGAACAGAGTTCAAAGACGAGCGCAAAAGCTTTGTACGGTAAGATTCACTAGCCAATGCTGAGATTATAATTGGATCATGAATGCAAAGTCTTAATTAAGCTAAGTAGGCTGAAGTTATGGAAAAAATGATTTAGAGCAGGGGTCCCCAAACTTGGCAACTTTAAGACTTGTGGACTTCAACTCCCAGAATTCCTGAGCTAACAAGACTGGAGGAGCTATGCTGCCTGGAGAATTCTAGAAGTTGAAGTCCACAAGTCTTAAAGTTACCAAGTTTGGAGACCTCTGATTTAGAGCCATCAGGCATTGTATTCTATAGCACAGGGGTTGCCAACCTTTTGGACCTCAGGAACCACCAAATTCATAATTTTAAATCTTGGGGACCACTAATATGAATTTTGACTGACGGTGGCTTGCTGATGTTGGTGGGAGAGAGAGAGAGAGAGAGAGAGAGATCTGATCTAACCACCCTGCCTCCCTCCCTCCCTCTCTCTCTCTCTCGCATAACACACACACATACACACAGGCAGGGGTAGAATTCAAATTTCTTAACAGCTGGCTCTGTGGGTGTGGCCTAATTTGTGGGTGTGGCTTGGTGATCATGTGACTGGCTGGGCATGGCTTGTATGTAAATATTATAAATATTTATATAAATATTGAATTTTTTTATAAAGAGGAGCAACTTTTACCCAAAATCAGGCAAAGCCGGAAGGCAAATTGAGTTGCTCACAGAATCACAGATTCATTCAGAGATCTATCTACCTGCCATCGGCTAGCTGAGTCTGTACTGCTTCAGTCTTAAGGAAGATCTAAAGATTAGCTAGAAAGCAAGAAATCCAATGATTTCCTGCTTTTTAGCTAATCTAAATCTCGCAGCACAGCTGATGGTCGGAAAAAGGAAAAATAGCAATTTAGTAGGCAAGTTTGCCAGATAAGGCGTGAATGGCGGGGAGGGTTCCTGCGGGCCATGTGGGCGGCGCAGCCTTGTGTTCCTGTGCAGCCTAGATTAATTGCTTTGGGGGCTGCTCTGGGTTGACATTTCTCTGTGGCCCACCAGATTTTTCTGGTGGTCCGTAGCCCACCGGTTGGCAACTGCTGCTATAGCATCTGTGTGTGTGTGTGTGTGTGTGTGTGTGTGTGTGTGTTTGTGTGTCTGTGTGCCCTAGAAATTACATTGCTATTCATTTATCTATTTAACCCATCCCATTCTAAAGATCCTGCCCCGTGTACAGGTGGTTCTAAACTTACAACCATTCATTTACTGTTGTTTGAAGTTACAATGGCATTGAAAAAAAGTGGTTCAAAGATTGTTCCTTCACACTTACAACTGTTCCCATAGTCACATGTTCAAAATCTGGGAACTTGGCAACCACTTGTATTTATAATAGTCAATACTTGTGATTATTTTTGTGACCTCCCCAGAAAGCTTCCAATAAGCAGTCATTGAGGGAAGCTACATTCCCTTAATGATGGCAAGATTCATTCAACAACTGTGGTGGTTCGCTTAACAACCGTGGCAAGAAAAAGATTGTAAAATCAGGAATTAATTAGTTTTCCTAGCAAAGGAAGTTTTGTTCGCAATTGTGGTTGTAAATCAAGGACTACCTGTACAGCAAGTATACAAAGCATATAGACTAACCAACCTCCTTTCTCCTCCCTTTCACAAGATGAGTGTTCACCCAACATTTAATTAGATCTAAAAATACATCGGATTCCACAAAGTAGTTTACCATCTAACTTTGATTTCATTGAGGGCCGCATCAGGTTTGTGTTTGACCTCAGGGAGCCAGGGTGGGTGTGGCCAGCTCAATGTCACTTGTGTTGGGAGCACCTGTGGTGGCCGAAGCAGTCTGCCAGTGAAAACGGGCTTCCAAGCTCCATTTTCAGCTACAACAGCTTCCTGCAACCCTCTTCCAGTAAGCTTGGGAAGGCTACCCGTGGTCCCTATGAGCTTCGTTTTCAGCTGCGACAGCATCCTGAAAACCCCTGCCAGTGAAAATGGAGCTCCATTTTCGCTGGCAGAGGCACCATGGACTGGTCCTTTCTTTTTTCCAGGGTGGCCCCGCAGGCCAGATCTAAGCGCCCCGCTGGCTGGATCCGGCCCCCACGCCTTGAATTTAACACCCCTGAACTAGCCCATACCTGACGCACTTCCTGGATGAGGAGATAATTCTCAGCAGGTCTTCTAAAGATGAATGAAACCAGACAGATGAATTTAATTTTGGCCAGAGAGTACCAGATATACGCTGATTCTAGCTTTATGATATAGGACTTTGTAAATAACAACCAGGCCTAATTTGATCCTGGAAATTGATTCTTACTCCTTTTTCTCTTGTTTTGTTGTTAGATCCTTATGTGCATATAGATGAAAGTTCAAAGGCTGCCTTATATTTCCCAACCTTCAGAAATCTAGACAGAAATGGAACAAAAGAATTGAATTGAGGATCTTGTGTATATTGATAGAAAACTGCTAAGCAGTCTTGCTTGTAGTTGGACAAATGGATTACAGGCAACTATCAAGGGGGACACTGGGGCGCGATGGCTCAGCAACTAAGACGCTGAGCTTGTTGATCAGAAAGGTCGGCGGTTCGAATCCCTAGCACCACATAACAGAGTGAGCTCCCGTTACTTGTCCCAGCTTCTGCCAACCTAGTGTTCTGACCCAAGCCTCGTTCAAATCAAACAAACACAAAGTATGTATAAAAGCAAATCTTTTTAATGCGGCACTGTGAATTCACAGCCAAGAGTCATTCAAAACTAATTGTCCCAGATAAGAGCAAGCCCTTTCAAGGTTGTGAAAGGCTTCCAAGAACAAAAGACTTATTGCAGATAAGTATCCAAAATCAGAAGTTTCAAAAACCAAACTGGAGTAAGCAGGGCTTCAACAAGGATTCTGAGTAGAAAGGACTTCTTTGCTTCCTGAAAAGAAGCCAACCCCAAAGGCTGGCTTTTATCCCTTATGGGAGGGGCCATCACCTTCCAGCCTTATTCCCGAATTACCCGTGCTGCTCCAGCTGCTCTTTCCTTCGAGCAGCCCTGCGCATACGTGCACTGAGCACAGGCTCCCCGGGGTCCTCTGTGTCACTGCTGCTAGACTCCCCAAGCTCCGCAGGCAGCACCCCACTCTCTGATAGTCCTGGCCCCATCCCTGCATCACACACAGGCCCCTCATCTGAGTCCTCGCTGTCAGAGACCTCAGCTGTCTGCATCTGCTGCCAGTGAACCACAACACCTAGCAGTTGGAAAACATGTAAAAAATGCAAGTAGAAAAATAGGGACCACTTTGGTGGGAAGGTAACAGCATTCTGTGTGCCTTCGGCATTTAGTCATGCCAGCCACGTGACCACGGAGATGTCTTTGGACAATGCTGGCTCTTCGTCTTTGTAGCAGAGATGAGCATCGGCGCGTAGAGCCGGAAACGACTAGCACGTATGTGCGAAGGTAACCTTTACCTTTACCTTCCCTTATGTGCATATAATGAAAGTTCAAAGGCTGTCTTATATTTCCCAAGCTTCAGAAATCTAGACAGAAATGGAACGAAAGAACTGAATTCGGGATCTTGTATGCATTGATAGAAAACCGCTAAGTAGTCTTGCTTGTAGTTGGACCAATGGACTGCAGGCAACTATCAAGGGGGACAGCTGTAGGATTTTAAGGAGGACAGAGTTTTTCTAGTCGTAGGGCGGATTGGTTCAAGATCAACATCAACAATAATATTATGTATATGTAGGCGTGATGCTATTTCCCTTTCAGAATAAGCAACGTTTTTGTAAAGGACGGATAAAAAAATATGAATCATAAAATACAGGAAACATCAAATCATTGGTGGGAGCCTGCTTTTTTGCCTGCACAGTTTTTAGCAAACACAGGTTGATTTCTATTTGATCTGCAAACCAATCCTTATTAAAAGCTTGTGTCTGCATGCATAGCATTTAATAAAGCTCTTCTTTCTTTTTTCTTTACTTCTTTTTTTTTTTAAGAGCTGTGTGTGACAAACAATTTTTCATTGCAAGTCTATATGTCAACACTCTTGCCTTGACATCTTCCCAAATGGAAATAATCACTGGGTGTAGGATTGATCTTAAATCTTCCTTCTTTTCCTTTCTTTTGAAAAATAATAATTCTCAGCAGCAGATGGGGTTTATTTCTTCAGATCGTCATCCAAGCAAAAAACCAAGAAAGGTAGCAGATGACAGCAGGTTTTGTTGCTCTGTGTGTGTGTGTACATGTGTGGGCATGTGCGCATGTGCGTGTATGCATGCACATTTTCAGTATGTGAAAATGGGGGGTGGGAAAGTCCGTGCAAATGAAAATATTTCAACATGTTGACCCAATCAAATGTTTCTAATATTTAATAATGGATTGTTGGACACCAAAATGACTGAGGAATTTTCCGATGGGGCCAGTTTATGCTTCCTAAATATATATGCGAGACAGGGAAGGATCTTATTACAGATTAACAGAGTTGGAAGTGGCCTTGTAGGTCACCTAGTCCAACCCCCGCCCAAGCAGAAGTCCCTACACCATTTCTTATCTGCTCCCCACCATCCAGTCAGAGCTGAAGAGGCTTCTTGGATGAGAAGAGAAATATCTTCAAAGAAAAAAACAGAAAGTCCAGTTGCCTCTTGAAAAAGCACCTTTGGGACTAAATCTTTGGCATGCTATACTTTTCAGAAAATAATAATCGAGGGCATTCTGCCCAGATCAGACACTGTGATCTTCTGAATTGCTATCATATCCCATACTACAGGGGTCCCCAACCCTCAGGGTACAGACTGGCACCAGTCCGTGGCCTCCCAGGAACCGGGCCAGGCAAGCAAGCGATGCCCCGTCCATGCACACACAAGATCCAGGGAACGTGTGAAACCAGACTCAGCCTGGTCTGTGGAAAAATTGCCCTCCACGGAACTGATCCTTGGCGCCCAAAAGTTTGGGGGCTCCTGTCACATACCATACTGGAGAAGAGCATGAGAATTATAGCTAAACAAGTCTAAGGCACTAAATTATGGGAAAACATAGTTTGAATATTTACTATGTAACAGTACTTCTCAAATTTAGCAACCTTAAGGCATGTGGACTTCAATTCCCAGAATTCCCCAGCCAGCAAGGGAATTCTGGGACTTGAATTCCACATACCTTAAAGTTGCCAGTTTTAGAAGCACTGCTGTAGCATAAAACTCAGGAGCTGGATCCTACAACCTTATTTTCCAGGCTCCTCAGTAGAGAAGATATATATTAAATAGGATTTAAATGTCTTGTGTAAAAAGCACATACATAAGCAGGCATTGACAGCACTTTTTCCACCATGCCCCATGGTGTGATCTCACAAAAAAGCCCCAAAGGCACCAATAAAATATAGAAAGCTCATAACATGTTGTGAGACATCTTATAAAATTGCCTAGGAAATGTGAGTATCATCAAACATGGAAGACCTGAATTATTTCCTGACAGTTGAAATCTGCTACTTTAATTTGGAGGCCCTATGGGCATCATTTGGCCTAGGTGCCATTTTGGTGAGGCTGGCATATCTCAATGCCTAATTGAAGATGAGGGGAAGTAGCAACCTGGCATTCATGAAGAACTGAGTTGAAAAATGCTAAAAAAATAATTTCTCATAGAATGAAATAAAGAATGTGATATTCAGGTAGAATGCAACTGAAAACCACATATTTATTTGATTTATAGTTCTCAAACAAAAATCAAAATAGACATAAATCACTACAGATTTGTCATTACATTAATCACTATAAATTTGTGATTTATAGTCACAAATACTTGACTGAACATGGCAGTGTCCTTGTCTGGCTTAACCTTCTCATTGTAACCAGCATGGCTTGAGCTGAATGTTTTTAATTTATACTATCAGATCTGAAACCCTTTGATATTATAGTATGTGATTGTCTTGGCCAGTTAAGGCTAAAGATCCACCTTACATATGCTCTTGAGAATAATAGAAAATTGGCTGTACATACAGGTGGTCCTTGGTTTACAATCGCAATTGGGATCAGAATTTTCATTGCTAATTTCAAGGCAGTTGTTAAGTGAACCAGGGTGTTAAGTGAATCTGGTTTCTCCCATTGACTTTTTTTTTTGTTAGTCAGTTGGGAAGGCCGCAAATGGCAATCAACTAAGTGGAGAACATTGCAACCATCATAAATATATTCTGGTTGCCAAGCACCGGAATTTTGATCATGTCACCGTGAGGATGCTACAGTGATTGTAAATGCAACCACCAGTTGCAAATCACGTTTTTTCGATATGGTTTTAACTTTGAACAGTAGCTAAACGAATAGTTGTAAGTTGAAGACTACCTGTATCTCATTGTCACTAACTGATGGCTGCTTGCTTATACCAAATTTACTCCTGAAGAAACTTTTGGGTAGGAAGTTATTTTTAGAAAATGATTATACCACCTCTACTAATTGATGTTTAAATGCTATATTCAATTTTTGTGATGGAAACTATTTTCATTGTGTTGGTTTTTTTAGAAAATAGATAGTTATTTCCAAGAAAGATGAAAAATGAAGATTTAAAAATATTGGATGTGGTAAAAGTCACATGTCAATAGAATTGTTGACGGAATCTTGTCATTGCCTTCTAATATGCTGAGAGGAGTCTAGGATAATGAGGACACTACTGTCATCACCCATTGTTTCTCGGAGTATTGTTTAGTACTTTCCATTTCAATTATGGCAAACTTAATTTGAAAATATCTGGAAAAGCCCTGTCTTCCACTATTGACCTGGTTTTATTATTAATTGCTATGAGTGCTGTGGTAAAAAGAAGTGATAATTTAAATAAATGAAGTAATGAATCAGAAATAACGGACTAAGGTTTAGGATTAAGGCCTGCAGAATTGATGCTATAGCAACTGATGAAAGGATCGTTTATTAACTTTGACTAGCTATGGATCATGTAATGAAATATGGCTACTGTTTACTGAAAGGCTTTATATAGGAGCATTTATGCATACACAAACACATACATACTGTGTGAATGTATATAATACACAAACACATACACACACACACACACACACACACACACACACACTGGAGGTGGGTTGCTGGGGGTTCACAGGGGTTCGGGAGAGCCCCTAGATAAGATACTGTGCAGTTCAGAGAACTCCCAAATCCCACTCCTGGCTAGTCCTGCCCACCCCTCCCCTTCCAGGAATCCCCAGGTGGGCCATTTTAAATGCAGGTAAGTGCAGGGTGTGCACAGAGGCTCAGGAAGGGCGAAAAATAGGCCTCCTGGAAGTTTGGAAAGGCTGGAAATGGGCCCATTCCAGAGAGCCTCCGGATCCTGGGGAGGCCGTTTTTGCCCTCCCGGAGGCTTGAGGAAAGCCTCCGGATTCCAGGGAGGGCAAAAATGACCCCCCACCCTGCTGTGGTGTACCATGGCCACACCCACTAAAGCCAACAGCCTGGGTTTGAGAACGCCGCACAATGAGGTGAGCTCCCATTACTTGCCTCAGCTCCCACCCACCTAGCAGTTCAAAAGCATGCAAATGCAAGTAGATAAATAGGTACCATTTCAGTGAGAAGGCAACAGTGTTCTGTGTGACTTGGCCTACAGTCATGACCACAGAAATTATCTTCGGACAGCGCTGGCTCCCTTGGCTAAGAATTGAAGAGCACCACCCCTAAAGTTTGACATGACTGGACAGGGGAACCCTTTACTTTTTTATTATATGTACATAGTGTTTGTGTGTGTTTAGGTGTATGTGTGTATACTGAATATATACTTCATATTTCAGGGACTTGCTTAAAAGTTTTCTCTAGTTTGTTTAATAACATTTGATGTATGTAAAAAAACATACAGAAAATAGTTTTGCAGTATACGCTTGCTTTGTCAGAAAGTGAGATTTCTCTTCCTGGATAGTGGATAGTGAAAACATGCCCCAAACATATTTCCACTGTAACATGCAAAAAATTATATATTTATATTTATATGTATGGCACTCAGCTTTGTTCGGGCATTCTCCCACATCACTACAGTTGTGCCTCTACAGTTTTAGCAACATTTCGGCAGAATCTCATCTGCCATCATCAGGCTTCTGTATTGTGTTCGTCTGTGAGTCAGACTTTCACAGCTGTTTTAATTTTAAATTTGGGGCTAGCCTACTGCTGTTTCAGAATGGTTTTTATGAGCTGTGGATAGTGAATGGATAGTGAATGAATAGTGAGCTGTGATCCTGTTGTTTGGCTTCGCGTTCAGAGAAGGCGTACCACAGCTACATCACTACCCGCTTCAAACCCCTCCGACCCTTGGGCATAGTATATGTCAAACCCCCAAATCCTGCAACTATACTTGGTTAATTCAGGTTTAGGGTTAAGTGTGCAGTGTGATTTCAAATAAAATAGTAAAAGTGGTTGGCTTGTGGAGTCATTTGCGTCTCCTTTGTTTGCCTTTTCCCTCCCAGATGGAGTGTTTCTTTTCAAATTATGTGTTGCGTGTGAGAAGGCTGCTATTTTCATTGCTCATGAAAAGGCAGTGATGGATTCACAACCAGGCATCTTGGGAGGGTTGAGTTGCCCATCTTTGAATTTGGAGAGCTGCTGGCTTTTGATTAAGAGGCAAGAGAATATCTGGTAAATTGGCCCTTTAAATCACGTTGAAGCTCCTGTATATGAAAAAAACAGCCCAGAGCGTTTCTGAAGTCACTATAAGCTGCTTTAATAAGGCAGTGCCTGGAAACCAGATGAAAAATACTCTACAATCTGGTGAAAAATTTAGCAGATGGGTTTTAATTATAATTTCCTATTCAAAAAAATATCCTAGGTCATCCTGTACTTACAATCACAAATGAGCCCAGCATTTCTATTGCTAAGCGAGGCAGTTATTAAGCCAGTTGCTCCTCATTTTATGACTTTTTTTTTTTGCTGTGATCGTTAAAGCAAATCATGCAGTTGTTAAGAGAAGCATGTGGTCATTAAGTGAATCAGGCTTCTCCCATTGACTTGGCTTGGCGGAAGCTGGCTGGGAAGGTGACAAATGATGATCACATGACCCAGCAACTGCAATTGTCATAAATACATGCCAGTTGCCAAATTTTGATCATGTGATCATGGGGATGCTACAACAGTAATGTGAAAACTGACCATCAGTCATGTGATGACCCAGGGCGTAGCACAAAGGCAATGCAGATAATCAGTAGGAGTCCCTTTAATTAGCTCCAATTTTGCCCCCAATGTCCTGGTTACCTTCTGGCTGGAGAAAAACTCTCTCAGGAACAGCCTTTGGCTGCAGAGAATCAAGTCCAAAACATGATCAACAAAAACTGTAACTATAAGTAGAATCAAGGTAAAATGAGGTAATTAGTCTGATAGGGCAGGAGCAAGAATTCCAGACATGAAGGCACAGCAATCACTTAACACAGTTGGGAAGACGCAAGGAACACAGATAACTAAAGTCAACACAAGATAAACTCATGTTTGCTCCCTGCAGCTGCTGCACTCAGCATGCATTTCTTTTAAACTCTCTTCCTAGCTGTGGATAATGAAGGGAATCAGGGCCCTTTCCTCCCCCGTAAGCCACGCAACCCACATTGCTCTCTTCTCCATTCCTCTCTGCGTGCCCTAGGATGAAGAGGAGGTGGGCCAGGGTCTTCCTCTGAACTCCCTCTCCCTTGTTCTACCTCTTCCCTGCTCTGACCAGCCAGACCTCCACAGCCAATGGAGCCATACTCCTATTCCCTGTCAACTGTTCATCTTCCTTCTCAGATTCAGACTCCAACAGGGGCATGACAGGTCACTTTTTTCAGTGCTGTTGTAACTTTGGTCACTAAATGAATGGTTGTAAGTTGAGGACTATCTGTATTGGGTATATTGCAATTTAAAACAGAAGGACTTCATCATGAACGTAACTGATTGCATGCCACAATGGACAGTTCCAACTATGTCCATACCAAGCAAACTGAAAGATGTAGACAATCTGTGGAATGTAGCCAGATATTTGGTTTATCACCTTAAGACAGTCAGGAAGTTCAATAGATAACCACGGTGATCTTGTTCACACACCTGGCTAAGCTGTAGCTTACTTAATTATGAGTTTTTGAATAAGCCTCAATTTATTGGATTGATCCGATGTGCTAAGTTCTAAACAGTTGACAAGTCTTGGTGGCACATTGCACTTAATCTATGAAGCCAAAACCAAAGTTTCTACTTTCAGCTGGTGAATCAATCCATTGTCTGAGATTTAAATTAGAATCAATAGATTAAAAGCCTATTCAGTGATATTAACTTATCTTAATTCAGGGATAAGCAACTGGTGCCATCAAAGCTCCCCACCCACTGATATTTTTAAATAAATGTAGTATTCTAATATCCTCTTTTTCCGTTTTTGATAAAAACCAGAGCAAAGGAAGAATTATGCACGAGACAGCATCAGCAGCATTTCAGAGATAACGCAATACCATGTGGAGGTAAGATTTTTTTTAAAATCTTATTTTATCTTATTTTATTTATGCATCTCAAATATATCCATAGATAGAAATGGTTGGTTTTTCTGTTCTATCCGTTTTATTTTGTAAGCAACCTGTTTTGCTTTTCTAAAAAGAATCTCTCCAAAAGTTTTAAGTATCTGCTCTGCCGATCCTTTTGTAAACATAGATCTCCTTTTCTTTTGCCAACCTGTCAGCACCTCACCACTTTTGTTCTGGATCGGAAAGAAGCCATGATCACAGTTGATGATGGAATAAGGAAGCTGAAACTCCTGGATGCCAAAGGCAAAGTCTGGACACAAGACATGGTTCTTCAAGTGGATGACAAAGCTGTCAGTCTAGTGGACTTAGAATCCAAGGTAAAGACTCAGTAATAAGGTTGATGTGTTGACAGCGTAGGGTGAAGGTCTTAAGCAAGGTGTTGAGCAGGTGTGATGACCCGGGGCATGGCACAAAGGCAACACAGTCAGATAAGCAATAAGAGTCCTTTTATTATCTCCAACTTTGCGCCCAATGTCCAGGTTACCTTCTGGCTGGAGAAAAACTCTCCCAGGAACAGCTTTTGACTGCAAAAACTTAAGTCCAAAACATGAGCAACACAAACTGTAACTTAAAGTCCAAACAAGCCAAACTGAAGTAATTAGTTTGGCAGGGCACGAGCAAGAATTTCAGAATTGAAGGCATGGCAAAACTCACACTGTTGGGAAGACGCCAGGAAGCCACGACAACACAGGATAAAGTCATGTTTGTTCCCAGCAGCCTGCCTTTCTTATCAACTGCCTTCCCAGCTGTGGCTAATGAAGGGAATCAGGGCCTTTTCCTCCCCTGTAAGCCACGCAACCCACATTGTTCTTTTCTCCGTTCCTCCCTGCGTGCCCTAGAATGAAGAGCGGGTGGGCCTGGGTCTTCCTCTGCACTCCCTTTCCCTTGTTCTATCTCTTCCCTGCTCTGCCCAGCCGGACTTTGCCCTCCCACAGCCAATGGAACCATACTCCCACTCCCTGTCAGGTGTTTGTCTTCCTCCTCGGATTCAGACTCCGACAGGGGCATGACAGCAGGAGTGTCAGGCTCAAAGTCCACAGGCCGGATCTGGCCCATGAGATGCTTGATCTGGCCAACCTAGAACCAGTGAAGGACTAGCGGTGCCTCTGCCAGCAAAAATAGAGTAGGTGCCCCGACATGAGTGACGTTGAGCTGGCCATGCCCACCCTGGCCACACCCATCCCAGCCACGCCCATCCCTCCCCCCTGAGATCAAACACAACCCTGATGCAGCCTTCAGTGAAATTGAGATTGACACCCCTGGTGTAGAGGAAATGGAAAACATTTTCAGAGTTTTGATGAGAGCCGGGCACACATTAACTGATGACAATTATCCAACCAATTAGTGAGCCAAAAAGTTGGACTTATGGACAATTTCTCTCAATTTTGCCAGGGCAGAAGAAATTATCCAGCAGTGAGAATTTCACTGTTGTTTTCTCCTTTGAAAAAATGTTCAAAAGCTAATTCTCATTCATGGAATACCATGAAAAATAATAGGGGTGGAAATCAGAGAATCCATCTTCCTGGCCTCCTCTAGGTTTATATTATTTTTCCTCACTTTGTTTCCTGTTGTCATATCTTGAGTCAATACCGTGTTTCTCACAAAATAAGGCCAGGCCTTATTTTTTTTTGACCCCCGAAAAAACAGCTAGGCCGTCTTTTTTGGGGTGACTTAATTCCCCCCCCCACTTGCATCCTCGGGCAGGTGGGTGGCGATGGCTTGGATGTTGACCTCAGCGTTGGTGGGGCACTTTGTATCGGGAGACCTTCCGCCACCGTTACTTTCCCTTCTCCCCGTGTTGCCGTGGCATTTAGAGCAACACCGCAGCGTTTGCCGCAGCCACGCGGGGCCGGCCAGGGCTCCTCCCTGCAACTGGAGCCCAACGGAGACACTCGGCTTCAGGCGCTCCTGTCGCCACCTTCCCGAGCATCATTCAAAGGCAAAGCCCATTCTTTTAAAAACGATGCCCTACAAAGCCTCCCCTGCCTGAGAGGGCAGCCCAACCCCACGTGGGGAGGCGAATCTCCCGAGCCACAGCGCAGGATCGGCCCACCCCGGGAAGCGACTGGGTGCTTCTCCCGGGGTGGGCCGATCCTGTGGGAGTTTCGCCTCCCCACATGGGGTTGTCGTACCGGTAGTAGGGCGTCATTTTTAAAAGAATGGGCTTTGCCTTCGAACGATGCCCAGGAAGGCGGCGACAGGAGCGCCTGAAGCCAAGTGTCTCTGCCAGGCTCCAGTTGCAAGGAGGAGCCCTGGCTGGCCGTGCGTGGCTGCGCCAAACACCCCATGGCTGCGCCAAATGCCGCGGCATTGTTCCCATTCCCCTCCATTTCGCATGTTTAATATAGGCCTTAATTTGGGGGGAGGGGCTTAATTTCATTTTATGCCTATAAAACATGCTGGGACTTCCTATTGGGGGAGGGCAGATTGTTGGAGTAACACGGTAGTATATTTGGGGATATATTGGGAAGATGAGAGAAAGGATTTGAACCATGGTGAAGAATTTTGTACATCCCACTTCTTCCTCCCATTTACTTTTCAGAATGAACTTGAGAACTTTCCCTTGAACACAATACAGCATTGCCAGGCTGTGATGAATTCATGCAACTATGACTCCATCCTTGCTCTGGTGTGCAAAGAGCCATCGCAAAGCAAAGCAGACCTCCATCTTTTCCAGTGTGATGAAGTCAAGGTAAGGCAAAATACTGCAGTTAAACACAGGGAGTTAGAATATATTAGGCTTTTAAAAATTTGCTTGCTTATTTGTTCCACAACTTTACCCCGCTGTCTTCAATCTATCGTCTTCTACATCTGTTGGATCTTATATTCTGAGTTAATAGAAAATTCTAGCAGCTGTAGCATCAATGCACTAGGACAGTGATGGCGAATCTTTTTGTTGTGGTGTGCTGAAAGCACATGTGTGCATGATAGCCCGAGCATACCAGCACTCACAATGCAATGCGCCTCCCCCTGTGCATGTGTGCACAACTGCCTGCCCCCTTACCTGCACTGCGCATGCACACACCTCCCAGCTAATTTTCGGCCCGTCTGAGGCCCTCCCAGAGGCTTCTGGAGCCTTGGGAGACTGAAAACCAGCCCATTTTGGCACTTCCGGTATTTCCGGAAGGCCTGTTTTTCAGCCTTCCCAAGGCTGAAAAAGAGTGAAAATGACCTCAAATTGGCTGAAAATCAGCTGGGAGGCGCAAAAATGGCCAGTGCAGGTAAGTTTGGCTGGGGCTCATGTGCCCACACAAATGGCTCTGCGTGCCACTTGTGGCACATGTTCCATAGGTTCGCCATCACGGCACTAGGAGGATGGTAGGCTATGGAAAAGTTTAAATATGCCATTCAGACTTAAGAACTGAACAAGATCTTGTTCATCCCTTGGTTCTGAACAAGACCCATCAGGTCTACTTTAACCAATGCCAAGCACTAATGATGCTACCTAGTTGGGTAAAATAATATCTGCAAATAAACAACTCTCAGAGATCAGCAAGGATTCCGCCTTTCAACCCTGAGATCCAAATTTTCTGTTCAGTTGGTATTCTGTTGGTATCTATTGACACACAATAGATGCAAACTCAAGGTAAACTGCACCAAACTTGATTGCAGGAAATACAACTTCTGCAACAGAGTGGTCAATGTCTGGAAAACTCTACCTGACGCTGTGGTTTCTTCCCCAAACCCCCAAAACTTTAACCTTAGACTGTCTACTATTGAACACACCCCTTTCCTAAGAGATCTTTAGGGGGCGTGTATAAGCGCACCAAGATGCCTACCGTCCCTGTCCTATTGTTTCTTTTTATTTTTCTTATATGTATCCATTTCATGTATTCATAACTATGTCTATACATAGTTGTAATCTTATAATCATTTGACAAAATCGATGGGCCGATGTGAATGTGCGCCTAAGTGTGTGCCGGCCTGCCACCTATGTGAGTCAAGCTGCGTGCATGTGTGCTGGCTCACCACTTGCATGGCCCACTTCCCAATCAGCCGTGATCTGGTAGTGGGTCATGACCTGGGAATTGGGCACCCCTTCTGTACACCTGGGAATTGGGCACCCCTTCTTACCACAGAAGGTATGATCCACCCCCTCTCTTTAGTCTTCAGGAAAGTCTTTTAAACCTATCTATGTAGGTTCTCAATCATCCAGGTCATGATTGTCCCAAAGGGGCTTTTTTCCAAAGGTTAACTGGACTTTCTTTATTGTTGTTTTTTTTTCCTTTGAAAACGTTTCACTTCTCATCCAAGGAGCTTCCTCAGTTCAGGTGCCAGGTGGCACGGAGTCTTGAAAGAGAAGGTGCTGTGTGGAGGTGGTTGATACACATAAGAGAGGAGGCACTAATTGAGGATGCATCCCACCTCTTTCCTCCAAACCCCTGCTTGCTTTTTTTTTTTTTAGCTTGTTGTCATTTTTGTAATTTTAATTCACTTTTACGTTTACAATCGTTGTTATATACTATTTGTCCTGACGGAAACTGCTCGGAATCACTTGAGCCATAAGATGAGTGATAAATAAGTTTTAAATAAATAAATAAAGTAACTAATCCTAACTAAAAAAAAAGTTTTTAAGAAGATTGGATAACCATTTGTCTGAAATGGTATAGGGCAGTGATGGCTAACCTTTTCGTCATTGTGTGCTGAAAGTGCATGCATGCGCATGCAACGCCCCCCCCCCACATTCCCCTGCACATGCATGGTTTTAAGAATGATAGTCACCTAACAGTTGGGTTGGCAATATATAAACCAGGATACTCATTTAATACTGTTGTATCTTTAAGAGAATGCTATAATTGTGACTGGCTGAGGTTCCTCTAATGGCCATAAGATGGGGCCAGAAA
Source organism: Pseudonaja textilis (assembly GCF_900518735.1). The sequence goes on from NW_020769308.1 coordinate 6,591,193, forward strand.
CCTGGTTTGTTCTTTTTGCATTTCCTGTTTCCTTTTGCCTGAACATCATTCTGCTTGAATTGCTGTGAGTCTTGCAACTGTTCACAAACTCCGTTTACTGAACTTTGTTTATGATACTAGTAAAGAAAAGGACTTCATTCTTGGATTATCCCTGGACTGATTGTTTTGAATACTAACTGCTTTAACCGTGTATGATTTGGACTGTTTGTTGGACTTTGTTTACCCATTTACTAGAAGTAAAACTTACATTTTACTATTCAGTGTATCTGTGTGCTGGTTGTGTGTTATTCATCACCATTCTCACTATGTTTCCCCGAGTGCACTCATTCTCCTAACGGGGAATACCTCAACACACATGCATCTCCCGTGCTCCCTCCATCCCCCCACACATGTGCGGCAGATACCTGACAGCTGGCAAGAGGCGCGCACGCATGCACAGTGAATCAGTTATGGGCGACAGCTTGCGTGCCAGCAGAAATGACTACGTGCCACTTCTAGCATGCGTGCCATAGGTTCTCCATCATGGGTAGAGGGTTTTTTGCCTAAGTAAAGAGTTGGCCTAGAAGACCTCCAAGGTCCCTTCCAATTCTGTTCTGTTCAATTCTGTTCTGTTCTGTCCTGTCCTGTCCTATTCTAAATAATCACCACTAATCTTCCACAGTAATTGCATGTGAAGGAAACTGATAGCAGCATTTATGAATATTCTTATATAAGTAATGTGATTTTCATAGCATTAAATTACCTTAAATCAGCTTGCTGTGTGACACTTCAGGAAGGCTTTGAGAAAAGCTATTCTGAGAATGTTTAGGATGGCTCACTGACACATAAATAAAATGATGATTAAATGACAGTAGGGAATCGATAAAAGATGCTGGAATCAGAGACCTATTTTAGTGGTTTTCTTCTCCAGACAGAATGTAATGATATATCGATTTGGTTTTTAGAACATGACTTGCTTGCTGAGGTGCTAAAGACATAGTGGGCAATGTAATAATTTCAGCTCCTAAACAGACTTCATATTCAAATTCTTATTTTTTTTTAAAAAAAAAGAATAGTTATTCTGCATTTATTTAGAAATACAAATGCCTATGCTGTTGCTTATAGCCAATGACCCCGAACAGTACTTGACTTCCTGCCAACCAATATCCATAAATATTATGGACTTCTCTGCATAATAATCCCCCAGTGACACTTAGTGTCTAAATGAATTGGAGCAATGAGTGGCACTTTGGAGTATAATTGAGCTCTGTAAAGAAACACAAATATTAAATAAGCAGATATTTAGAAGCAAGTGGATCCCTGCCAAATGAATGTGGAGGAATTCCTTAAAAGCTTGGTCAGCAATTGGCTTTCCCAGAAGGCCCTTTTGATATTGAAATAAAAGATAATGAATCACAGTAATGTGAGTGAGCAGAAAGGGGTCTGGGACTCAGGATGGAAACCTTGGCAAAGTGTGCCACAAATGTAAACAAGGCAAATTCTGTGGAGGAAATCATTAGAATGTTGATTGAAAACAACACCTCTAATGCTTTTATATAAATCTGTGGTAAGGCTACACTTCCCAAAGGATTTTTGAGCAACGGCAGCGCAGTGGTCAGAGTGCAGTACTGCAGGCTACTTCTGCTGACTGCCAGCTGACTGCAATTTGACAGTTCGAATGTCACCAGGTTCAAGGTTGATTCAGGCTTCCATTCTTCCCAGGTGGGTAAAATGAGGACCCAAAATTGTTGGGGGGCAATGGGCTGACTCTGTAAACCGCTTAGAGATGGCTGTGAAGCACTATAAAGCAGTATATAAATCTAAGTGTTATGGCTATTTTTACAGTAGTGAAAAGAGTATCTAAAAAGAGGAGCAGCCAAAATGATTAGGGAACTTTCAGTACAGATAGGCCTTGACTTACAACAGTTCATTTAGTGACTGTTCAAAGTTACGGCACTGAAAAAAAGTGACTTATGACCATTTTTTGTACTTATGACCACTGCAGTATCCACTTGGCCATATGATCAAAATTTAGATGTTTGGCAACTAGTTCATCTTTATGACTGTTGCAGTGTCCCAAAATCATGTGATTCAATTTTGCAAACTTCTGACAAGTAAAGTCAACGGGGAAGGCAAATTCACTTAACAACCATCTGGCTAACTTAACAATCGTAAATAATGTCAACTCATCAAATATTTCTATGGTCTTTTTAGAGTTGCCAACAGAAAGGGAGGAGGGAAAGGAGTTTGAAAGAGCAGCGCTGCAGATTCGAAATCGAAAGTACATTCCAGAAATAGTTGTTCAAAGATAGCAACTAGGTGACTGAAGTTTCTGCTGTGTAAATATGTAACTGGAGAACATGATTGATGACTCTTGGCTATGGATGTGTCTCACTGGAGAATATGAATTATGATACACCCAGGGGGTGGGGGTATATGAATTATGAATGAATTATGCGTCTCAGAGTCGGCTACACCCATGCAGTGCCAGACATGTTAACTCCCAATAAATCTTTTTGAAGTTTTGGAAGTTTGGCTCGAGACTCATGATACAATTGCCAGAATCCTGACAGATAGCCGACTTTGAGACACACAATTCATTTAACAAGAAAGGTCACAAAATGAGACAAAACTCACCTAATAAACATTTCACTTAGCTACATCAGTTTTGGGCTCCATTGTGGTTGTAGTGGAGTCTTTTACTTCAGAATAAAAAAACGGAAAAGGAGATGTGCTCGAAATATATAAAAGCATGTGTTTTGTGGTGGGAGAAAGGCATGGAAAATAAAGTTATTCTGCCTCTTTCACAAACACAATGGAAGGACTAAGGAGTCCGCCAATGAAACAGGCCGCAAAGGACCCCAGGACCCTGCAGTCATGATAAATACATGCCAGTTTCCAAGCACCCAAATTTTGATTGTAGGAACCCAAGGGATGCTGCAAGTGTTGTAAGTGCAAAGACAGGTCATAAGTCACATTTTTTTCAGCACTGTAGTCACTAAATGAATGGTCGTAAGTCTAGAACAGGGGTATCCAAACTCAAGGCCTGTGGGCCACATTTGGCCCACGGGGTGCTTAGATCTGGCCTGTGGGGCCACCCTGGAAACAGTGAGGAACCGACCCTCAGTGCCTCTGCCAGCAAAAACAGGGCCCCAAGCTCCGTTCTGGCTCTGACAGCCTCCTGCAACCCTCCCGAGCATGCGGCCCTCCCGAGCTCCATTCTTGCTGGCATAGGGTTGCAGAAGGCCATCACAGCCAGAAACGGAGCTCTGGAGCCTGTTTTCGCCGGCAGAGCACTCAGGCTGCCACAGACGCCCTCGACAGTGACATCGAGCTGGCCACACACACCCTGGCCACACCCACTCTGCCCCCCCAAAGGTCCAACACAACGGTGATGTGGCCCTCAATGAAATCAACTTTGACACCCCTGGTCTAGAAGTACCAGTGTATGTCCTTCAGGAGAGGATTCCATAGCCTGAGAGTCTGACAGGAGAAGGACCTCTTCTGCTATATTAGATTACTGACCATTTGGCAGCAGAACATGCAGCTAGTTCTCAACTTACAACCAGTCTTTTAGCGATCATTCAAAGTTACGACTGACCCACCCAAAAGCTGCCGCGATGTTGAACTTATGGCTGCATGCCCACATACACCCACATGGCCTCAGGGTCAAATGTTGGGGGCTTAGTAACCAGCTCACCTTTGCAGACACGTGCATTGTCCCACGTCCATATGATCGTGATTTTTGAAGGGGATTTTGGGGGCCAATTCCTGGCACTTATTTCCAATTCCTGGAAAAAAAGAAATGCCTGTTGGATAAAATGGATTTTATTTACAACCATGGTGTTTGCTTGATGATCATGGCATTCACTGAATGATCACTGCAAAGTGCACCCCCCCCAAAAAAAAAATCAGGCCAAATCACATGATGTCTCGGCTTAAACCGCTATGACTTATGACATTATTCTGGGCTCCACTGCGGTCATAAATTAAGGACTGCCTGTACTTGGAATGCATCGCTTCCTGATTTAAAATAACAAAGCAACCTCATAGGAAGCCTGGGTGAATTCACAGAGAACCTTGTGATTCAAGGTTATACTCTTTTTTTAATGGTTGCGTGTTGTGCTTCCTCTGGAAATATGGAAAGCTTGTTTAAGCACCAGTTTCTAAACAACCATAGTGGAAGAAGATAGTCATGCTCTTCTTTGTTGAATGCATGAATATGGACACTGTATGACACAGGATACTGGGGCAGGAGGCTGTTGGCTAGCTTCAATAAGGCTTCCTTGTATCTCCATATTTTAAGACACCTAGCACATTCCAATTAGCTAGCATAGACAGATAACATGTACCCATTTAGCAGCTTACTATTGTTTGCACTGATTTGATCCCCAAGGTTTTAGACTGAGATCTTTTTCATCATTTGACTATGTTCTTTTGAATTGGAATCACACCTGGCTGCATGCTGGATGTTTTATTGCTACGTTCTGTTACAAGCCATATGATTCCACTATAACTATTAACTCAACATGGATAGAAAAATAAACTTAGAGTGTCCATCATCTAGGTGTCTAAAATATGAAAAGGAAGGTCTTTGCTGCATCTCGTGTTATTTAAATTCCCAAATCATCTAATGAAGTTGATTGTCCACTGTTTCTGGACAGATAAATGGAATAGAATAGAATAGAATAGAATAGAATAGAATAGAATAGAATAGAATAGAATTCTTTATTGGCCAAGTGTGATTGGACACACAAGGAATTTGTATTGGTGCAAATGCTCTGTGTACATGAAAGAAAAGATACATTTGTCAAGAATCATAAGGTACATATCACTCCGTTAAACAAATAATTCCCTCAACACTGTCCAACTATTTACAAAGTCTGCACTACTATTACTATTAATCTTCTCATCACTCCTTATTGCCCATCCCCTCCCACTTGTGACTGTAGGACTGTAATTTTGTCGCTTGTATCCTTACAATTTATATTGAGTACAAGTGGAAAGTGAATGTTACGGAATTTGCAGCTATAAGATATGGTGGCAACTCTACCTATAAAGCCTCGGTGCGTTCAATAGATCGCTTGCTCAAGCATTCAGCAGTGCATCAAATTAATTGCTTCTGCTTCTGCTCAGGCCAACTTTATCCACGAAGACATCGAAAGCGCAATCAGCGATAGCAAAGGAGGGAAACCAAAGCAGAGACTTGAAACACTCAGGTAAAACCGAAGCCTTGCCTTGCAAATCTTTCGTAGTGTTTCTGGTAGGGCGTGCATTAAGAAACTGGTCATGCAGGCAATATATTTGGCCTGTGCAAAGCGACATAGATTCACTTTGATGAAGTGATTTGGGCTGTGAAGGGAACATGATTCACTGATGAAGCAGAGAGATTGTCCCATTTATCTCAACAAAGGAAATCAGGTGGCCTCAAATTATTTCAGATCTGTGGTGTGGGGGAGGAAGGCTGGCTTCAGCTCTCTTCCCCGGTGCATAAGCTTTGGGACTGCACATAGTAATGTGTGCCAAAGCAACACAGTTGGGTACACTGAAGATGCTGAGCATTTGCTGAAGCGACTCAGCGTGGTAGCCTTTCAGCCAGTGCTGAAGCAGCTTTGAGTAGCGTTTGATCCAAAGTTTCATCAAAACCTGGCATCTCTTCAGAGCTTCATACAATTCCACTGTATGTAAAACCTCCAATAACAGAAGCTGTAGCTCTTTCATTCCTCTTGCTAACAGCTTCAATAGAGGAATGTATTGTCCTCAGGCGTTGCGTGTCAGTTTCCTACTGGTGCCTGGCTGGTCACGGTACAAACAGAATGCTGAAATGAACAGATTTTTTGGTCTGATTCATGATGGTTCTTGTTATATTCTAGTAGATCCAAAAAGTAACTAATTAAGAAACACAATGGGGAGAACCCAGAAGTTTACAAAGTTATTCAGTGCCTCTCCGGCTCCTTTTCTGCCAAAGTAAAACAAAAGTAAAAAAAACCTACGCAATCTGGCAAAACAAGGTAGTTGTAAATGGCCTTGTTTCCAATTCTATACAGCTTGTGTTATTGCAGAGGAGAAAATGGTTATGCACTGAAATGCCTAGAAAGAACAGTTCTTGTAATGTTAAAGAGCGCAATAGAACATTTTGGTCCAGTTTCCACTTGGGTTAATAAACCAGCACGTTCTCAGCATTGTCCTTCCTTGGGCCTTTTTCAAATGCTGTGTACAATATTTTCTCTATTTTGGCCATGAGCTCTTTAAAACCAACGATTAAAACCAACAATTCGAAATTCCACTGCTGACATTTTGTGCACCTCTGCTTTGCTCATCTGCTATTGAAATCTGAACTTCAGTAACTAATACCTCTAGCACCAGGGTGTCAAATTCGCATCGTCATGGTGGCGTCATGCAACACATCACCACTTTTTTCCCCTTCGCTAAACCCAGGGTGGGCATGGCCAGCACATGATGCATTTGGAGTTTGACACCCCTGTTCTAGCATAAGAGGGCAGGAAAACCTGTATATTTAAAATAGTCAAGAGAAAGGTAAACATTTTTCTTTATTTTCCTTCTACTGGTTGTGCCCATCACAGAGAAAATTGGTTTATGTAGTCACAAAGAATTGACACCAACTCTTGACACCTAGTCAAATCCAGTTAAGCGGGTTCTGTGTTTTTACGCAATCCTGTTCTAAATAGAAGGTAGTTCTGCAATGGAAGGATATAAAAATCTGACGGTGCAGTTAAATGCAGTATTGCAGGCAAACTCTGCCCACGGCCTGGAGTTCGATCCTGATGGTGCTCAAGGTTGACTCAGCCTTCCATTCTTCTGAGTTTGGTAAAATGGGGGTCCAGATTGTTGGGGGAAATATGCTGACATTGTAAACCAACCAGAGAAGGATATAAACCACTATGGAGCGGTATATACTGTAAGCCTAAGTGCTGTTGCCAAAACTCAGCTTCACCAAAAGGTGGATAGATGAACAGACAGATGATGAACGGATGGCCAGACTGACAATTGATCACTATGGCTATATATACAAATTGGCCAATAACAAGCAACTGAAAGAGGAGATCTTGTTTTCTTGATGTTTTCAGTATTCTATCATTATTTTTTCCCTATCTAGGATGATTTCCAGAGCTGAGAGTGCCATTCCTCCACCTCCCAGAGCCCCAGCTCCTGTCCCCCCAGGGACTGTTACACAAGTGGATGTCCGGAGCCGGGTGGCAGCTTGGTCCGCGTGGGCAGCTGAACAGGGAGATTGTGAGTGTTGCTGAAACTTTGAGATGTGATTCAAAGACTCTGGGTGTTCTGCTCTGGACATTATGGAGCCTTGCCTTAGGGCAGTAGTGGCTAACCTTTTTGGGCTCCTGTGCCGAAAAATTGTGTGCTCGCACTCACGTATTCACATGCCAACACCCACAAGGCAATGCGCCCCCCCCCCATGCCCCCTGCACATGCACGCGTAATTCCCCTGCCGCCACCCCCTTACCTGCACTGCGCTTCCCAGCTGATTTTCGGCCTGTTTGAGGCCTTTTTCAGCCTCCCAGAGGCTTGAGGACAGCTTCTGCAGCCTTTGCAGGCTGAAAAATAAGCTCATTTCATCACTTCCTGTAATGTCGGAAGTGGCGAAATGGGCCGTTTCGCCACTTCTGACATTACAGGAAGTGATGAAATGGGCTTATTTTTCGGCCTGCAAAGGCTGCAGAAGCTGTCCTCAAGACTCTGGAAAGCCAAAAAAGGCCTCAAACAGGCTGAAAATCAGCTGGGAGGCACGCACATGTGTAATGAGGTAAATTTGCCTGCGGCTCACGTGTCGGCACAAATGTCTTTGCATGCCACCTGTGGCTTATGTGCCATAGGTTCTCCATCACGGCCTTAGGGCAATGTGATTTGTTCTCGTACAGTAAGTATCCTAGCAGAATAAATTGAAGGTATTCTACTCTCATTTAGCTCATGTTTCAACAATTGTTTTAGTTTGCTTTTTAAAGTAATATTTTGACCCACATCTGGGAGGTCACTCCATGGTGTCTAGAGTCTTGAGTATGACAAGACTGTTGAACAAGCAAGCTTGTAGTCAAATCAGGTATGGAGAAAGACAGCAATTAACATTAAGATTAAGAAGCCATGCCAAGGTGGTTTTTTTTTACAATGTTTGAGCATAAAATAAAGTGTAAGAACAAGTCAAAGTGCCATAAATGGTAACCAGGACAAGTTTAAAAATGTAAAATCAGCAGTTGACAGGAAAAAAAATAAACAACAAATATTTACTGACATAGCATTTCTAATGCTAGCTTTTTAGGCCTAAAATTTGACAATTTTTGATTGTGCATCATCAAGCATTTCAAGTGTGCTCTTATTTGATTTAGAAATTCTTTCTAATTAGCCTTTCACTCCTGAATAGCACCAGTCATGATATCTATTCTTAAGGCACCTATTTTATGGGATTGCACATTTTATTAAATCATAAACTTAACCATATAGAAAGATTCAGATAATTGTTGGATATTTCACAGTTCAGTATATCATGTGAATACAATCACCATGCATTTCTTAGAGCTTGGCTGGATTTTGGCCAAATATTGTTTCCCAAATCTCAGCCCCTTGTGGTGGATCCCACACTTTACAGCACAGAAAGTCTACATTCCTCTCTAGGTGTCTCCATTTCAACCGTCTTAGGCATCAAGGCTAGAGAAAGCCTGACACAAAAGTCTTCTCTGCAAGCATCATATTTGGATGACATAAATAAGGAGATTAAAAATGGATTTCTAGCAAAAATAATGGGAGCATCGCTCCAATTCATGTTTAAATGTGTGGATTTCTTTGCAAGAATATTAGCAAAATTATGCTTCGTAGCTTTAGCAAGCTGAGTGTATATTTCTGTATTAGTTTAGTTTACTTTATTGTCATTGCACCTCGTACAACGAAATCAAACACCATCTTCAGTGCACATTATGACCATATTGACGATAGGAGACTGTTATATTCTCAAAATGACTAGAAGGTCCTTACGTAAGATGCTTTCTGTATTCCTCCAATATCTGAGATATCTGTATAATAGGGCCAAGGACTTCTATTATGATAGTTCTTTAAATACTGGGTATGCATTTTGGGTGGGGCACTAGACCTTGCTCTCTTCTTCCAATCCCATTTACATTTTCCAAACATGTAACCATTGATGGTTTATTTCAGCTTTCATAGGCCAGATTCATTCATTACTGAATTAATATATTTTCCAGTTCACATGATAGATTGAATGATAGGCATATCCAATCACGTAGGTTCTCACAAAACCCTAAGCCACAGTCATCACATTTTTTACACTTGGCGTTGGTGGCCAAAATTTTGCCAAAGTAATGGCCCTGAAATATGCAAGGACTAAAACTTCCATGATATCCATTGAGTGGGATGTTGAGTTGGAAGAAGCTGAAAATCACAATACCAGTGAAGAAAAATACCTTCCAAATCACGCATCATTTGTTGACTGTTGAATGGTACAGACTTTCTTATTTCATTCAGAGAAAAGCCACTCAAATCTTAGTACATTGTGCAAATATGGATGTTACATTTTTCAATAAAATTGGTGGGGTCAATCACAGCCACTGTGTCTCTCCCCTGAGGAAGCTTCACTTCATCTCCTTGTTTCTTTAGGTGAGAAACCAAAGCAATACCATGAGCATGAAGAAACTGCTGAAATGATGGCAGCCAAGATTGACCGAGATGTTGTAAGTGGCCAAATAAATTGTTTGGGAGAGGCTTTGATGTTTCTCAAACTGGATGGGGCAGTAAATATTATCCACTCATGATTTTTTTTTCTCTCAGCAGTAAAGTTCAGGGCTGTGAAATAGGAAGACATTTAATGGTTACTAAGCTCATTTTTTTTCCAGAATTCCATCTAGAAGCTGCCCAACACTTCAGTTTATGGAGAGGAGCTTAAATAACCACCTGCCACTACTTCCTTTTCTTCATGCTGGTTTCTGCTCAGTATTTAATAATCTCGGGTGCTTCCCTGCCTCTTCCCTAATGAGCAACATGCCTCATTTAAAAGGCATTTATTCTCTCAACCAAGTCCCAGCATCGATTGCCCCCTTGAGTTTCTTTTTAAGGCTCTGATTCCATTTCGTTACCGGTCTGGCCAGCAGTGGGAGGCAAGCGATATCTTCCCAGATTGCAAGAAAAGTCCAACAGCAGGCAATATTTTGATTTGTGTTTATTTTGATTAAAACTGAGGTGGTTTTTTTTTCAGCCGTCAAGGCTGTAAAGAAGGAAGGTGCGGAATCTCGATTTGCATAATTTCTGGTTAAGTTTGAGGAACTGGGTCTGCTTTTGATGCTTTATGTTTACTAGGCTGTCTCCTTCTGGCACAATTTCTTCCTAAAGTGTGAAGTAACCCAGAGAGTCCAATGGAAAAAAAAAACATCCTTCAGTTGCCTAGCAACTGCAGTGTGATTGTCTGGCACCCTCTCCGAACTAAGGAATAGCTGCATGGAGAGTGTTAGTTGAGGTAGGGAAGAGTGAGGTGGAGGGTTGTAATCCTGGTAAGGATGGGTTGAGGATGTGTGTGTGGGGTTGTTCCACAGGATATTAGAATTGGAAAGACCAACGTGCTATATTAACTACTGACCAGTAGGAGGCATCACATGACCACTAAAATACCCCTGTGTACTATACATACAACATCTGAGGGTTCAACTCCTGAGGGTTTAATTCCCATTGAAAGGTTGTACATAGAGTACCTAAGAAGCCATTGTCTTCTTCTTCGAAGAGCTAGAAAAACTCTTCTATGTCTGAAGAGTTCCAATTCACACAATAGGTAGGTGTAGCACAGTGCTTCCTACTGGACAAGTAGCTAATACAGCATCTAACGCTACTTACTGTAGGCCAAGTAATCGAGGTGGCCTTGAAGCCTGTAGCATGAAAACAGTTTGAAGGCATACTGGGGGGAAAGGAAGGTGAACTTACTTAGGTTCTTTAAGATCAAGATAACCACCGTCTGCCTTGAACAGTGGTTTTCATATCAGAGCTTATCACAAGGAGTTTACCCCCAGCCTTAGAAGTCTTTTTTTTTTCATGTTGCTGATGATAATCCTAGGAGCATGTACTTAGACGAACTGGGAGTCTTTGTGTACTTAGGGTGCTGCTACACGAACTGGGGATGCCGTTTATGATTCATATAACAATTTCTTTTTCCAGATGTGGATTTCAGAGAAAGATGGATAGAGGTGTTGGGGGCGGGGGGGAATTGGATAAGATAAGATAAATTTAAATTTATTGTCATTGTACTCAGAAACCCAAGAACAACGAAATAAGGTGCTCTTTCACAACATACAACTGAACAACACCAAAAGACATATACAAATAACAATGTAAAACAAATTAAAACAAATAACAGTTAAAATACTGTACAACCAGGATATATATATATATGTTAAGACCACCAGATTCATAACCCTGCATTTAACCTGATCACAGCACTTGGGTAAAAGCTATATTTAAATCTACTTGTCCTGGCTTTCAGCACTCTATATCGTCTTCCTGATGGTAGGATCTCAAACAACGAGTGGCCTGGATGCGAAGGGTCTCTCAAGATCTTTTGTATCTTCCTTCTACATCCCATGTTATACAACTCCTCCAATGAGGGAAGACGACATCCGCTGATCTTTTGTGCCCTTTTTATCACGCTTTGGAGTGCCCTTTTCTCCGCCTCTGTACAGCTCCTAAACCACACACAGAGGCAATAAGATAAAATGCTCTCTATAGAGCTTCGATAAAAGGCAACCAACAGACTCTCTGGCAGTTGTTGTGATCTTAAAAGTCTTAAAAAATACAGTCGTTGATGAGCCATTAACTGGCTCATTAACGAGCCAGAATGGTCATTACTGATCATTTATTTCAGAAATTCCTGATAAATTTTCAAAGATTCATAGGGCTCCCACAGCAAGGACAGTTGAAAACTTAGTGCCATAAATAACAACATGGTACAATGTAGTTGGGCTGTTTTTTTCTTTTCTTTTATTTTTTAAATTTTATTTTTAGAACTCATGATTTCCCAGTTTCTCATTTGATGCCTTATTATTATTATGGTTGGTTGAAAAGTCACCCAGATGTTTAGACTGGATATGGCATTTTTATCTACCTATTGAGTCCTTCCCAAAGACCTGTGATAGCCAGATGTTTGCTAGCGGTATTAAAGGGACCATCGCAGGATGCGAGCTGTTCCAAGTAAAACTGCCTTTTGCAATTGATTAATGACAATTTCTATCAATGTTGATGGTATTCAAGTCAAACTCCAGTTGTTGTGGGATTGCACCTATTGTTATTAATACTATATTTGCTTATTATTATTATTATTATTATTATTATTATTATTTAATCTTTAGTGAGATTCATAGCCTTTGGGGGTGGTTGGTAGCTCAACAGCTCAAGTCCTAACCTAGGATCTGTTCAGGTAGCATCGGAGGATATAAGCTGTTCCACATAGGGTGGTTTTTTGTAGAATCAGGGTATTCAAGTCTGATAAATTTAGAATTTCCAAATAGTAAGGTAGCCCCTTAGGTATTGCTCCAAGGGCACTAATTACAATTGGGATAATACACGATTTCTTTTTCCAAAGTTGCTCAACTTCAATTTGTAAGTCCCAATACTTTGTGATTTTTTTTCTTGCTGCGTGTCTTCCTAAGTTTTCGCGGGTATCTATATGTATGGTATTCAGCTTTGTTCGGGTATTTTCCCATGTCATTATAGTTGTGCTTTTAAAGTTGTAGCAACGTTTTGGAAGAATCTCATCTGCCATCATCAGGCTTGTGTATTGTGTTCATCTGTGAGGCAGGCTTTCACAGTGGTTTCTGTTTTAAATTTGGTGCTAGCCTACTGCTGTGTTAGTATTTTTTTTTTTCATCCTGATTGGTTGGGAGTCTTGGTCTGTGTTTATTGGTCTTGGAGTTTGCTGTGTTCTGCTTGATTGGTGTTTCTAATATCTTCTGTCTGTTTTGTAGCATTTTTTGATTGGCTGGCAACATTGTGTTTCCTGTATTGGAGGCTTTTAGTGTGGCTTGGCTCTGGGTAAAAGGACGACTATCATTTATTAAGAAGCTAGGTTTCATCTGGGTGCCTGGTTGGGGTGTGTTTGAGCTGGAGGTATCGGGGTGGGTGGGTGTCTGTTTGTGCCCAGGTGTTTGCTTGGCTTGTGGTGTGGATATTTTTTTGTTTAAGACTGCAGGCTTCCAGATAATTGACAGTCTGGTGGAGACATCTCTTCTATTCATGCTTTCAGTTCTTTTTTCAATCTCTATGGCTTCTCTGATAATTCTGTGGCTGGGGTTTTCTATAGCGGCTACGTTTTTCGTGCCATTGAAGTCGATGCTATGACCTGTGGCTTTCATGTGTTGGACTAGTGAGGAAGTGTGTTCCAGTTTTTTTACTGCATTTTTAAGTTCATCCAGGCTGGTACTTATTCTTCTATTGGTCTGTCCGATGTATGTGGCAGGGCATGATGCGCAGGGGACTTCATGTATGCCTTGGTTTTCCAGGTCAATCTTATCTTTGGAGTTTCTTAGGATGGCTGCTATTTTTCTGTCTGTTTTGAAGGCAGTTTTGATGTGATGCCTGTGTAGTATCTTACTGATTTTGTCTGTAGTACCTCTTATGTAGGGCAGGACAGCTGTTCCATAGGTCTGTTCATCTTCTAGGTCTCCATTATGTCTCAGTGTGTTTTTGTGGATCAGGCCTATGATTTTGCTTTTGTGGAAGCCGTTGGCTATCAGTACTTTAGTCAGGGTGCATAGTTCAGTCTTTATGTGTGTCTTGTCTGCCAGGCGTTTGGTTCTGGCAATTAATGTTTTGGCCACGGAGTTTATCTGTGCTGGGTGATGGTGGGATTGGGCGTTGAGGTAGCAGTTAGTGTGTGTTTTCTTCTGGTATATGGTGTGTCCTAGTGTGCCTTCTGTTTTTTTTTTTTTGGTAGATTAGTACATCTAGGAATGGTAATTGTTTGTTTCCATTTCCATGGTGAATTTGACACCCCAAAATCATTTTATTAGGATTATAGTGCAATATTTCCCCCATCTCTTCCTCTTCTCCCTCCATTTTATTGTCCTAAGAACTTCCTTAGTTATAAAAATAACGTTCAAGATAGTTTGTAGAGATTCTCAGTCATCCAGGCCATGGTTATCCCAAAGACGCTTTTTCAGGAGGCAACTAGACTTTCTTGTTTTGTTTTTATTTCTTCTGAAGATATTCCTCTTCTCATCCAAGAAAAAGCACTTTTGGGGCAACCATGGCCTGGATGACTGAGAATCTCTACAGACTTTCAGCTCTACAATTTGGGATGAATACCCTTGGAATGGTGTGGGAATAGGAATGAATTTCCAGAGGAAAAATTGCAGACTACGGGAACCAGGAACACCACTCAGGTGACTGAGGACACAGATAAACTTCCAAGTACTTCAAGGACCCTCTAAAAGGATGCAAATGACCAGCTGTCTGCAAGGAATATAAAACCTTCCAACCTCCACTATTCTGTCAGAGCTGAAGAAGCTTCTTGGATGAGAAGCGGAACATCTTCAAAAGTCCAGTTACCTCCTGAAAAAGCACCTTTGGGACAATGTGCAAGATAATGCACGTTGTGCTTCCTGGATGATCTGAGAGTTGAACATGAACCTGCTCAGCCAATTATAGGGCCCCCTGATTTAGGAATAAGGAACAGTGGCCATCAAGGGGTTGCCAAACCATCCTCAACAGTTTTAGCTTAGCTGGCTGCAGTACTGCCAGTTCTATTTTAGCAATATCTGTGTCAGTGTTCCAGAAAGACTAAACTCCAACACTTGGAGGGCTACACATCCTCTCTCCTCCTTCTGACCGTTTTTCTACTAAGGATCATGAATCAGAAAAGGAAGTTGATAAACCAAGGCTGAGATAGGTATTTGGAGCCTATAGAAACTTAATTCAGGACCAAATGAAAAGAAAGGAGGCAGAGTAGTAACTTTAGAACTATATTTGCATGTACCTTGGAACTTCACCTACCCAAGGCCTTCAATTGCTCTTTGTACTGAGAGCTAAAAATACTTTTAAGTGGATCCAGACTCTCATTTTATAACCATGTTTGGGGAAGAGGTGAAACCCCAACTGTTAACTAGAGCAGAAATAGTTTTCTAAGTTCATAATTGCTTGCCATAAGATAAGGCTAAAAAAAAGTCTCTAGCACTCCAGAAAGAATACATTTAAGTCAAGATCGTGCGTGGGAAGATCTCGAACAATTATGCTCCCATCTTAACCAAGCACAGGGCTTTTACTGATGCTAGCTTTAGAACAAAGGGGGAAACATCGACTTGAGTGATATGGTAATATCAGGTAATATCCACTTTACATGGTGTCGCTTTTTGTAGATAAATGCGCAGGTTCTCTGCAATGATTCTCGTTCTTCATAACTTAACACTACAACATTTTGGGTGACATCCCTTACGTTCATAAATGACACTCACTCTCCATTTCCATTAGCAAATCCTGAATCACATTCTGGATGACATTGAATATTTTGTCACCAAGCTTCAAAAAGCAGCAGAAGCTTTTACAGAACTTTCAAAGCGGAAGAAAAGCAAGAAAAATAAGAAGAAAGGACCAGGTGGTAAGGAACAGAACCATTTCTTCTTTCAGTAGTTTTCTGATCACATTTCACTTGCTGAACTGTTAAGCATTCCTCTATTTAGTTAGGTAAGTAGTTGCATTGGGCAGAGTTTAACAGACCTTACCATTCAATCATTATCTGTTTGTTGCACTCCTATCATGTTTGGGGCCAGATTTATGCTTAATGTTTGACTAATGTTGAAAAAGAACAGGCAGCTGATCTTTCCTCTATTCTGTCATTCGTTTGCATACATACTCAGCAGAACAAAGAAAAGGAGTATGAAACAACATTTTTTAAAAAATGGAATTTCCGTAAGGCATCCATCTTGAGTCAATTAATTCTTTTGTCTGGATTAAGGGTGTGTTAGTTTGGAGTATGAAATCTTGTGAAATCTTCCATTTCAATGCAAAAGGGATTCTTTCAAGTGTTTTGGAAGTATTTTTTTTTAATCGAGGAATAGAGATTATCTCTTTCAAACTCTACATTTTGAGATGGAAACAGTCCATCTCATGCTGGAGTTTCCCGTTCTTGAAGTGGGATTTGCAAAAAATTTCAGAACAAAATAGTTTGCATCTAGATGTATTAGGTATTTTCCCCCCACCTGTGTGTGTCGGGGCGGGGGGGGGGGAAGAGACAGCCATTGGTGTGAGAATCCTGGTGGTATAGTGGTTAGAATGCAGTATTGCAGGCAAACTCTGCCCGCAGTCTGGGGGTTGATCCTGACAGAGCTCAGGGTTGATTCAGCTTTCCATCCTTCTGAGGTCAGTAAAATGAGGATCCAAATTGTTGGGGGGGGATGATGCTGACTTTATAAACCACCCAGAGAATGCTGAAAGGCACTAAGGGACATTACATAAGTCTAAATACTGTTGTTATTGCTATTGTGAAGGTGCAGGAATGAGGAGATTCATGCAGAGGTGCTAGCTGCCAATCATTCACTCTCAGCCATAGACGAAAGTGGAAAATTATTGATCTACTATCCCACATTGGTCTAGTGTGGTAAATCAGTGTTTCTCAACCCCAGTAAGCTACATAGACTTCAACTCCCAGAATCTCCAGCCCAGCATGCTGACTGAGGAATTCTGGGAGTTGAAGTATATATGGAAAGTTCTAGGAGTTGAAGTACATGTTAAACTTGCTGATATTGAGAAACACTGTAGTGCAGGGGTGTCAAACTCGTGCCTGGATGACTCACGTGCTGGTCCCAGCCCCGCTTGGTTTAATGAAGGAGGGAAAAGTCCAGATACATCACATGATGACACCATGACACCTCGAATTTGACACCCCTGCTGTAGTGGTTTACATCCACAATCTTCAATGAAAACATCTTCATTGACTTGAGCTGATCTCTCTCTCTCTCTTTCTCTCTCTCTTTCTCTCTCCCTCCCTCCCTCCCTCCCTCCCTCCCTCCCCTCCTTCTCTCGTTTTTTCAAGAGTGGATATGTGTTGAGGCTTGGGAATATAACAGTCATGGATGTTGGGAGAAACAGTTTCAATGCACTATCTTGGGGGCAGGTTGGTTATTACCATTCTACAGTGTGAGTTGCAGGAGAATAAATTTCTATGAAGAATGGGCCGCCAATTTTAAAAGGTTTCTTGCTGACCATACTTTCTCCCATTAGCCAAAGGACTGAGCAAGGACTCCATTGCTTCTATAGTTTATTGAGGACCTTCAAAGCGATTCTTGAAGCTGCACAGTCCCTTTATACATCACAGTCAGTCTAGAATCTGATCCTCCTGTTTTGCCAGTGATGAAAATATTTCTATAGGCACTCCTTTAATTTTTCTGTTTTTTTTTTACCAGAGGGGGTCTTAACTCTTCGTGCAAAGCCTCCATCTGCAGATGAATTTGTGGACTGTTTGCAAAAATTTAAGCATGGTTTCAACCTTTTGGTAAGTGAATATGAGCTGGCTACTCCAAGCTGTGCCAGTTTTTTGTTGGAATTTGATAGCAATAGTCTGTTTGTTTTTAAAACCTGTTATTATATCTGCCACTGTGAATTTCATCAGCTTTCCTGTAAATTTCAACTTAGACTTCCTTAACTGAACACACTATCTTAGCAATTGTACAAACTGCTTCTCGATTGTTTGTTTTAGAAGAAAAGGGAAATGATCTGAAGGGCTGATTAAATTGTGGCATTATAGCTCACTTTCTTTAGAGATATGTTTAAAAAATCATCCCACTCAGCTAAAAAGTATTGCAACTTCCAGGACTGAAGTTTTTTGCAGGCTTTTTTTTTCAAGCTACAACACAAGAATCTTGCTAGGATGCTAAGGCAATATTCAGAGAGTATCAAGAATGCATTTAGATATTCTTACTTCCACCTTCTTCTTCCTTTTCCTCCAAACTTCCAATAACTCCATTTTGGGTTTTTTTTTATTCACTAATTACACCATGTAAACCAGGGGTCGCCAAACTTGACAACTTTAAAACTTGTGGACTTCAGTTCCCAGAATTCTCCAGCTAGCTGGCTGGAGAATTCTGGGAACTGAAGACCACAAGTCTTAAAGTTGCCAAGTTTGGAGAGTCTGGTGTAAACTACCACTGTTACAGATTCTAGAGCATAGAAAGAGGACTATTTTAATAATATACATTATAATGATTGAATCGTTTCATCTGTGTGTCAATGCCTAATTTAAAATTTGCAGGATGGATATCAAAGAACTAAAACATTAAGGGAGCCAATAAGGACTAGCTCTCAAAAAATCTTCATTTTTTAAAATAATAAAATCTTGAAAAATGTTGCATTTAATAAATAAACCTTGAAATGATGTTTATTAAGAAATTGATCCTAAAAACATACTTACTGCATCAGAATGATATGATCCCAACTAGCTTTTGTTAAGTTTCTGAAGGTTTCTTTGCATAAACCATTCATTTTCTCATATCTAAGTCAATAATTCGTATTTATTTATGGCACACGTGATCTCTCTCTCTCTCTCTCTCTCTCTCTCTCTCTCTCTCTCTCTCTCTCTCTCTCTCTCTCTTGTGTTTTGGATAATGGTAAAATAAACAGATAGAGAAAATGCCAGCAATGAACAAGTCATGACTGCATTGCGCATTGGCTATGGTTTATTCAGAAAACTATGGCTTAAATACATCCTTATTTAGTTTAAGAAATTTTTGATTAGATTGAGTAGATTAGATTGATCAGAGGATTAGTCTTTATCTATCTATCATTTATTTATTTATAACAACATTGTATATGTATAAATGTATAAACTTTGGGGATTTTAGCTGACATTATTATTATACAAATGTAATTTATCTTTTATTAATAACTGAGTTCTGGCATGAACTGTGTTTGAGATATTCCAAATGCCATTATGACTTACTGAACTTTATTCTAATAAGCTTTCTTCTATCCTCTCCCTTTTTACCTTTCACAGGCTAAATTAAAATCACACATCCAGAATCCCAGTGCACCTGAACTGATTCACTTTCTGTTTACTCCTCTAAATATGGTAAATCTGAAATATTATTTAATATCTAGGGGCTCAGTTTATTTCTCTGAGTGCGTCAAAGCCTAATCCATGATGAATTTGCAATAATGTTGAAAGCAGAGGGTGTGTATCAAGATATAAAAGCCTTCCTTTTTATTGGCTTCCTTAAAGCTAGCTTACTCCATATTGAAATAAAAAGCCTCATCTGTTATAAATGGCTTGATGGTATTTTAGTCAATTTTACCAATTCCAAGGGTTTTATTTGGCCCAGAATCAAGAAGGAGCTCAAAATTTTTGAGCTTAAATTTCAAAACTCAAAATGCACGTTTAATCTACAGAGTCCTCAACTTTTGGAATTTTAATCCTAAATCAAAAAATTCCATAAACCTGAATTTTGCTCATAGGTCGTAGTCATAGGTCAAGTCACCACATGATCGGATTCAATTATACAACCATTTTTTACATTGGCATTTAAGCAAGTTACTTTGGTCATGAAGCAAATCATGTGATTATTAAGCAAATCCTATGGTTGTAAGTCCAAATCCAACTTATCCAATAGGCATTTTTGGTCAGAAAACAGCAAAAAAAAATGTAAAATGCAATCACATGATCACAGAATTCAGAACTGGTCATATATGCAGATTTTGAATGACCAATCATAAATTCAAATCAAATCAAATCTTTATTGTCAATGCACAACATGCGTACAATGAAATTGAATGAGCCCGTAAGAAATTGAGAACTATCTGTATGCATGTCTGTGCAGATTCTCCACAGGGTGGATTGCCATGATTTTTCCAAAAGTGCTTTTTCAAGAGACAACTGGACTTTCTTTATGTTTCTTTGAAGACATATCACTTCTCATCCAAGAAGCTTATTCAGGTTCTTCTTCATTTCCGAAGAAGCTTCTTGGATGAGAAGTGAAACGTCTTCAAGGAAAAACCAAGAAAGTCCAGTTGACTCTTTAAAAAACACCTTTGGGAAAACCTGTATGCAAGGCAAAGGATCTTGTCCCTTTTAAAATGTACAAAAACCAAAACTCCAATCCACATATACATAGATTTTAAAAGGAAAACCAGAAATGGTGTTAATCCTACCCAACTACCTCTGCTAAATAACAGGGCATTATCACTGCATACCATTACCAGCTCTGTTGTGCAAGCAACCACATTATCTCAATGTGCATTTATTATTTCTCATAGGTGGTACAATCAACAGGAGGCCCTGAGCTCGCTAGCACAGTGCTCAGCCCCCTTTTGACAAAAGACACCATCGAGTTTTTACGCTGCATTGTCACAAGTGAAGAAGGACAACTCTGGGTATCTCTAGGGAATGCATGGACCAAAGCCAGGTAACAATTGAGTCGAATGTCATCTATTTGAACTGTGTAAAACTTCATGGGTGTATCTTTTTTTTCCACCAATCTGCACATCCTTCAGAATAGAATGGAATAGGAATAGGAATAGGAAAGACAGAGTTGGAAGGGACCTTGAAGATCTTCTAGTCCAACCTCCTGCTTAGACAGGAAACCCTCTACCAAGGGTCTTCAAACTTGACAGCTTTAAGACTTGTGGACTTCAACTCCCAGAATCCCACCTCCATGACATGTTGGCTCAGGAATTCTGGGAATTGAAGTCCATAAGTCTTAAACTTGCCAAGTTTGAAGACCCTTGTCCTATACCATTTCAGACAAATGGTTATCTAATCTCTTCTTAAAAACTTCCAGCGCTGGAGCATTCATAACTTCTGGAGGCAGGTTGTTCCACTGATTAATTGTTCTAATGGTCAGATAATTTTTCCTTAGTTCTAGTTTGCTTCTCTCCTTGATTAGTTTCCATCCTGTATAAGTTCAAGAAAATGTTTACATTCTTGGGTTTTTTTATTCCGTTACTAACGTTTCATTTTCTTTGGGTTTTTTTTTCCTGATGCAATTCAGAAGTGTCTTGGCAAGGCCTCTCGATATGAAGAGACTCCTTATATATCAATTAACTGTTATCAATTAATTGATCATACAAATCAATAGCCATTTTGAGCAGATGCTCACAGCTTTTATAATGAAGAGTGAACCCGGTTGGTTGAAGAGTGACACAAATCAGTGATCATAATTACATGATTGTCAGCCTGCATTAAAGCAGACCCCTACAGAGATAATTATGCATGTGTAATTACAGCCATTAATACATTTTGAAATGATTGAAGGTGTTGTAAATAGATCCATTCTTGACACTGATGATTACAGGAAACACAGGTGAAAATGTATGAAGTGGTTTTCTGTACAGGAAAAAAAAAAGAGTGAAGCCAAAAGCATGAGATAAGAAGGAATTTCCACCATAATTCTTAATTCATGCAGTAGGCATGCGGCTTCAGGATACAGGTAGCCCTTGACATATGACCATAGTTCAGCCCAAAATTTCTCTTGCCAAGTGAGACATTTGTTAAGTGAATTTTGCCCCATTTTATGACCTTTCTTGCCCCGGTTGTTAAGTGAATCACTGCAGTTGTTAATTTAGTGACACGGTTGTTAAGTGAATCTGGCTTCCCCGTGGACTTTGCTTGTCAGAAGGTCGCAAAAGGGGATCACATGACCCCGGGGCACTGCGACTATTGTAAATATGAAACAGTTGTCAAGCGTCTGAATTTTGATCATGTAACTATAAGGATGCTGCAACAGTTGTAAGTGTGAAAAATGGTCATAAGTCGCTTTTTTCAGTGCCATTGTAACTTCAAACAGTGATTAAACGAACTGCTGTAAGTCAAAGACTATCTGTAATGCTTCTTTTTTTTCCAACTCTACTGTAATATTGTCTGTCCAGAAAATTGCCCTTGATACAGAGAGATCCTGTAGAAAACCTGCCCCAACTTCTACCCTCCAGATTAGTTGATCTGGAATGTTCCAGAATTCCAAGCTAGTATGGCATTTGGAAAGGGACACAGTGGCTCAGTGGCTGAGACGCTGAGCTTGTCAATAAGAAAGATCGGTAGTATGGCGGTTCGAATCCCTAGCGCCACGTAATGGAGTGAGCTCCTGTTACTTGTCTCAGCTTCTGCCAACCTAGCAGTTCGAAAGCATGTAAAAATGCAAGTAGAAAAATAGGGACCACTTTGGTGGGAAGGCATTCCGTGCACCTTCACCGCTTAGTCACATGACCACGGAGACGTCTTTAGACAGCGCTGGCTCTTCGGCTTTGTAACGGAGATGAGCACCGCCCCCTAGAGCCGGAAATGACTAGCACGTATGTGCGAGGGGAACCTTTACCTTTACCTATGGCATTTGGAATTTGGGGAGTTGTAGCCCCAGCCCATCTGTTGGGGACCCTTTTGCTGAAGGATCCCCACCCAGCTGTGGTTATTGAGGGTAGAATACAAATAACATTGAAAGTTCTCAGGGTTTTGAGACTTTACCCCACTTCAGGTTGAAAGTTCATTTTAAGGAGACCACTCAAAAAGCAGAGACAACATCTTATCTCCAGGTCTTTCCTTGTCCCTCAAAGTAGTTAAGAACCAAGGAGAGAAGCAACCTAGAATTAAGGAGAAGCTTCCTAACAGTGAGAGCAACCAACCAATGGAACAGCTTCCCTTCAGAAGTTGTAGGTGCTCCATCACTAGAGGCTTTCAAAAAGAGACTGGACAGTCACTTGTTTGGAATGATATAGGGTTTCCTGCTCAAGCAGGGGGTTGGATTAGAAGACTTCTGAGGTCCCTTCCAACTCTGTTACTCTATGTTCTAGTATAGGGTTTCCTGCTTGAGCTGAACTAGAAGACTTCTAGGGTCCCTTCCAGCTATCTTATTTTACATTCTATATTCAGGACCTAAAATGGACACCTAACATCAAAAACATCATCAAAAAAGCACAACAAAGAATGTTCTTTTTGTGCCAACTCAGAAAGCTCAAACTGCCCAAGGAGCTGCTGATCCAATTCTACAGAGGAATTACTGAATCTATTATCTGCACCTCTGTAACTGTCTGGTTTGGTTCTGAAACCCAACAGGACAAGCATAGACTTCAGAGGATAATCCCGACTGCAGAAAAAACAATTGCTACCCACCTGCCTTCCATTGAGGGCCTGTATACTGCACGAATCAAAAAGAGGGCTGTGAAAATATTTACAGACCCCTCACATCCCGGACATAACCTGTTTCAACTCCTTCTCTCAAAATGACACTATAGAGCACTGCACATCACAACAACTAGACACAAGAACAGTTTTTTCCTGAAAGCCATCACTCTGCTAAACAAATAGTTCCCTCAACACTGTCCAATTATTTACAACACTGTCCAATTATTTATCTATATTACTATTACTATTAATCTTCTCATCGTTCCTTCCACTATCCCCTCCCACTTGTGACTGTATGACTGTAACTTTGTCGCTTGTATCCTTACGATTTATATGGACTGTTTCCTGGTATGATTTGATTGCTTATTGTACCCTATGACTATTATTGTGTTGTACCTTATGATTCTTGACTGATGTATCTTTTCTTTTATGTACACTGAGAGCATTTGCATCAAGACAAATTCCTTGTGTGTCCAATTACACTTGGCCAATAAAGAATTCTATTTATCTATCTTCTACTTCCTCTTAGTTCCTGTTGACATAGTGATTTTGAAATGGGCCAGGAATGAACTTTAGGACGCAGAAGATTCTCCCACTCTATCTCTTTGTTGCCCTTGGTTGTCACATACTTGGTAACAACATTCCCCTCTATGGGGGTGATGGGAGATGTTCTTCTCCCAGGTGTTGCTACTATTTCAATCTGATGAGAAGTTTCAGAGTGTTTTTAGCCTCCGGTGTCGACTTCCAAGCTCGCTCGGGGTTTCATACTACTTTGAATAAGGAGAGGATGAACATTTTATTGAAGAAATTGTATTAGTTTGAATGAACTTTTTTTTTTTTTTTTTATATATAAATTTTTATTATTTTTTTAACATAAAAAACACAACAACAAAACATAAAAGTATCAGCTCCCCCATATTTTTGTACACACCGTAAGTCGGTTGGTCCATCGGTTTTGTGCATTCACCTCATAGTCACAATTACAGTTACTTTATATAATACTCTTATCAATACAAATTTATAAATCCTAGTATCTCTATTAAAGAAAAAAAAAAAAAAATTTGACTAAACTTTTATTCGGTCATGCCTTTATGAGATAACTATATTTTAAATATTTTATTCTAAAACAAATCTTATAATCATACCAATTCTATCCCAAATATGAAAAAAAAAAAGAAACAAAGAAAACTATTATATAAATATAGTATCAAAAACCAATAAAAGGAAAGGGAAAATAAAGTCATTATTATTCCTTATTATCTAACTTTTATATTTTAATATTTCATCATTCAACCATTGATAAAAAAGATCCCAAACTAAATAAAATTGTTTATCTTCTTGCTCTCTAATTTCAAAAGTCAATCTACTCATCTCAGCACATTCCAAAATTTTCTTTACAACTTCTTCTTGCAATGGAATTTTCTCATTTTTCCAATTTTTTGCAAATACAATCCTAGCAGCAGTCAATACATTTACAATCAAATATTTCAACTCTTTACTATAAGTATCTGGTAGTATTCCCAATAGAAAAAACTCCGGTTTCAAGTCTATATGCTTCTTTGTCATTTTTTCCAGCCACATGTGGATTTTAGTCCAATATTTTCTAGCATCCTCACAAGTCCACCACATGTGATAGTATGAACCAGGTTTCTGATGACATTTCCAGCATTTTTCGGATTTGTTCTTAAACATTCTTGCTATCCTTGTCGGGGGAAAATGCCACCTGTAAAACATCTTATACAAGTTTTCTTTATAGGCTGTAGACATTGTCATTTTATAATTTTGCGACCATAATTTCTGCCATTTCTCTAAATCAATCCCATATCCAAAATTCCTCCCCCACGCAATCATAGTTTCTTTAACTTGTTCTTCCTCAAGCTTAATTTGCAATAAATAACCATATAATTTTTTAATCACCTTTTCATCAGTACCCATCAAAATCTTATCCAAGTCAGTTTGCTTATCATAAAATCCCTCTGCTTTGGAATCCTCATAGTACTTTGAATATATTTGCAAATATGAAAACCAATTCATCCGTATACCTTGTTCTTCCAATTTTTGCATCGATTTAAGTTCACCCTTTTCATCTAATAATTCCCCATAGTTAACTGTTTGTTCCTTTTTATAGATTATAGGATAAGAAAACGCTTCTATCGTCGATAACCAAACTGGAATTTTCAAATAACACTGTTTTTTTATCTTCTCCCAATTCAACCACAGAGACTCCCGTATATAATGCCTTCTAAAATACCCCTGTGTTTTAGTTCCCTTGTACCATAAAAAAGCATGCCAGCCCAACAACAAATCATGACCTTCTAATGTCAACAATCTGGTTTTCCTTAATGTTATCCATTCTTTAACCCACGTCAAGTTTGCAGCTTGGTAGTACAACTCCCAATTAGGCAGTCCAAACCCTCCTCTAAATCTAGCATCCTGTAAAAGCTTTAACTTTATTCTTGCTTTCTTACCTTGCCATATATACTTCAAAACAATTTTATTTAAATCCTCAAAATATTCTTTTCCAAGTATCCTTCCAGATGATTATGCAAGGAATTCAAGATCTTAAGGTAAAAATGGATACTATTGAACAAAGAACAGGTAGGATGGAACAGATGATGGAAAAATATGAAGAGAGACTCCAAAATGTTGAAGAGGGAGGCAAACAAAGAGAGGAGAAAATTGGAAATATCGACAATAGATTAACAGCGATTGAACAAGAAAAAAGTGAGATGTTGAAGTGGGAGTTGGATAGATCAGAATTTTATCTTAGATTCCAAAATATAGAAGAAGAAAAAGGACAAGATTTGGTTGCGATAATGGTAGGAATCTTGGCGGAGGCGCTCGAGATAACAGAAGAGAAGATGATGGATGGAATTGATGAGATATATCGAGTTTTTACAAGATATGCGATGAGAAATAACCTACCCAGAGAAGTTCATATTAGATTTATTAAAAAATCTTTGAAGACACAAATATTGCAAGTAGCAAGAGAGAAGCCACTGAAATACAAAAGTAAAGAAATTTTGGTTTTAAAACAAATACCTAGAAGAGTGAGAGAGATGAGAAGAGAATACCGATTCCTGACTAAAAGGTTATTGGAAAAAGAGGTGTCTTACAGGTGGTTGATTCCAGAAGGATTGATGTTTACGTGGCAGGAACAGAGACATAGAATTGATTCAATTGAGAAAGCAGAACTGTTTTGCGCAGAGGTTTTTGGAGGCAGAGAAGGAGGAGCAGGAAAGGAGGTCCCATCAATTGAATTTCAAGAGGAACAAATGGAGGTTGGAAAAGAAGAAGGTGCAGTAGGTGGACAAGTGGATATTAAAGATCAACGTGAGGCAAGACCCACGAGAGTGGTTAAATCTAAATATAAAACATAATTATGGAAGAAAAAAAATTGATTACAATGAATATAAATGGACTGAACTCAGCTGCTAAGAGAAGGAAGATTTTCCATAAATTAATGAAATTAAGGTTCGACATAATTTGTTTACAAGAAGTTCATATTAAAAAGCAACATGAACAATTGTTATTACAACCAAAATTAGGGAAATTGTTTACCTCTTTGACACAATCCAAGAAAAGAGGGGTGGTTTTATATATTAAAGAGGCCATTCCAGCAAAAATGATTTATACAGATGATGATGGGAGAATATTAATGGTAGAAATAATGGACAATAATAGAAAGATACTTTTGATTGCAATTTATGCACCGAATGATAAACAGGAAGAATTCTATAGAAAATTACATACTAAGACTGCCGAACTTGACTATGCTAATGTAATTATGATGGGAGACTTTAATGGAATTGTGGATAATAGACTTGACTATATTGCAACAACAGTAAAGCATAACAGGAAAACTCTTCCTAAATCCTTTTTTAAAATGATAGATGAATTAACTTTAAAAGACATATGGAGAGAAAGAAATGATAAATCTAAGCAATTTACGTTCTATTCAAATAGGCATCTATCATGGTCCAGACTGGATATGATTTGGATCTCAACAGATTTAATGTCTAGTATTCAAGAAGTAAATATTGAAACAAGTACTTGGGCTGACCATAACCCATTGACAATTGAATGGAAGGGACAAAGGAAAAGATCGAGATGGACATTAAATAATTCTATTTTAAAGGATAAGGAATTTATACAATGGATGGAGAAAGAATTGGCCTTCTTCTTTAAAGAGAACAGAAAAGAAGACACTTCAATACAGAATGTTTGGGACACAATGAAGGCCTATGTTAGAGGCTTGATAATAGACTATACAAGAAAAAAGAACAACAGGAAAAGGCGAACTCTTAAAGCCTTGGATGATGAATATAAGGGACTTGAAAAAGAATTACAGAAAATGCCACACAGAAAAGATGTTAAAATGAAACTGGATATAACTAAACATAAAATGGATTTAATAGAGAAAGAAGAACTGGCACAGAAAATTAGGAATGCTAAACAGAATTATTTTGAGGATGCAAATAAGCCAGGTAGATGGCTAGCATACAAATTGAGAAAGGAGAAAGAGTCGAGGAAAATACCGCAGTTAATAGACGACCAAGGTAAAATTTGTTATGGCAACAAAGAAAAAAAAGAGATTATTTATGATTTTTATAAGCATTTGTATAAGAAAGAAGACATTGATGAGGAGAAAGTTAAACAATACCTACAGAATGCAAATCTACCTAAGATACCTAAAGAGATTGAAGAAATGCTAGAAAGTAATATAACAATGATGGAGTTAAGTCAAGCACTTAAGAAACAAAATAATGGAAAGGCACCAGGTCCAGACGGGTTTCCTGTAGAATTTTATAAAATCTTTCAAGAATCACTGTGTATTCCACTGTTAGAAGTTATGAATGAAGTTATGTTAAAAAAGATGATACCTAAAACATGGTCAGAGGCTTACATTACACTTATTCCAAAAGAGGAGGCGGACCTACTGCAAATCAAGAATTATAGACCGATTTCTTTACTAAATGCAGATTATAAAATTTTTGCTTCAATATTAGCAGAAAGACTTAAAAAGTACTTGAATAACTTTATCCACCCAGACCAAAATGGGTTTTTGCCAAAGCGACAAATCAGAGACAATATGAGAGTAATTCTGGACACCCTGGAATACTATGAGGCACATCCTGAAAAGCAAATGGCTTTGATATTTTTAGATGCTCAAAAGGCATTTGACAACGTGAATTGGAGATTTATGTTACTTTTAATGGAACAGATGGGCTTTGCTAGAAGATTTATTCAGGCAATAGAAGCAATTTATAATGAACAAACAGCTAAGGTAATGATGGAGGGAGAATTTACAGATCCTATTAATATAAGAAAAGGCACAAGACAAGGTTGTCCTCTTTCTCCCTTGATATTTGTATTGACTTTGGAAGTGTTGAATAGAAATATCAGAGAAGATAAAACTATAAAAGGAATGAAAATTAAAAAGGAAGAATTTAAACTACAAGCCTTTGCAGATGACCTAGTCTTTATCTTGGAAGACCCTATAGAAACAGCCTCGAAACTGTTGGAAAAGATAGAGGTCTATGGGGAGGTGGCTGGTTTGAAAATAAATAGAGATAAAACAAAGATTTTGTCAAAGAATATGTTGTTGAAACAAAGGGAAGAGTTGGCAGAACTGTTAAAAATTCAAGTTACAAACAAGGTTAAGTATCTGGGGATATATTTGACATCAAGATGTAGTACATTGAAGGAGAATAATTATATTAAACTTAAACAACAGATAGCTCAAGACTTGAAAAAATGGGAGAACTTACAATTGTCATTAATAGGAAGGATTTCAACAATTAAGATGAACATTTTACCCAGAGTCTTATTTTTGTTTCAAACAATACCAATTAGTTTGAATGAACTTGAAGGGCAGCAAACATCTCCCCCATTGCCATCAAATGCGACAACTCTTTAAAATGCCTTCCCACCTTCCCATCCATGCTTGTAAATGAACAGAAGCCATGCCAGCATACAATTAATTTTGGCTTTTCCTTGAGCCTAATTGGCATTTGTCGCTTTGATTCATTTTTGAAAATAATGTTCTGCATATCTAGAGACAGGGATATATATGGAGGCAGCAGTAATTAATGCCATGGCATTTTTGTGCAGGGACTCTGATAATCCAGCTTTCTAATGCACAATCTCAAGTAGCAAGAATGGGCTGATCTCGGTGGAATATTTTTCACTAATTCCTGAAATAATTGTCTAGTTGGAAGCTGTTGACATCTCACCTCATGAGTATAAGAAATGTGGGAGTATAACCATATTTTTCATTTGGCTGTACAGATTTTCTTTTCCCACAAATTGAGGGCAAACATCAACATACATTCTCAACTCATTCCGTATTTTTTTGCTCTAATGCATTCAAGCTCTATTCCATTCCATTCCAAAATATCTAATGATGTAGAATGCCAGAGATGCATAGAGTTCTCTAATATTGGAAGATTTTAGTTACAAAAGCGTTCTTGCTAAATTTCTTTCCATATCAGTATTCAGCCTTCTGATCCCAGAATTCTCCAAACACATTGGAATATAAGGCTAGATAATTATTGGACATGTAATCTCATATCTCTACATCTATATCTCTATATCTATCTATCTATCTATCTATCTATCTATCTATCTATCTATCTTATATATCTCTCTTATCTACATTAGGTTGAAAAAGACTTGGGATCTTAAGGGAAATTGTTGCCTAGTAAACATAGTCCTTGACTTACGACCACAATTCAGCCCAAAATGTCTGTTGCTAAATGAGAAAATTGTTAAGTGAGTTTTGCCCCTTTTTACGACCTTTCTGGCCACCGCTGTTAAGTGAATCACTGCAGTTGTTAAGTTAGTAACACAGCTGTAAAGTGAGTTTCTTTTGCCCCATTTTACAGTCTATCTTGCCCCAGTTGTTAAGTGAATCATTGCAGTTGCTAGTAATACAGTTGTTCAGTGAATCTGGCTTCCCCATTGACTTCGCTTGTCAGAAGGTCACAAAAAGTGAACACATGACCCTGGGACACTGCAACCGATATAAATATGAATCAATTGCCAAATGGCTGAATTTTGATCACACGACCAGGTGATGCTGCAGTGATCACAAGTGTTAAAAAGAGCTGTAAGTCATTTTTTTCAGTGCCGTTGTAACTTCAAATGGTCAATAAATGAAAGATTATAAGTGGAAGACTACATTTGTAACAAGAAATTGGAGCCAGTCTCCTTAGCATTCTTTTTCTTGCTTCCAAAATGCTATTTGGAGCTACAGAGAGGCTGGAATTCATGTCTCTAGTCCTTTGTGTGTGTGAGAGAGCTTGAATTCAGATTTCCCTTACCACTTGCTCCAAAGCCTCTGTAGGAAATAGAATTAGTGGAGTTGCTTTCTCCAGCTAGCTTAGGGGTCTCCAACCTTGGCAATTTTGAGACCTGTGGACTTCAACTCCCAGAATTCCTTAGCCAGCAAAGCTGCCTGAGGAATTCTGGGAGTTGAAGTCCACAGTCTTAAAGCTGCCAAGGCTGGAGATCCCCTCAGCTAGATGGTCTCCTGATCTTTTGGGTTAATGCTCCATCCACACCCAACCATCATGATCACTAATGGCTGGAAGTGACAGGGCTTATAGTCCACATTTAGAGAGCATCAGGTAAGGGAAGCTTGTCATCATGAAAAAAGAACAATCCTTTGTGTAATACAATGCAAGTGTGATTTTCTACTCCAATTGTCGCTTTACTGCCGCTGGTGTAAAGCTTTTAAATGATGATGTTACCTTTGTCTTAAATGCAGAGCTGAGTGGCCCAAAGACCACTTCATCCCACCCTATGTGCCACGATTCAGGAATGGCTGGGAGCCTCCTTTGCTGAGCTTCATGGGGGCCCCAAATGAGCAAGAACTCAACCAGTTGGCCGAGTCTGTGGCCAACGTGGCAGAACAGCAGAGGAAGCAAGAGATGAAAAGATTGTCAAGCGAGGTACGGAAATCAATCTATTTTTGTTCTAAAACAGTCCCAACTTGCAGGATGCGTTTACGTCGAGGACTGGGCAATTGACCCACAGTGTGGCGCTTACATAACCCTTGGATGGCATTTATGGAATCTCAAAATTACATAAAGTCTCAAAAGGCCACACCAAACCTTTGCTGGTCTTCACAAGTTTTCTGACAAGAACGCTCAACTGTCATGAGGTTTGGGTCATTAAAAACTAACAAACTACTTTTCGGAATTCAGAATCTCACTCCAGCACATGATATTGTGCCATAGCACCTGCCACCCGAAAAGTGACAATGTGTCAAAGTGTGGCTTGTCTTGTGAATCCTTTGAAACAGTTATGTGATGTTTTATGGGAGGGCCTTCTGCAGCCTGTCACCTTTTAGATGGACTACAGTTTTGAGAACACTGAGAATTTGAGGCTTAACAAGTATGATGTGCCTGGAGACATTCAGCGGATGATTAAAATAAAAAATAAGTATGTTTACCTCCTTCAGAGTGAATAGGGCAGTTATTTTTGACAGGCTTGGAAAAGGAAATTAAATTCAACCTGACAAGGAAGAGAAGCATGTTATCATCTCCCTGCCTTTCTTATTTCTTCTCCCTTTGTTTGTTTATTTGTTTATTTGTGCATTAAGATCAGTTAAGTGACCTTGGTTGATCTGAAAAGCCATGCAGCTTGCTTGATTGGCACTTAGATAGAATGAGTTGGGGTGGAGGCGATCTGAAATACAGGACTGTGAACTAGATTGGGAAGTCAAAAGAAATTAGTCTCAATAAAGCAAATATAAATCAAGAAAATTTCATGGATATGAGTTGTCAGGGTTTGAACTGGACTTGAAGGCAATTTTGCTTTTTTATGTGTTAAAAAAAAGCATTTTTATTCCTTATTACCTTTAATGTCAAGGATACAATATGTGTTCAATGAGATTGTCTGAGCCTCCCTTCGAGCACCCCCCCAATACACACACAACTCTGAGAACAGAAGTCCCTAATCCAGTTGCACACTGCGCCGGCCCCGCAAGTCTATCATATTATGTTGACATGAAGTTATTTTCCGTTCAGAAGTCTGACAGCCCACAGGTAGAAACTGTTCTTTAGCCTGTTGGTGCGGCTGGCTGTTCTTCTCTATCTCCTACCCAACGGTAGGAGAGTGAAGAAGTGCTGACCGGGATGTGAGTCATCCCTGAGGATTTTCCTCACTCTTCTAAGGCAGCGAGCCCTAGGGAGGTCATCCAAACTATAATCAGGATGAGGCTGATGAGCCCCATATTCTGCTTATCTAAACCACTTGGTTATGCTCAGATTCTTGCTGATGATGTTGATGAAGCCTTCCCGAGGATGAGTAGGACTAGGGGTGACATGATAATAGTCTTCCGATATTTGAGAGAAGAGGGAGACAACGTATTCTCCAAAGCACCTGAGGGCAAGACAAGAAGTAATGGATGAAAACCTAACAAAGAGAAGTCCAATCTAGAACTAAAGAGAAATTTCCTAATAGAACAATTAATCAGTGGAAACGCTTGCTTTCAAAAGTTGTAGATGCTCCAGTACTGGAGGTTTTTAAGAAGAGAATGGACAGCCATTTGTCAGGAATGGTATACTATAGGGCATGGGCGAGTTGGACTAGAAGACCTTCCAATTCTGTTATTCTGTATTCTGTGAGTTTTTAAGATCTCTTTCTTCCTGTAAGTTTGGTCTAGTGGTTAAGGCACCAGGATAGAAAGTGGAAGACTGTGAATTCAAGTCCTGCCTTAGCCAGGAAAGCCAGGTGAGTGACCTTGGTCCAGTCCCCCTCTCTCAGCCCAACTTCCCTCACTGGGTTGTTGTTGTTGTGAGGGAAATACAAGGGGAAAATAAGAGGAAGAAGGAGTATTCTGTATGTTCTGCACCTTGAATTATTTATGAAAATAATAAAGGCAGGCTGCAAATAAATTAGTAAATAAAAAATAAGCATGGCAAGGTTTGAATTGAGAGGCAGGAATAATGCAAGTACATTATTATTTATTTAGGAACTGCTGTATAAATAGGTAAATTATTCTGAACTTTAAAAGAGCCATGTTTGTTTAAGTTGCCTAGTTGTGACACTAATGATGCAAAGGCAATTACATTTTAGATAGATAATGGTTTTAGGGAGAAGGTTAGCCAAGTTTCTATTGGTGAGGAAGATGTCATTAGCATTCCATTCATTTCTAAGGACAGCTGCATCAAGCAAGGGAGATGACCTGTAATCATTAAATTCATTTGATGGGCAGAAATAATGTTGTTCTGGATTTCCTTCATTGGGGGTAGGTGCTACCAAATTGCTTTGCATTATAGTTTTGCTACCACAGATGATGAGTAATAATATTGCTGAGTAAGATGCAAAGGTATTCAGTGGCTTGATGCTGTGGCAAAGTTTGCCTAAATTTTCCTTGAAAAGTTCCAGGAATTTGCTAGGTTTCACATTATTTTTATTATAAACTTTTTTAGTGACGCCAAGATGATGAACCTCTGCTGGTGGTTTCACTAGGAAAGAGACCTGGACATTTGAAGTTCCAGATCTCCTAATTCAAATGCACACAGATTTTCTAACATTTGAATGGGCTGTCTTCCACATGCTCCCCTAAGGTTGTCTCTTCTATAGAAACAACCATACTTCCCACCCAGAATCTATATTATCTGTGGAGAAATATGTTCCACTTATGCAGTGAGAGCTTCTGCACCAGAGACAAATTCCTTGTGTGTTCAATCACATTTGGCCAAATAAATCTATTCTAATTCTATTCTATTCTATTCTGTTCTGTTCTGTTCTGTTCTATTTTCTATTCTATTCCATTCCATTCCACTCCACTCCGTTCTGTGACAGTCTTGGATAGGAGAAACAAATAAGCATAAATTTTCTTAATCATATCACATTAATAGTATATGATAACTGATTGTAAAACCTATCTTTGTGGTCAGTGATAGGAGAAAATGCCAATACAAAAGCTTTCTAGCCTTCCTTTTGTATTCTTTGGTTGAAGTCTCATGTATTGTGATTGAATGGTGGAAAAATATCAGTATATTCTAATTCGGAGTATTGCCTAAAAATGCCTTGTTCTTACTAAGAAAACTGATTCTTTTCCCTTTGTATTTGAGAAAAAAAAAGCATCCTTGAATGAATTAGCAGCATGCATACTGCTGCCATGGTTACACTGCTTAATGCACAGAGCTAAGCGTTGACTTCAAATCTAGGAAATTCTGTTTTTTGAAAATTAGGCCTTGCTTAATCTCTGCTGAGCTCCATTGTGTGCTTTTCCCTGTCTTCTGAGCAGGTCTTATTTGTGCCTTGCCATATCGAAATATAAATTGGGCTTGAGAAGTCCTGTAGCACTGATTTAAGGTCATTTTGTGGTTTAGGATGTCTGGAATGGTGTCCATTCCTCCCTTTACAAGGCTGGCTAATTAGTTTATGTAAGTATAGCAACCTGTGTGACAGGTAGATCCAATGGGACCAAATAATTTGACAAGTGAGTTCTGTATTCCCCCTTCTAAAGGCGATCATAGTGCTAAAACATTCAAAGGTGCTAAAACATTCAAAAAAACCCAGGTTCAAAACAATACTGATAGATAAAGAAGTATCATGGACACGATGTCCTTAAGGGCTGGCGAATGCATCACCAACCCCATCAAGTTCTGGTTCTTCTCCTTCTCCTTTGTCTTCTTTTCTTCTCCTTCCTCTCCCCCTTCTACTTCCCCTTTCTCTTTCTCTTCTTCCTCTTCTTCCTCTTCTTCCTTTCTCCTCCTCCCCCCCCCCTCCTCTTGCCTTTCTTGCTTAGTCTATATCATTTTGGAAAAGAAAAACTGATTTATTTTTCTGCACCGTAGTACATTGCAAACTTTGTTCAGCACTAGATGGACTGGAGATTCTATGTTCTCATATACAGACAAAGGGACTTATTTGTCAGTTCCTGTATAAAACTGAATGAAGGGCAATTGCTTTTAGGAGTTGCTTGTTCTGTTCTTCACAACCCAGCCCCCCTTTCTAAACCAATTGGCAACCCCTCTTCGTTTTTCACAATCATTGCCTTCATTTCTGGGAGATCTGAGCCCAGATGAAACTATTGAGAGTAGCCTTCCAGGACTCAAAGTTTCCAGACTTTCTGAAGAATCACTAGAAATCTAACTAGTTGAAAGGCCAATGGTCAAACTTGGGCTAAGACTGTGCGATGTGCCTAATCTTGTAAAATATTCCACAAGGAACTTGTTTGTGGATAGCAGTCTTTGAAGGAAGTAATGTAATCAATTCTTGGCAAGACATTGGCTCTGGGCAATACATCTTGAAGAATGCAATGACATGATTTTTCCGATCTCCATATTCCTTGTATCTGCAGTAATTGTCATGCTGGCCCAGGTGTCACTTTCTCTACTTCGTGGCTGGGGAATATTTACATTAATTAATCTTTAAATCAACCACTCTCATTGAAGATTATCCTCTCTTTTTATGCAAACACCCATACAAAACCACATACTGTCTTGACTATCTTTGCTTAATCCTTTTATGCTCTGCTAATCTCAGTTTCACAACTGTGGTATGCTGTTGGTAGAGATAGCTTCGAGTAGTCCCAAACCTTCATTCAGTTCAGATTCCACAAGTTGGCCTCTTGAAGAACTCAAAAGAAACCTGGCTGCCAGGTTGGTTATTATTTGGGCTGCCAAAGACCTCTCCTGAAGGTCTGGTCTTTGAAAGACCCCCTTGGTGGACACAGGGGCACTCTGCAGGCCCTTAAAGCAGGTGTATATTTTTCCATAATCAAGCTGAATTCCAGTTACTGCAATGCTTTACGTAATTGCTTGTCAGGCTCTTAACTCTCTTTCTCTTGATCAAACAAATTTGCTGTCTCTTGATCCTCTGGAATGCAGCTCCTCCCTTCTGGGAATCCAGACTGCATTCCACTACATTCCTATTAGATCATTCAAAGTCTTTGATATCCCATTCTCTTTTTCCCCTTAACACCGTTTGCAGAGATTCTTCTATATTTACCCCTTGTAACACACCATTCTTGTGGGTTAGCAATCCTCTTCTAACATTAACTTAGTTCTTCGAAATGCAATGCCGTGTCAGATTGGGACCTTGACTTCTTTGGAAAAAAAGGCCTAAAACATGGTGTAAAACAAAGTCTTTGAAGATTTGAATGACTATTCATTTTAATTGCCCCAGGTTTTATTTCGGTTTTTAATTTTTTAATTTAAATTTTTTTGTTTTAAATTGCAGAAAGATCTTGGCAGTCAGTGGTGTAATATATTAAATAATTAATTGGGGTAATGTAACAGAAATCAAACTCACATGTCAGAAGTCAAACTTCCATGTCATTGTGAAGAGGGTGAGAATGAACGTGGGGTCGTCCAACTAGCTATGTTTGGTAACAGAATACAGTTTTTTTTAAAAAGGTCCACAGGTTATAGATGATGTATGCCAAGTTTATTTTGATCTGTAGGACACGTTTCCTTCTTTAAGGAATGATGATTTAATGTGGTATTGCCCGGTTGTTTGTAAGCTTTTATGAATTTATAATTCATCAATTTCCAGCTCCGATTTCTTGAGATTCAAGGAGCTACGAGTATCCTTCCATGTACCAGTCAGAGCATCAGCCTGTTAGCTTTTCCTTGTTAAAATTTCCAGGCCATTCCATATTAAAAAATGGAACAGACTCAGCTTTTCAGGTTGCAACAATGTCATGGCAATTCTGTGGAAGATATATAAAGAATGACCGTTCATAATTTGTCAATGAAAGACCACTGGCAGGCTTTATGTAATCGACAACTAATCTCATTTGTTTTTCTTTCTTCCAGCATCCCAGCATCTCAGATTATCCTCCATCTGAAGGGTATGCATTCAGTAACACGGCTTACAAAAGAGGGCCTCTGCCGGACCAGGGGGCAGCTGTGGCTGCTTTTAAGCAAAGTGTTAGCCGACATGTAGATAGGTAACTTTACGTGGATGTCATGTGTACAGTTATGGAGAACTGTCCCAGCTGGTGGCTTCTAGGATGGAGGTGGCAGTCTCTTTTATACATCTGTTACTCTTCACTGGCCATAGAAGTAGAGATCCTTCTCTGTGCTGAAACTAAAACTTCTTTTTTTCCCCTTCTTTTCTTACTCTGCTTTCTCTAAGTGCAGCTGACACGTTCTGTTTAAACATGCTGTTATAAATAGAGATAACAGAAATGGGTTGTAAAGTCTGAATTGGAGCTTGGAATCTTTTCCTACTTACAAACAAGCAGTTCGCTTGTTCTTGGCCAAGGTCAACACAAGGTGGCCATTTTCTCTGTGGGTTTACTGTTCACTTTTGCCAAAGGAGACAGAGAAGAGGGATGCTCCCTGTAGCTTTCCATACAAAATCAGCTTCCATGCTGTTGAATCAAATGGAGAGAGGATTAAGTTCCATGGATTTTTCCAGGTCTTATAACCCCCAACAAGAAAATTCTTCTCTGCCATATTAATAGACAAGTACGTTTCTGAGTCTAATAGTAAGAATTTATGTAGCTTGGTGTTGAACTGTTGGGTTCCTTGAATCCTTGAGCTTGACTGTTTTCCTGTAGACATATAAACCCATCAACATATCATTGACACGATACAACAATAAATGGGAAACAGCATCAGATAAACAGTCAAAGAAGAAGCAATAATCTAATCAAGGAACCATCAAGATTGACAGAATAAATTACTATATATAAGCAACCAGCAATCTCTTATTCTCCCTTTCTAATGATGTCACCTAGTTTGATAATGAAACATCTTTTGGAAAACAACTGAGCTCAGATATTATCTAGAACCAACACATTTCTGGTTGCCTGATGGTGCATGAATAAAATACATGATTTTGTTGTACTCTAGCGCATCTCCCATCCTCAACATCGGTGCCCCACTGCTTAAAAAGCCTAAAGCCTTAGGGCTGGGACTGTATTTTCCTAATTTTAGACCAATAAAGCAATTTGATGGAGAATTGGAAGCAGGGAGAGATTACACTTTTTAAAAATGAAATGTCACAATGCCCAATTAGGGAACAACGTCAAATAAACAGCAGACATCTTAGATTTATCTGCTCATTTTAACAACATGGGCTTTTTACTGTTTTGGTTGGTTTGGTTGGTTGGCTGGCTGGCTGAATAGCTGAATGGCTGAATAGCTGAATGGCTGACTGGCTGGTGACTGGCTGGTTAGTTGTTCAGAGGTTTCATATGTAATGCAGTGCCTTAACTTTTCTGAGAAACTTAGAAAGATAAACACCATAATAAACACTGCTTTGATTAGTCAATGCTATCCAGTGTGATCACAGAAGCTTGCCTTCTCAGTAGCATGTCTATTTTGAGTTCTAGTAGCTCCCACCCTGAAAGAATTCCAGATGGTCTTAAACACCTGTCTCTAGGATAGTTGGACCTCCTTTTGTGTGTGTGACATGTTTGACTGGTTCTACCATCCAGTTATTTCTGTATACCCTTTTAATTTTATATTTGTTGTCTACGCTCTGAACCACCCAGAATCCATAGCAGTTAGACACTGCCCAAGTTAAGGCAAAAAGCGAACTACAAAAATACTTTTCCGCAAATGACCAATAGTAAACCTTAAAAAGAAAACAATAAACAATAACTTTAAAACGCCTTCCCTAATAATTACAAAGGCAGCTTGTTTCATAATATCTGCCCCACTCAGAAGGAGAGCAAAGTTGACTGAATGTCAAATGCTTTTAAGACAAAGCCAGTAAGAAGGGACTTGTGAGTCTGGGACTGATTACACGAAAATAGACATTCCTGTAATCAGGTTTTATAATTCATTGAAAGCCAGTTTCATGTAGTAGTTAAGGCATCAGGCGAGAAACTTGGAGGCTGTGAGTTCTAGTCTTGCCTTATGGACAAAGCCTTATGGACAAAGGGAACTTCAGTCAGTCACTCACTGTCAGCCCTAGGAAGAAAAAAAAAGCAAGGCTTTGAAATCTTGTCAAGAAAACTGCAGGGACTTACTTAGGCAGTTGCCGGGAGTTAAGACTGATTCAAAGGCACAGAAACAATTAGAATTCATTATTATCCATTGTCTTTCTTTATAAGTTTCATTTAATAGAGCACTTCCTTGGGAAAATTTCATTTCTTGAATCACAGGGAGTTTGCAAACTGGAGTATAAGTTAAATTACCTTCTGTGTTGTAATGTTCTACATGCATACACCACAGCAATCATGTGAAAACTACATTGGATTTTTATTTTATTTTATGCAACCATCTTTTTCCACTGAGTTCTATCCCGATAATCAATTAGCTTTCTCCAATGTTATATGCTTTCAATATATGAGATTACCCCACCACCTGGAAATTTTGGAAATTCTAGTCCCAACATAACCAGAAGACATGATGTATCTTGGGCTTTGATGGCCTCTAAACTGATATGGCCAACCTCTCCTTTGGCAAAAGCAAATGGTCATGGAGTTGTGAGTAAGGCAAAATTATCCAGGGATCACATCACATGAGTTCCAAAAGCAATCTGTAAAATAACGATTTTTACTAGAGCACAACAATGAACCTGTAAAATGTTCCAGGATTTCTGATCAGTTGAGTCCTTGGGCACATAGTGTTTGTCCTTGTTTCATCAAAATGTGATCTTTGCTTTCAGCATCTGTGTATCCTCAACCACGTCTTTTTAAATCTCAGTGATTTCAACCTCATTTATCTAAATGGCTTAGGATCAAGAACGCAGAGTATATAAATAGCCAAAAAGGTTGGGAAAACAGTGATGCAACTGCATAGATTATATGAGCCATTGCTTTGGAGCTGAATCATCATGCATTTTCGATAATCAAGGGTTGGTCAGTGATAATTTTGTGGTGTCCTTTCTTCTCTTCTCTTTAAGTTGTGACAGTTCTCCACAGCTAATCAACTAGCTAGTTATTCAAGCACCTAAAATGGGAATGTAATTGGTTTAAAATATTTAAATACAAAACAGAAAACAAGAGTCTATGAGTACCTTTGTAATGTGATTACTTATATTGTTGTATTCTGCTTCTAATCCTTCATGGTGATTTTGTTATCAAGTTGCAAGGGCATAGCTTATCATTTTTCAGCTTTTTAATATCCCCAGTTAATAAAACTCCAAATCTAAAATCATTTATAGCTAACACTATGAATCAAAATGGAGTGCTAAACTTGGAGAATAAAAAGTAGATAGATTCATATCTTTTCCCAAGCCAAGGCTCTAATAAAACTGGAACTAATTGCAGTTAATGGAGTGCTTTCCATGCATATATCATCTTTTTCTCTCTATCATATTGCAAAATATAAATTGACGACAACTTTTTAAAGGGCCTTTCTGGGCCACATCTAAGATCTGGGCCATGTATATCTAAGATGCCCCAGACTATTTTTTAATTTCTAACTAAGCTCCTTCCCTGATGTCAACATTCTGTTGTGGTAAAACAATCCTCTGCGCATTGGCCTCAGCTTACTTCTGTGATCTGGATCAAAGGATGTAACTCTCAGTTGAACATGTGCTTTACAGGGTTCACATCTTGGGTTCAATCTTTGGCTGAAAGAAGCTTATCTCAGGAGCTGGGAAGAGATAGGACAACAGTGAGCTAATGGGTCATTGGCCTGATTTCAGAATGTGTTTGTTTTCTCCTTGGTGAAAATCTGTCCTTTGTTAGTACATAACAGGGGTGTCAAACTCGATTTCATTGAGGGCCACCTCAGGGTTGTGTTTGACCTGGGGGAGTGGGGGGCGTGGCCAGGGCAGGTATGGCCAGCTTGACATCACTTATGTCGGGGATTCCTGTGGTGGCCCAACTGCTCTGCCAGTGAAAACGAGCTTCTGAGCACCATTTTT
Organism: Pseudonaja textilis; assembly: GCF_900518735.1. The sequence goes on from NW_020769308.1 coordinate 6,632,087, forward strand.
TGCTGAAACGGCCTCCTGCAACCCTCTGCCAGCAAAAACAGAGCTCACGAGGGCCGCACGCACCCTTCCGGAGCTCCGTTTTCACTGATAGAGGCACCAAAGGTAGGGGCACCTTTCCTGTTTCCAAGGTGGCCCCACAACCCCAAATCTAAGCACCCCATGGGCCAGATCGGGCCCCCGGGCCTTGAGTTTTACACTCCTGATATATAATATACATCTAATTATGTGTGCACGGGTATTGACTGAATCTGTGGGAAATTATATTGTAAAAACGTATAATTTACAAGGTGTCTAGATACCATGTGATTTGGATATTAAGAGTTATATTCGATAGAGTGTTGTGATAGCGTTGTCATGTTGTCCAGTCTCAAGGTTTGAAGAAGGAGGAACAGTCACTATATCACTCACATAACAAAAAGGCACATAAAGGAAGATAATTGTGGATAAGGAGCCACAATTTTGTCCCCTGGTCACAATTTTATCCCCTGTGGGAATACAGATGGCATTCCTCAAAGGCCGGTGATGTCATTGAGATGGATCATTTCTAGGGTATTTGGGGACCATGAAGGGATTTTAGGTTGGAGATGAGAACAGGATAGGATCAGAAGGCAAGCTGTTCCTATTTCCACCTTTAGAAGTTGACTGAATTTGAGTGGCAGGATTTCAGTCACTTTGGGGGGAGTAGGGTTAGTGAGGTAAATTCCAGGTGGAAATGGATCCAATTTCCTTTCTCCTTTCCTCTTTTTTATTGTGTAATAAAAGAATTGGGCTGCTAAAAAAATCAGAAATTTTGCTAGCCTATTTGGACAGGAACATCTAGTGATGCTGAGAGACTGGATTTTGGCTTGTGGGCTATACATTACTCATCCCTGGATTGAGTAAGGTTCAAAATTCTATGAAACCAAGACATCATCTCTGGATATTTTGGTTTCATAGAATATCTGGGTATATTTCACATGTATGGCCTTGAAAGGAACTGTGTTTGTGAAAATGCACTTAATCCATTAATCACAAATTCACTGAGCAAGCATGGTTTACCCTGACTTAAAAAAATCCTACACACGATTGAAACCAAATGTAGTACTATGGAGGAATCCAACTGCTAAGTCTTTAATGGCCTGATTATGTTGAATGAGCACAGTTATACTGATAGCTAAAGATGTTACCAATGATGTTGGTTTCATAGTTAAAGGTTTATCACCAATCCTGACAGGGCAAGCTACTTGTATCTAATCAAACCACATTCCTTTCCAGAACTGATGATATTACCTAGTTGGGTAATAAAATGTCTGCCAGAAAATCACCAAGCTCGGGGAGCTCTAAGGACTCCTTGGTTTAACCACTATTTTATGTATATCCAACAATGCACCTACAAAAGAGGAGCATTTAACTCACGACACCACAGCCACCATTTTGCAAATTTTAACACCCTGTTCTCTGCAGAACACATCTCTGCAATAAACAGCAAATTATCACCAAGTAATCACAACCTCCTTTCACCTAATCTTTTAAATTAGAAGATCAGGTTTATGGCTTTCAAAACTAAGAGATCGAAATTGTGGCAAGGGTATGCTTCTCTTCTAGATAATGGGACACATCTGTAAATCCTTTAGAGGCAATTTCTTTACGCTTCCTTAAATACTTCAAATGGATGCCATACAGTTTCCCACAGATTCCGTGATATAATCGCCCCACACCAAGTTGAAGCCTACTCATATTGTACTCCGTGCTGTGCAGAAGCATTTATATATTTATGATAGTGGCCTAAAGTCATGTACATGAGATGGGCAGCTACAGAAATCGAATAAATAAATCAAGCATGTCATGAAAGATGTGAGCAAGCCAATTGATATTTGCAACTGCCTCCATGGGGAACAGGGCTGGCTGGCCAGGGCAGCCATCTGCTATCATGATGGATCTCTAATAGCTTTTGCCTGATAGTAAATCCTGAGCTAATTATAGCCAATGACAGGCAGAGCTGGCTTCTCTTCTCTTTTTGGCTATGCTAATCCAACAGGAGAGCTGGATAACATTTTGGCTTTATTTGTTTTTGTAGAAATTATGAAGCGCATAAAGCCCCAATCAAGAAATACGCCAAAACCAAGTATGACTTTGTGGGAAGAAACCAGAGCGAACTTTCTGTTCTGAAGGATGACATTTTAGAGGTAACAGTGCTGCTTTACACACACACACACACACACACACACACACACACACACACACACACACACGTAATCCTCGACTTATGACAACAATTGAACCTAAAGTTTCTGTTGCTAAGTGTAACAGTTGTTAAGGTTTTACGACCTTTCTTGCTATTATTGTTAAATGAATTGCTACACTTGTTAAATCAGTAGCAGAGTTGTTGTGCAAATCTGGTTTCCCTGTTGACTTTGCTGATCAGAAAGTCACAACAGATAGATCACATGATCCCCGGGACACTGCAACCATCATAAATATGAATCAGTTGCCAAGTGTTTGAATTTTGATCACCTGACCATGGAGATGCTGCAGTGGTCGTAAGTGTGAAAAACGGTCGCAAGTCCCTTTTCTCAATCCATTGTAATTTTGAATGGTCATTAAATAAATGGGTGTAAGTCAAGAGCTATCAAAAGACCTATTTCTCTGCTGTCGTGCTTTGGATGAGCTACTCTAGACGAAGCCATAAATTACATTGAATAATCATGGTGACTCCAGCAGCTGAGCAACCCATGTTATCACTCAGAAAACTGCATTCAAGTCATGTGTGAAATCTGTAGCTTTGATATCAGGAGGGCCATTCACTGAACAGCAAAATTATCCATCTCTATTTGCTTCTAACTATTAATGAGAATTTTTTGTCCCTGAAAGTATATAATTTGTGCAAAAGGAAGCCAACATATTCATGAAAGAATGGATTCTTCTGACAGGAACACTTCTCTTTCCTTTGGAGTTGGGACTTCCTTCCCTGAGGCTCTTTATACTACTCAGGTCATAGTCACTCTGGAAGTAAAACATCTATATCAGAATCAGTGGTGGGATTCAAAAAAATTTTACTACTGGTTCTGTGGGTGTGACTTGCAGGATAATGCAAAATTTCCATTCCATCCCCACTCCTGGGGGAAAGTTACTGCAAAATCCGCATTCCCTCCCCACCCCACTAACCTGCTTTTCAGCTCCGTTCTCCTGTGTAGGGCAACCAAAGAAGAACCAGCCAATCAGCTGGGACTCAGGGGACAGCGAATAGATGGGGGCGGGGCCAGTCAGAGGTGGTCTTTGCCAGTTCTCCAAACTACTCAAAATTTCCACTACTGGTACTCCACAACTGGTCAGAACCTGCTTAATACCACCTCTGATCAGAATCCCTTTTAGTTTAGGGGACTATTTCGTTTCAGTGACCTATTATTTAGATAGGTCTATATGAAGTCAGACCGGTTCCTTGTGACAAGATTTGTTTGTTTGATTTTCCAGATTCTTGATGACAGAAAGCAATGGTGGAAAGTCCAGAATGCAAATGGATTGACTGGATTTGTGCCAAATAATATCTTGGAGCCTCTCAGAACTCCAGAAGGTGTCTGTACAGAGCCAGCATACACGCAGACTATACAGGTATCTCCAGTTCTTTTAAACAATTATCAGGAGTACATTGGCAGGACCTTTGTCTTCAGAGATTGAATAGCCTATGACAAGGGGTGTCAAGTCAAGATGTGGCCCGCGGGGCTGCCCTGCAAAGGACCGGCCTGCAGTGCCTCTGCCAGCGGAAATGGAGCTCGAGAGGGCCACGTGGGGGGCCCAAGCTCTGTTTTCCCTGGCAGAGGGCTAACAAAACAAACTGAAAACAAAACAAAAGGAGAAATATTTCCTCTTTTGCATTTGAGCATTCAAGAAGGGGACGGGAAAGGAGAAAGGGAAAGAGGAAAGACAAAGAAAGAAAAGGAAAGATGGGAAGAGCAAGGAAGGAAAAAGAAGGAAAGAGGGGAAGGAAGAAGAAAGGAGAATGAAGGTAAAAGAAGAAAGGAAGGAAGGAAGGAAGGAAGATTATAATGAGTGTGAGGGATGGTCAAAGGGAAGCCTGCCTTAGCACTTGACCTCCACAGGTGCCTGCGACATGAGTGGTGTCAAGCTGACCTCACACACCCTGGCCACACACACACACACACACCCCAGTCAAACACAGTCCTGATGCGGCCCTCAATGAAATTGAGTTTAATACCCTTGGCATATGAGATACCTAAGAGAATCTAGATAGGAAGCCCTGCAGAAGGGTAGACTAGGAAATTGGGACTCCAGATAGCCTGGTGGTCTTGCATTTGATTTCTGTATGGTAAAAGTACAAAGAAGGCAAAAATGTCAGATGGACACGTTGGTGGAAGTGAAGGAGGCAGAGCCCAATACGGAAGCTCTAAAAGAAGTTTGTAGAACTTCGAGTTCTGCAAAAGTTGGACCACAGCTACTGCTATTACCACTAGCTGGGCTGATTTTAGCTGACGGGAACCTCACCTAACACGAGAACCACACGTTCTCCATGCCTGCATTAAGCTTTTGCCCATTTTTCAGAGGCACCTTTTTTTATTAATTTAACTTGTTTATTTATGAACCTGGTGCATTGCCTTCGCCCAGACGGAGCTTCAGTTCTCCCTGCAAAGTGTTTCTAGCTTTCCTAAGAAGCTTGTTAAATAGCCTTTCGGTTCAATCAGGTAACAGCAGAATGATGAGCAAGAGGAACATCAGAAAAGTCAAGCGGCTGAGCACGCAGGGGCATGAGCAGCTCTTCTATTAAAAGACATCTTACAGCATACAAAATAAATTGATTTAATTATTAATAATTCCAGCATTGTTTCTCTGACAACATGAACTCTGCTCTTTGGATATTTCCTTTTTTATTGCTGACATTTGTAGTTTGGTTACCACGCTTTGGGTTCTAATTCAGCTTATGCCTTTTTTTTTTTTATTTAAATGCTTGTCATGTCTTGATAGTTATTGATGTCAAAGAAGGAATTTGAATTATTTAAGGTAGGGGTTTTTCTTTTCATCCAAACTATCCCTGTTCAATTTCCTCAAATTTCTTTTGGGTGTGTAAAGTTACTTCCATTGCACTTTGCATGGGTGTGAATTGCTGGCTTTTCTATTGGTGTGGAATTCTCTTCAAAAAATGTAGAATCAAAGTTTTGTAATAATATGCAGACTTTGAGTACCATCGGTATATGCATATTATGACCCTTTTTTATTGTTTGGTATGTTGAAATGAAGTGGCTTGATTTTATTAGTTCTCTGAACACAAGTAAGTCATCACTATTCGAATAGAAAGTGGGGCTGTATTCAACTCAGTTCCAACTTTTGAGTCAGCTGAAAGATCAGTCGATTTTAAATGTTCAGATCAATTAGCAAAACCAAACTGGACCATCTGAGCTTATTTGGTGAGGCCTTGATTTAGCCTTTTAAAATAACATCTGTGCAAAGAAGGAGGATGGTTGAGGTGTTGGGCTTTTTTTTTAAAAAAAAGCTTTTTAATGCTTATTTGTTTTATTGCTGTTGTGAGCCACCCAGAATTGGTGGTGGTGGTGGTGGTGGGGTGTTGTTTGAAGACAGATGACCATGTAAGTCTTTTAAATAAATAAATCAATTGTTTGGAGAAACTGATTTGCCGCATGGAACATTCCTTCAGTCAGCAGGCAGGCAGGACATAGAGAGTGAAGGAAGGAAAAAGATACAAAAGGGAGGGAGGGAGGGAAGGAAGGAAGGAAGGAAGGAAGGAAGGAAGTCAGTCAGTCTTCCTCTGCAGGATCTGAATAAAGAGAAGACCCTGTCTATCTAATGATTCAAGAATTGCACTATTACCTGAAAGACAACTATCAGTCATAGAAGCCCATTATGTTATTTTGGACCTATTGTTCTCCTCTCCACCTACCCAAGTTTTATTTCAAAGAATTCTATGGGATAGGCTTGCCTGACTGGCTCCAGTTTACCCAGTAAATTTCCCCTTGCTAAAGGTTACTCGAACGAGGTGTCTCTTATTTCACTGCACCTCCACGACCCTCTTAACAGAATATTTTTCTTAATAGCTATAAAATCCACCAAACAGATATTAGGACTGTGGGGAATTCCTCAGTTTCCGAGTTATGTGTTTTCTACCATGTTCAGGTTGTGCTTAGACATGACCTTTCTTTTATTCCTGAAAGCAAATTAAATTCTCTTGTTCACAGAGCCCAGGAATTTCCTTCATCCGGATCCTTCTTGACGTGAGAGGATTATTGATATGTAGTCCTCTCTTAATGACAGTGGCTTAGCGAACATTCGGAGTTGCAGCAGATCTCTCCGGATCTATTTATGATTCACTTTCAAAATTCTGACAACGGCGCACAACATCCACCCTGCAGTCATGTGGGTGCTTGGCAAGCGTCTCACAGCATCCCACAGTCACAGGACTGCAATTTTCAGGATTTTTCCCCAGTTTCTGCCATTTACTTTTGATTTCTGACAAAAAAAACCTCTGTTGGTGAAAATGAGTTTGCTTAATGACTGCAGAGATTATTTAACCATAACAAAAAAAGATCATAAAGTCAAATGTGGTCATATGGTGACCTGCTTAATGAACACTACAACTTAGGACCATAATTCTGGGCTCAATTACAGTTGTATTTCAAGGACTACCTCTACATAGGATAGATGTATCTTAAGTACATAGTTTTTGTTTGGGTGGAGTCTTAAAACTTAGGTTTGTCCTCTTTCCAGGTAATTATAAGGATACTAAGAATTCCATCCAATTCTTAGCATCCTTATAATCAGCATCCCTGTAGCTTTGAAGAAACAGTCTTCTTGGACATTGTGGACACAAAGAAAAGCCACAGCTACAGCAACCAGGGAAGTGCCAATAGAGAAGATTTAGAAAGTTGTACTATGGGAATATATACTTCTCTTCTCTAAGCATGCCAGAGTAGAGAAATAGGTACTGCGTTGGCTGCTTCTGATAGTCACATCTTTCAGGAAGTAACACTAATGATGTCTGCCTGTTGTAGGCGGCTGTTTTTTCTCAGATTCTGCTTTGTCAAGATGGCACATGTCTCCCAAAGAGACATCACTTTCCCTCAGCTGTTTTTTTTCCTGTGAGGAGAAACATGTGGAATTTTCTGAGCTTCAGTTTCTTTTTTTTTCAATGGACTGGGTGACAGTGGATACCATGGTGGAGAGTGGTATCTGGACTCATTCCCCATATATATATATATATTGTTTCCTTATTATTTTCCTGATATCTTACATTCTACCTATTAGTTTATGCTTCTTCATTGTCATTTGGCTTTCATTCATGTCTCCAATCTTGCCTGAGAAGCAGGACAGAATGTTCTCCTGGAGGAGGAGGAAAGGAGACCACATAAAGTGCAGAATGTTTCAAAGATAGATAGACAGACAGACAGATAGATAGATAGATATAGATATATGTTTTCGTAGATTTTCACGGGTACAGGTATGTAGGTCTTGGTGTGTTCGGGTCTTTTTCCATGTAAGATTGAGAGTATCTTGGTGACGTTTTGATGAGGTCCCACTCACCATCTTCAGGCTGCTGTTTTCGGCTTCATGCTTGTGCGAGCAAAGCATGATCGGAGCTGCCGTCTCCCTATATATACTGGTGGGGAGGTTGGCTATGTTGTCATTTCTTGATTGGTTGATGGAGTTGATGTTTGCAGATTGGCTGGCTTTTTCGTAAGAACATGTGTGGCTGAGGTATTGGCGGTGTGTCTATCAGCCTCCTGTGTTGTAACAACCTGGGTAATGGGCTGTGTGATGACCTTCTGAGTTCTATTGTTTTGACATCCTGGGTCTTGTGCTGTAATCTCCTGGGTCGTTGGCTGTGTTGCAACATCCTGAGGTTTTGTGGTGTAACCTCCTGAGTTCTGTGATGTGATATCCTAATTGGGTGGCTGAGATGGATAGATAGATAGATAGATAGATAGATAGATAGATAGATAGATAGATAGATGTATAGATATTGATATAGATATATTCTTCCTATGGGAGATTGATTTCCCAATTTGGTCCTGTTGGAAGAAAATATCCATCTTGGTTCAGTTCCAAGTGGGGAAAAAGACACTGGAATCATGGAAGTTGCTTTGAAAGAAGGTTTATCGATGAACAGGATCACATGCCTTGGAGCTCTTGGACAAAGAAAAAGGGAAGAGATGCTGAGAGTCTCTGGGTTTTATGTCTTCTGTTGGGCTTTGAATTTGAGCTTGTGTGCTGGTTGGTTGTCAGACTCCCATGGGGCCATGCAGGAGCAACTTTGTAGGTCGTTGTTTGAGTCCCAGGCTTGGTTGACTCTTGCTGGGTGATGATGTAATGAAAGGGCTTTGGGCAATTCCTATTATGGCTCTTCCTGAAGGGGGTAAATCTTTGTTATGTAGAGTAGACTGGCCCAGGCCTTAATGGCCCATGAGCAAAGGTGGGGGTTGGGGCTGAGTTTCTGCCTCTCTGAGTTTCTACTTCTCTTTTAGGGGAAATATTCTGCATTTTTTAATATATCCTAAAGTATTTCATTTCTCTAGGAGAGGGGTGGGTTTTAACTTCCAACAGTCCACATAGTGGGGCTGACATGGGTGTTCTTTTGATGAAAGGTCATCAAAAAGTGTTATTATTACCATCTTCATACTAAACCCCAGTCCGAAGCCCAGTTGAAATGAGTCCAGATAATCCATTTCTTCCAAGATGTGCTGGAGCTGTAACACAAGCCCCTAATCAACAACTTTCCCTTAAAAGGGGCAAACATTTATTTATTTGTTTTATTTATTTCCCACCTTAATTATTTTGATATGTCACTGGCTCATATTGCAGTGTCCCGGGGTCACGTAATCACTGTTTGCGACCTTCTGAAAAGCCAACTCCATGGGGGAGCCAGATTCACTCAACAATCCAGTTACTCACTTAACTGCAGTGATTCACTTAACATCTGTGGCAGGAAAGGTCATAAAATGTGGCAAAATTCATTTAATAACTGTCTTTCTGGGCAACAGAAACATAGGAGTCAATTGTGGTCATAAGTTGAAGACTATCTGCTACTATTTTTAAACCCAGTTCATGGAATACAGTGATAGCTGCAGCCTGTTGATTGGTTATAATAAAGGATCCCGGGCATGGTGATTTTGTGTGGGTGAGAATAAACTTTCTAAATCAGGGGTTGCCAACCTTTTGGATCTCAGGGATCACCAAACTCATCATTTTAAATCCCGCGGACCAGAGACCCTGGGAACCCCCCCCCCCAAAAAAAAAGTCTGCAGGAAAATGCCCCACTCCGTCTTCCTACTGACCAATCGTCCTTTATTTGAGAGAGGGAGAGACTTTTGGCTTCATGCAAGGAAAGCAGCAGAAGCAACAGAAGTCTTTCTTTCTCTTCCCCCAAACTCTGCCAGAAATGAGTCTTTGTGAGACTTGTTGCGCCAGCGCAGCCTGTTGGAGCAGGATGCTTTGCAGGGTCCGAAAGACTCATTTTTGGCAGAGTTTGGGGGAGAGAAAGAAAGATTTTTGGTGCTTTCTCTGCGTGCAGCCAAAAGCAAAAGAAAGAAGAAGTGGAGAGAAGCAGCCCAGTGGCCAGGCCAGGCACATGGGGTGAGTGGGCAAGTTACCCCCTCCATCCTTTCCTCCCTCTCCTCACTACCTCATGTTGTGCGCAATGCAAGTGATGCAAGCCTTGTGTTCCCGCGCAGCCTGGATTAATTGCTTTGGGGGGGACATTTCTCTGTGGACCACCCAAATTTTCTTGTGGACCAGCAGTGATCTCCGGCCCACTGGTTGGTGACCGCTGTTCTAAACCTAATAAGGCTAGGTGAAAAATTGGCTATGCTTCCTGAAAAATATAAAGTGCATTGTTACAGGCTGCAGCATTATACAGTAGATATAAAGCCCAACATTTTGGCTCCCTCCTCGATATTTCCAGGCAGTGCTAACTATCTATTTAAAAAACAGAAAATTAGAAAAGTACATTCAGAAGATTTATGCAGGAGTGATTAAAAAAAAACCAGGTCAGCAATCCTCATGCTGTGATCCATAAATTAAAGAAAGTCACAAATTCATTGTCTACAGCTGAGAACCAGCTTGTACTTTCCTTGTTCTGCATGCCTGATTTGATGTGTGAAATGAGGCACATAGTTGGAAGACTGTCGGATCTCTCCAGTGTTGATCTGTTTAACTTGAATGCTTTCTCCTTTCGTTTGTCATTTGTCATATTTTGGTGCTCTCTTTCTTGCCTTAGCATTGCCATAATTATGAATTCGAAGTTGCATGGGACATTCGCACTGGAAAAACTCAAAACCTTACTGTGAAAAGCAATGCCATCCTAAATCTTGCTGGTTTATGTCTTTGCCTCATTCCCGAGAAATACTGTGGACTAGCATTTTTATAAAAGTAATAGTAAAGCATTCCCCTGTCCAGTCACGTCCGACTCTGGGGGTATGTGCTCATCTCTGTTTCGTAGGCAAGAATTGTCTGAAGACATTTCCTTACTCACGTGTCCGAAGTGCAGGAAATGCTACTACTTTCCCACCAAAGTGCTACCTATTTATCTACTCACATCTGCGTGCTTTCAAATTGCTAGGTGGGCAGGAACTGAGACAAGAACTGGAACTCACCCTGTCATGCAGCACTCGGGTCTCAAACCTAGGCTGACAGTGTCTTTAAACCACTGATTCATCGCCCCACCCCACCCCCGGTATTTTTATTGTCATTTGCAAAAAATATATATTCAAAGTTAAAACTTGCTATCATCGTTGCATTGATCTTAAAATATTTTGACAAATAATCTGAAATACCTATTGTTTTAGGAAGGCACGTTCTACAGCAGGGATCCCAAATCCATAGTGCCAGGATTCCGGCACTTAACCCCATTTAAATCATGAGTCTCGAGCCAAACTTCCAAAGCTTCAAAAGGATTTATTGGGAGTTAAAAGGTGCAGCATTGCCTGGGTGTAGCCAACTCTGAGACACATCATTTCCCCCATCCCCTGGGTGTATCATAATTCATATTCTCCAATGGGACACATCCATAGCCAAGAGTCATCAATCATGCTCTCCAGTTAGAATTTTGCACGGCAGAAACTTCGGTCACCTAGTTACTATTGTTGAAAACATTTATGGAATGCAGTTTCAGTTTGCAAGCTATCACACTGTTCCCCCCTCCCTTTCTGTTGGCAACTCTAAAAGACCATAGAAATATTTTATGAGTTGACGCACATGGACTGGCACCGGCCCACGTCAGGCCAGCAAGAGGCCAAGTAAAAAAGCAAAGCCCCATCCACGGGATGCAGGCAGCATGCAAAAACCACATCCCCTCCGGTCCGTGAGAAAACCTTTCCCCACGGAACTGGCCCCTGGTGCCCCAAAGGTTGTGGGGCCGCTGTTCTCGAGGTTGATCTTAACAATTAGGGTCAAGAATTGGGTCCTTCTCTGAAATACTAATGAAATTTGCTTCTGGCCAAAAACTGGCTGGGAAGTCATCTGGGATCTCCCTTGTCTACCACAGAGTATTCCTCAGAAAGTGAAGAATTTCACAGATGCACACACTTCCTCCCATTCCGTCACAATCTGCCTTCTCCACAGTCAACGCCGCTAGCTGGATTCTGCCAGGGAAGCAGCAAGAACTGAGTTCCTTTCTACTTGCTCTTCCCCTGAAGACAGAACCAAGGAGCAGGTGCCAAAGTTACAATGAACGGCTCCCCCTTTCCCCCCCCCCCCGCTTTGCTCTACATCTTTTCCATTGACGGGTCATTGGAGATTGGAAGCAAATGGGGGAGGATAATGTTCTTCTTTAAGCCATGTAAGATTGGCATTCCCTATTGACCGAGCCATGACAAAGGATTCTAATGAATGAAGAGGCTGCATGGCTGGGTAATTAATGTGAACTAGACAAAAAGAGAGAGCTATTGTGGCTGGTTCCGGACCTTTTGTATCGTTTACAAGCAGAGTTTCATCAGTATAGATCTCTGAAATCTAATGTTTTACCAGGAGCCGTGACTGACGGGATCCTGAACCAGTGAAATGGAGGATTTAGCTATTTTTAGTCAGTCTTTCCCTACCTGAGCAACCAAAGGTTTAAACCAAGAGGCTTCTGCTAATGTGCTTCAATGCTAGATTTCAGGTAGCCTGCAACCCAATTTCAAATACAGGCAGTCCTCAAGTTACAACCACAATTGAGCCCAAAATTTATATTGCTAAGTGAGAAATTTGTTAAGCGAGTTTTGCTCCTTTCTAGACACCGTTAAGTTAATCAGTGCAGTTGTTCAGTTAGTAACATGGTTAAGTGAATCTGGCTTCCCCATTGACTTTATACGAGCCATGGTTGTGCAGGAGTTAAAATGCAGTACTGCATTCTATTTCTGCTGACTGCCAGGGGCCTTGCAGTTCAGCAGTTCGATTCTCACCGGCTCGAGGTTGACTCCGCCTTCCATCCTCCCAAGGTCAGTAAAACAAGGGGCCAGATTGTTGTTGGGAACAATATGCTGACTTTGTAAACTTCTTAGAGAGGGATGTAAAGCACTGTGAAGCGGTATATAAATTTAACTGCCGTTGCTACTGTGTTTCTCCAACAAAACGGCCTCTCCCAATAGAAAGTCCCAGCATGTTTTATAGGCATGAAATGAAATTAAGCCCCTCCTCCCAAATTAAGGCCCATATTAAAACATGCAAAATGGGGGGAATGACGGTCGGGGGGGGGCTTGCCGTTAGGAAGTACTTTTGTTGCACACCCGAATATGGTGCTGCCTGCGTTGACCTCAGCGTTGGTGGGGCACTTCCCACATGGGGTTGGGCTGCCCTCTTGGGCAGAGGAGGCTTTGTCGTACCAGTAGTAGGGCATCATTTTTAAAAGAATGGGGTTTGCCTTCGAACGATGCCCAGGAAGGCGGCAACAGGAGCACCCGAAGCCGAGTTTCTCCACTGGACTCCGGTTGCAGGGAACAGCCCTGGCTGGCCGCGCATGGCGCGGCAACACGGGGAGAAGGGAAAGCAACGGTGGCGGAAGGTCTCCCAATACGAAGTGCCCCACCAATGCCGAGGTCAACATCCAAGCCATCGCCGCCTGTGGATGCAAACGGGGGGGGGGGATTAAATCACCCCCGAAAAGACGGCCTAGCCATGGTATTGCTTGTCAGAAACATGGTATTGCTTGTCAGAAGGTCACAAAAGATGATCACATGACCTGGAACAGTGCAGTCATCATAAATATGAACCAGTTGAATTTTGATCACATGACCATTGGGATGCTACAGTGGCCAGAAGTGTGAAAAATGGCCACCAGTCACTATTTTCAATTTTGAACCCTCACTAAATGAAGTGTTATAAGTCAAGGACTATCTCTACTAGCTGCAAAGGATCACTTCCGACCTTTGTTAAAAGGCACCAGTTCCTTCCCTGCCTGAGAAGGACGAAGAAATGCGCTAGAAAGGCCATAATGTGAGTTTCGGCGTCAGAGTTTCCTATTTTTGGATATGGTTGTATTTATGCAGCTTCCCAAGAGCCCTTCCCAAGAAGTGACTTCAACAGCTTACTTCGAACTGCAACAACTTACTTTGAAAAATGATCAGTCTCTTATTTCTAAACCAATATAGGTAGTCCTCAAACTAGCACCGTTAATGGAGTCTGCCCATTAATGTTGTAAGTCACGATGGTTGATGGTAAAATGACTTGTTCTTGTTTATGATCTTTTTTTTTTTTTTTTTGCTGCAGTTGTACTATGTACTGTTCTCTAAGCATGCCAGAGTAGAGGAATAGGTACTGCCTTGGCTGCTTCTGATAATCCTATCTTTCAGGAAGTATCACTAATGGTGTCTTCCTGTTGTAGGCGGCTGTTTTTTCTCAGATTCTGCTTTGTCAAGATGGCACATGTCTCCCAAAGAGACATCTCTTTCCCTCAGCTGTTTTTCTTCCTGTGAGGAGAAACACGTGGAATTTTCTGAGCTTCAGTTTTTTATTTTTTCAGCAAACTGGATGTGACAGGGAATCTCTCTTTGCTTAATTCATCACCTGGACATTTAGGGGTTTTCTGCACACGAAGTGGATGGTATCTGCACTTCTCATAGTTTTTGTTTCCTTATTTGTTCGTGTTTATAATCGTTTTTTGCTGCAGTGGTAAAGGGATCATTGTGGTTGTTAAGGAAACCAATGGTTCTCAGTGGGTGTGTTGGAAGTTTGTGTTGCTTTTTGGCAAAACCATAATAAAATGCAATGACAAGACCATGGGGCACTGCGAACGGTCATAAATGCAGCTGTGTTGCCGAATAGACAAAGTCCAGTAACATGACCATGGGGGAAAACTGACTGTCGCAACTTCAACAAATATGGTTAGGGGACTGGAGGCTAAAACATATAAAGAACGGTTGCTGGAACTGGGTATGTCTAGTCTGATGAAAAGAAGGACTAGGGGAGACATGAGAGCAGTGTTCCAATATCTCAGAGGTTGCCATAGAGAAGAGGGAGTCAAGCTATTCTCCAAAGTGCCTGAAGGCAGGACAAGAAGCAATGGGTGGATAGTAATCAAAGGGAGAAGCAACCTAGAACCAAGGAGAAATTTCCTGACAGAAGAATTAATCAGTGGAACAACTTGCCTCCAGAGGTTGTGAATGCTCCAACAATGAAGGTTTTTAAAAAGAGATTGGATAACCATTTGTCTGAAGTGGTGTAGGATTTCCTGGACTAGAAGACCTCCAAGGTCCCTTTCAACTCTGTTCTTCTATATGCAAATCTGGTCATAGCTAGGTGCAACGTAGGTCATAGGTCATAACTTTGAGTAGTTGCTAAGCAACCAGTCATACGTCGAGGACTACCTGTATACCAATTTGGTCAGTTGTTGCTCCCTAATGTTTCTAGAAACTTATAGGCTGGGGATACACAATCTGAAGGCCACCCTTGGCATTTAAAAAGCATGCTTGAGGTCATGCAGTACTAAACATAGTAAGCAGTAAGTCATGCAGTACTAAACATATAGGGAAAAGCTATAATTGACATGATTTAATCTTAACAAGACTTAAAACTATGACTTCTTAAGCTACAAGTTTGTCTTTCATTTTAATAAAAATTGCAATTCAGTGACGACTGTGCAGTGGACTTAGGGAAACCACATCCCAGAGTGTCTGCAGAAGGAATCAAAATTTAAGACACGATCACAGCCTTGACTCTGCAATCAAAGCTTAATGTCTGTAGGTTGAAAGGTCAGAGCTTCCAAATTCCAGAGCTCTGGCTTCCATTTTGGTTCTACCTGTGACCACATCCAAGGCCTACAAGTGCAGTTCTGGGGGCAAATTATTCACAAATGAATAATTCGCTCCTGAAAGGCCACTTCTCTTTTCCCTTTTCACTTCTCTTTTCCCTTTTCACTTCTCTTTTCCCTTTTCTGGGTCTTGCCCATCTTCACCAGGAGATGTTGAGAAATTGAGACACTGACCCAAATCTGCATTTCCCAGAGAAATTGTGTCGATCAGACATATTCAATGACACCATTTGGATTTTTCACTTCTCAGCTTAAATTACATTTACAGTTGCGTATTCTCAGAGAGAACAACTATTTCTATGAATAGAATGAAATTTAAAATACAAAATTAAGTGCAGGTTTTGTCTAGGCTTTTTCCCTAAATGACAAATAAATGTGGAATCAGAATAGAAGAAACAGATGAGAAGAGGACTCATTAAAATGATACAAGCTATAGACTGCCCTCAGTGTATACCTCAACAAACTACCTCAGAACCTTTAAATGCTGGCTTCCTTTAACTACAATTGGGATTTGCACTTGTTCAGAGTACACTTGGCCATAAGTACACTTGGCCATGAGTGCTTCCAGGCAAACAGTGAATGCCAAGTTGAGTCTCTTTTCTCTAAGACACTACATTCTCCTAATGTTCTTTGGGACTGTGCAATAAATCTCTCTTGGGGGAATCACAGTCTTTTCTTTCACACGTTTTGCCCACATCTCCTGCCAGGACACTTCATCGCCAGTCCCACGAACTGCCAACTGCCCTCTTCATTTCCTCTTTCTCAACTGCCTGGGAAATGTGTTAGCATGAAAGAATACCCTGGCTTATTTCCATTGGCCACAGTAGTTACAAAGTCGTTGCCAATGAGGTAGTTGTGTCAGTAGGTCTGGAGACCCCAAACAGCTAGTGAAATATTAAGATGGCTCCCATGTAATTAACACCTGCTCTTTGTCCCAATCTCTCTTTTTTAAATTCTGCTTTAGTTTCGTACTTTTAATGATGTTTTTAATAGAAATTGATATTATTTATTATATTTCTTTAACTTTATTGTACACCACCCAAAGGCATTTGATGGTGAGATGGGTGGCTTATATAAGCAAAGTACAATAGATAGGTAGGTTCTCCATTACTAAATGGAACGCTCGATCAAGTACTCCATGTCCATCACAGTGAGAGAGAGTGCTCCATCGTTGGCAACCATTTGACCGGGACGGTATAAGATCTTCTGCCTGTAGCAGGATCTTGGAGTAGGTCCCTTCCAGCCTTATGATTCTAAGTTCTATAGATAGATGATAGATTGTTGGAAGGAAGGATGGATGGATAGATGGATAGATTAGATAGACAAACAGATGATGGACAGATGGATGGATGGACAGACAGACTCCCAGAATTCTTAGGCAGAATTGACTAAGTGGGGAATTCTGGGAGTTGAAGCCTACCTATCTTAAAACTGTGAAGGTTGAGGAACACTGATCAAGACTATGGAGATTCTCAGTCATCCAGGTCATAGTTGTCCCCAAAGTGCTTTTTTCAAGAGGCAACTGGACTTTCTGTTTTTTTCTTTGAAGATATTTCGCTTCTCATCCAAGAAGCTTCTTCAGCTCTGACTGGATGGTGGGAAATGGAACGATTTAAATCCCCTTGGCAATACAAGAGGCAATAAGTGGCACAAGAGAATGAATTTGAGGTCTTGTGTCTGCACCCCCAGTTCATGCTTCCAAGCAAGCGACTTGAAATTTACAAGTGTTGGTGCCTTTTGCTAAAAATATGCCAGAAGGAAAGAGTGCTATCAGGTTCTTCTGACTGGGTACCCTGACTGGGTATCCAGGTAGTGAATATCCATCATGTTCCCAAATTAAGCATTCATCTAATTCTCTTCTTGGATAAAGAAGAAGAGTGTGTGTCTTTCCTAATTGCACACGGGCTGCTTGAATTCCCTTTTAAGAATCAACAGTTCTGTTTTGAAAATGTTTTGATTTCCAGTGGCCCTACTTACAGTCTTTGCAAGCATCTCATAATATTCCTTGGCTGGGAAAAGGGTGTTTTATTACTTCAGGATGTGGTAGGGAAATACAACGTATAGTGTTGTATTCTGTTTTAGTTCAATATACCATAAAACATTTAATTCTATGTTTGTGTTTTAGCCTAATGTGACATAGGTAATATCAGTTTCATTTTATCTCTTGGCACATGGTAATCACTGGTAATCATAAAGATACTGCTATTTTAAAATTATTAATCATCATGATCTAATGAATAAGCTAGTGAATATCACTTAAAATGCCAAAGGTTGTTTGAATTATGATGGCAGTTCTAAGGTGATTTTTTGTGGAACTTTTTTAACGTTAAGACTAATTTGCATTGATTGACTTTATTTCCCTCATAGCAGTTACTAGGAGAACTCTCTGAGGTAATTCACATTGCTTGAAATGATAACATTTTTAAATGATTTGGGGAAGATTGATAATTAAGTGTGCTGGAGTTCTTGATATCTTTTTTTTTTTCTGTCTCCTCCTACATCAGCTTCTTATACCTTACAATCTTACCTATTCTATTCTTACATTTCAGGGGAAGCATTGGTGGGCAGAACACATGAAAGAAGTATGAAGTCATAACCCAAAAACAATCCATTCATGACATGAGTAAAACTAGTTTACCCCAACTCTATGGTCTATGACAATTTGCTGTGGCCAACTCACCATGGCCAACTTGCTTCAGGACAACTAGCCACCGTCAATTTGGTGCAGGACAAGAGTTACACTAATATCAAAGAAATCTATACATATAAAAGCGAAATACCACTCATGCATCATCACAAAATCTCCAGAACTATAAAGCCTACAAACTTGAAATTTGGCACATATGTTCCTCTAGGTGTTCACTAAGAAAGGATTTTTCGAAATGACCATCAGAGCATTCGTATTTCCTATATTATTATTAACACACACTGATCCTAAGGAGGTCTAGTCCCCCTCCCCACCTGAAAAGAAATCTGTTCCAAATGCAAAACACAAGCAGAGGAGAAGAAGTTCAGTTTCAATTTTACTCTCACAGCAGCAACCAGCTTTAGTACGGAACAGTTGAGCTAAGCCACGCCCAGGCTCTTTGCTGTCTCCTTCTTGCTCACACAGAAAATACTGTTTCAGTTTCCAAACAGCTCTCAACTCTCTCATACACTGACAGGATGCTAGCTAGATAAATACCAATGGATGCTGGTAGGGGAGCCAATTTTTCCCCCTTATTTTCCTCCCAAAAAACTAAGCCTGATCACATAATTTCATAGCGAAGCATGGGTATTGAGCTAGTGGTGGAATAAAATCATTAAAGAAAGGATGCAAAAAGAGGAACAGAATGAAATGTGAACTGCAAAAATTAAAATAATGTTTTATTTATTTTAAATAATTAAATAGAATTGTTAAAATTGTACTGCAGTGAGTTGGCTGTGGCGAGCTGTCCTATTCCATCAACACTATTCACTCCATCAATAGTAGAAAATATTTGTAGCTCAGGGATGTGGGGTCCTCAGTGTTCTCTGCACTAGGTTATTTTCTTGCAGATGTTTCATTACCCAACCATCGATGCTGGAAAGGAGTGGGGTTTAGATAGTCTTTATCTCTGAGCATCCTAGACCAAGCAAAGCTAAGTCCAAAATTATTAGAGAATTTCTGGAAGCCTGGCATTCCCCCAAATGAGCCATCCACAGACACATAGAGATAAACAACGTCTACATACCATTCAAAAGAGATAATCAAAAAGCTAAGAGACACAACACCTGCTGGCTAGCAGTCAACAACCAGTAAATGCCAAGCAGTAAAAAAAAAATACCCCAGTCAAGGAACTGGCGTCTTGGTAAACAAGAGCTTAATCAAAAGAACCATCAAGAACACCCCCCACCAACATTGACAGGGCAAACCATTCTATATAAATAGAGGGCAAACCCCATTCCTTCTACCGGTAGTACTGATAAAGTTTATCTATTTCTGATAATGAAATGTCTGCAAAAAAAGAGACCACCAAGGACCCCACGCTATTCACTCTACTTCTCCGTACCTTTTTATCCCACCCAACCATTTTACATTTCATCATATCCACTCTTTGCTTTCTTTATAGAAGGATCCAGATAGTTGGGGGGGGGGGGGGCAATGGGCTGACTCTGTAAACCGCTTAGAGAGGGCTGTGAAGCACTATGAAGCGGTATATAAGTCTAAGTGCTATTGCTATAATTATTCTGTATTAAGGACAAAGAAATTTGATACTGTTATGTGCTTGGAGTTATAGCCTGATTTGTTTGTAAGGACAACCTTGTAAATGGGTTCCTATTCTTTCTTTTTTCTTTTAAAAAAAGAGGGTTGTTTAAGAGATAATAACAGAGCAGCTTGGACTTCATGGTTTCATTTCTTTGCCTTCCCCTGAAATTTGTAGAAATGAGCGTGTGTTGCCTTATTGTGTTTTTCTGAAGATGAGTAGGTTTGGATGGTTAACACAGCAAACATCTGCTTGGGGAAATGCAGATTTTTTTCCCCCCAAAAGATTTTGAATTAATTCCCTCCACCCCGCACTTTGGTAAATGAATCTTCCCTTCTGTTGTACAGAAACAAAGGACGGAGTTTGCTCCAAAGCAACCAGACCCCACGCCTGCTGCTCCTTCACCTCCACAGATGCCGCTTCCGGTCCCTCTCCCTCCCTGTGTCCCTGCTCCTGTCCCCATTCCGGTGCCAAAGGTCCCTGGGGCCATCAGCCGCCAGAGCAGCACATCAAGCGATGGTGGCCGGGATGGCCAGAGGCAGAAACTGCCACCTGTTGACCGTGAGTTTCTCTCCAGGTTCATTCTTTGTTTCTTTCAGAATAACAGAGTTGGAAGAAGGGACCTTGGAGGTCTACTTCTAACCCCCTGGCTCAAGCAGGAAACCTTAAAACATTTTAGACAAATGGTTATCCAGTCTCTTCTTAAAAACTTCCAGTGTTTGAAGTATCCACAGTTTCTGGAGGCAAGTCATTCCACTGATGATAGAGAAGTGGGGTCTGACAGAGGGGTAGCAAATTCCTTGCCTCTCAAGCAAGGAATCTCCTTCCCTCCATCCCTTCTTCTCTCCTTCCTTCCCTTCCTCCCTCTTCCTTCCTCCTTTCCTCCCTTCCTCCCTCCATCTCCTCCTCCTTCTTTCCTTCCTCTCTCCATTCCCTCCCCGTTCCTTCCTTCCTTCTTCCCTCTTCCTTCTTCCCTCCCTCCCTCTTCCTTCCTTCATCCCTTCATCTCCCCCTCCCTCTTCTTTCCTCCCTCCCTCCATCCCTCCCCCTTTCCTCTTCCTTCTTCCTTCCTCCCTTCCTCCTTCCCTCCCTCCCTCTTCCTTCCTCCCTCCCTCTTCCTTCTTCCCTTCCTCCATCCCTCCCCCTCCCTCTTCCTTCCTTCCTCCTTCCCTTCCTCTTCCTTCTTCCCTTCCTCCTTCCCTCCCTCCCTCCCTCTTCCTTCCTTCCTCCCTTCATCTCCCCCTCCCTCTTCTTTCCTTCCTCCCTCCATCCCTCCCCCTCCCTCTTCCTCCCTCCCTCCCTCCCTCCACAACTGAATGTCATCTGGAAAAAAGTTGCTTTTTTAAAAAAAATGACATTCAGAGGATGTCTGCTTTGTTTAAAAGCCAAATTCCTAATTCTTGTAATAACAGGGAGAAAACATGACGATCTCTGCTGGGTGCATGATTAATTGTTACCAACGGAAGGCAGAAAGATTACGTTTTAAACATTTTTTTAAAAAAACACTGCATGTTATTCCCACACGATATTTGCATGACTCCAGAACTTTGTGTCACCCTCCTACTCCCTGCCTTCAAAATGCAATATACTTTGGAAATGAGAATTATTCTTACTCCAAATTCAGAATGGCATAATAAAAGTAGGCAGCCTTGGCCAGTTTTACAGGTCATGGCACAGAGAAGAGGAGGACAAAATTGATTGATTCCAGTTTTAATAGAGTCATATCCAATTCTCATTTTTGAAACTTAGGCATAAATTAGACCCCAAATTGTACAGGCAACCTGATATACAGTTTGATATATAGTTTACAACTGAATGCACACGCACAATATATGGAGAAAGGTACATACAAAGAGGGGCGTATTAGAGGAGAGTGTGCAGAAAGACATCATGTAGTAAGGAAAGATGATCGAAAAGAAATGCTCGTGCAGTACTCAGAGCAGTGCATGTGTGCCAAGATCCTGCACATGCTAACATCTGTTCAGATTTTTCTTTTTTAAAAACCCACAGAAACAGATATGAAAACAGTACAGGAAAGACTTGAGATTCAAAACCCAAGCATGATAAAGCTTGGCAGATATGTTCATCCCTAGACAGATCTCGCAAAATGGGGCACGTACCAGTTTGTCTTTCCTTGCGCTTATTCCGATCAATGGGTACTCAGGTACAGATAAATACTGTAGGTCAGGGGTGTCAAACTCAAGGCCCGGGGGCCAGATCCAGCCCACTGGGTGCTTAGAACTGGCTCACAGGACTGGCCTGGAAAGAGCAAAGGATCAGCCTGCATTGCCTCTGCCAATGAAAATGGGCTCCCAAGCTCCATTTTTGACTGCGATGGTCTCCTGCACCCTCTGCTAAGCTCTGTTTTTGCTGGCAGAGAGTTGAAGGAGGCCGTTGCAGCCAAAAATAGAGCTTTGGAGCCCATTTTTGCTGGCAGAGCCTTTGGGCCACCACAGACACCCCCAACATGAGTGATGTCGAGCTGGCCACACCCAACCTGACCCCCCGAGGTCCAGCACAACCCTGATGTGGCCCTCAATGAAATCAAGTCTGACAACCCCTACTGTAGGTCAATAGTTCTCAACCTGTTCTTCACCGCAGACCCCCCCAAGACTTAACTCAAGATTTAAATCATAACATGTCTTCAAGCCTTCATGGATGCCCTGTTGATAACATCACACCCTTCCCACAGGAGTCCACGGACCACAGGTTGGGAACCACTGCTGTAGGTGTTTCTTTTCTTTTGGATTGATCTAACCCTCTCCATCATGGAGTATTGAATGTGAACCATTGACTTGAATGGCCAATCTCCTCCAGTTCTCTTGCTTTGCCCTCTTCCCAGGAAGGAAATCTCAGATGGAAGAAGTTCAAGATGAACTCATTCACCGTCTTACCATTGGTCGGAATGCTGCCCAAAAGAAGTTCCAAGTGCCACGCTCCAGTGCCCCCATCGTCAATATCAACTACGAATCATCTCCGGAAGACATTAAAGTTTGGCTACAGGCCAAAGGATTCAACTCAGTGTAAGTCCAAAGGAGTAATCAGCTGTCTTGAATTAACTAGAGCTTGGACAATGTATGCTTAGATAAATGACTTTGGACCTGAGAAGATATAATGTGAAAATAATTTTATTTTGAGTTACATGAATGTAATTGCGTTGTTTGACAACATGATTGGGAAGTTATTGCCATGTAGGAGATGACCAGGGGGAACCTGAGGAAGGGGTCAAACACATCATCAGTCATGAGTCCCTGCGTGCCTTTTTTATCTCCCATTCATTTCCCTTTGACTGTTAGTAATTCAGATTCTTATAGAGAGCTTGAAATAAATCTTTATACTCATTTGAACTGCCTGAATCTTCTGATTTCCCCGGTGTTTGACATTCCATTTATTTAGTTATTTATTCATCAAACAAAAATGACAAATTTGAATGAACAAAATGAAAAAAACAAAAAATGTAACAGGGACAATAGGCACATTAGTGCACTTACGCACGCCCCTTTGGCAACCTCCTAAATATGGGATGAGGTTCACATGAGGTCTACATGCTGTCCAAATCCAATTTTTGTCCTTCCCAATTAGCTTGGTTAGGGAAGCCATGGAATAACGAATTATAGCACAATAGCACCTGAAAGATCACAGGGTCCTTCCCTCGTCTGCTTCTGTTGACTAATTAGCATCTATTCTCTCAGCTGTAAAAGGGTCATTGCTCACACGTTATTGCTACTCATGCAGGACCGTGAACAGCCTTGGAGTTTTGACTGGAGCACAACTGTTTTCCCTCAACAAAGATGAACTTAAATCGGTGTGCCCAGAAGGTGCTCGAGTCTACAGCCAAATTACTGTACAGAAGGCAGCCCTAGATGTAAGTCCTGAACCAGTTATTCATCGATCATGCTGTAGCACAGGACATGGATTGAAAAAAAATTTACTACTGCTTCTGTGGGTGTGGTTTGGTGGGTGTGGCAGGGAAAAGGATACTGCAAAATCCCAATTCCCTCTCCACTCCTGGGGGAAGGATACTGCAAAATCTCCATTCCCTCCCCCACCCCACTAACCTGCTTTCCAGCTCTGTTCTCCTGTGCAGGGCAACAAAAGAAGACTCAGCCAATCAGCTGGGACTCAGGAGGCGGAGAAAAGATGGGGCGGGGCCAGTCAGAGTTGGTATTTGTTGGTTCTCCGAACTACTCAAAATTTCCGCTACCGGTTCTCCAGAACTGGTCAGAACCTGCTGAATACCACCTCTGGGTCATCCTGTGCAAAGAAGTGTTCATGGAGGGAAATTCATTCTTGAAAGAAAGACGGGTGGCATTTAAATTTAAATGAATAAATAAAGGAAGGAGTTTGCCTACTTTAGAACTTAGACCAGGGAGCAAGAAGCCGTCTGCATGTGGGAACCCATCATATGTTTTGGCCTTTAAGGTCTCTAGGGTAGGGATTTCCAACCTTGGCAACTTTAAGACTTTTTTTTTTTCGCCTTTCCTCATTTTTATTTATTTTTATTTATTTTATTTGGTTGTCAATTGCTTACAAGATAATAGACATAAGTAAAAACATAGTTACTAATACATGGATGCATATTAGAAAAATAAAAGAAACAATAGGATGGACGGTAGGCATGTTGGTGCGCTTATGCACGCCCCCTACAGACCTCTTAGGAAAGGGGTGAGGTCAATACCCTGTTTCTCCAACAATACGGCCTCCACCAATAGGAAGGCCCAGCATGATTTCTAGGCATGAGGTGAAATTAAGCCCCGCCCCCAAAATTTAGGCCTATTTAAACCATGCGTTTCCCCGCCATTTCTCACATAGTTAGAACTACATGAGGTGAAGAGAAATGGGGGGGAAGGGTGGGATGGGTGGGGAGAAAACTTGCCTTTAGGGGTGTCCTGCAGGTAGCCTAGGCTAGAATACCCCAATAGCCGATAGAAGCTCCCCGAAGGCAGATTCCCCAGCCGCTTCAGGGCATGGCGTGACTGCCCATGTCCCCTCATCTTTAGGCAGTTTCTTTCGGGCGATGGAAGCTCCCCAAGTGTAGTCACCAGCCACTTCGATCGGCCGGTAGAAGCGGCCTCGGGGCGAGGGGAGTGTGTGTGTGTGTGTGTGCGCTCCCCCTGAGGTCACTTCTACCGGCCAATCAAAGTGGCTGTTGACTGCACTTGGGGAGCTTCCATTGCCCGAAAGAGACTGCCTAAAGGCAAGGGGACACGGGCAGCCAAATCACGCCCTGAAGCGGCTGGGGACTCTGCCTTCGGGGAGCTTTTGTCGGCCGATAGAAGTGGCCTCGCAGTGAGGTACATGCGTATGGGCCGCTCTAGGTGGGGGAGGAAATTAAGTCACCCCTGAAAAGACGGCCTGGCCATTTTTTCGGGGGTCAAAAAAAAATAAGGGCCAGCCTTATTTTGTGAGAAACATGGTAGTAGACAGTCTAAGGTTAAAGTTTTTGGGGTTTGGGGAAGAAGCCACAGAGTCAGGTAGAGTATTCCAGACTTGTGGACTTCAACTTCCAGAATTCCTCAGCCAACGAATTCTGGGAGTTGAAGTCTGCAAGTCTTAAAGTTGTCAAGGTTGGAGACCTCTGCTCTAGGGTATTAATGTTATTGGTGCGGATGGAGCCTGGATTTTCTTCCCATTTTTTCAGGGGAAGGATAAATATTGAAGAAGGTAAGTTAAGTTTTGGAGAGACATTCATGTTACTTCATTAAGTGCCTTCCTCAAGAGAGCACTAGATTTAGAAGTCTTGAAGGTTTTAAAGCTACCTCCATCCTTTCCAAACATGAAGGCAATCCCTTTTTTTATATATACTTTATCATCCACTTTAAAGGCTGAAAATGTGAGGTGGGCTATAGGTGCTTTGGAGACAGCAAGCTCAAAGTCGGCAGATGTTGATTTTTAACCTATGTTTAATATGAATTTTCTATGTATAATGGTAAACTATGGTTTAGTGTTGCATCCAAACCAGCCCATTGAGTCATACGTGTAACCATCATACTTTTTGCTTTTAGATCTTCAAATTTTAGGTCTTCAAATTTGACAGCTTTAACCCTTGTGGACTTCAACTCCCAGAATTCCTCATCCAGTCATGTTAGCTCAGGAATTCTGGGAGCTGAAGTTCACAAGTCTTAAAGCTGCCAAGTTTGAAGACCCTTGTTTTAGAGGTTGAATAGAATTAAATTTCCAGGCATTAATGTCTTTCGAGAGCCTCAATCATCCAGGTCATGGTTGTCCCAAAGGTGTTTTAACAAAAGGCGAATGGACTTTCTTGTTTTTTTCTTTCTAAAAACAGTTTACTTCTCTTCCAAGAAACTTCTTCAGCTCACGCGAAATATTTTCAAAGCAAAAAAACCAAGAAAGTCCAATGGGCTTTTGGAAAAACAAATGTGGGATTTCCAGGTTTTGTACTGTATACTGGATTTAGCTTGGAAGAGTACATTTCTGCAAAAAATATATATATATATATATACATTTTGTCTATTCCTACAGAATTCCAGTGGAAGTTCAGAACTGCAGGAAATCATGAAAAGGCGGAAGGAGAAACTTAACGCAGCTGCCACTGATTCAGGAGTCGAATCTTTCGATGAGAGCAGTGGTCATTAACAGACTTGTCTACAAATGTTTTGTGGTTATTGTCGAGGGGGGAGGGGAAACCCATTGTTCTTGGCATTGTTCCATCATGCTTTGTTTTAGGAAGCCATGAGGGGGAAATGTCGGGGGAATGTCTCTATTTATGTAACTAGTATATTATGCCATTAAGGGAGCATGCAGTTGGGAGCCAAGAGGGAGAATGCAATTGCCATTTTGCCTCTCCCTTGATGGAAAAAAAAAATAGAAGAGTATTCCCTGGAGGGGTTCCTTAAACCAGGCATCCCAAGAGAAATTCATGCTTTGCTCATCTTTTTTCCACAGGCCTAGCAAAGTCACATTGCAATTTTTTGAGTTGTCCTCAGACCGAGCCATCTGAGGAAATGTGTTGAAATCTGCCATCGAGCAGAAAGTCCAAAAGGCAGAAAGTCCAAAAGGCCAGTGTTGATTCTCTTGTCCAGACCCTATTGATTTCAACCCCAAAAAAGTGAAATTTTAAATGTCTGCCATTGAAATCAACAGGACCTCAAATGGTTTTATGGTGGCACAACATTCCTTTTATTCATGCCATCATAACTGTTTTGCCATAATTACGGACCACGGCTTTTCTTATCCTCCAGCACTTAAGATTTCCACATTTATGTAGAAGTTCCCAGATGTATTTTTAATTATTCGATCAATGACTACGCTAAACTTACAAGCACAGATTAAATTCTTCTAACGGCATCATGTCATGATTTCTTAATGGAAGTGTACATAGCAATGTAATTTATTCTGCATTTCAATTATTTGTCTGTTTTGGGGGAGGAGGGATAAGTTACGAATCAAGGAAAACACTAATACAATAAACAATAGCACAAATTTTTAAAAAGTAGGGTCATTTAGGTCTTCTTTTGATATCCATGTGGTAGTTCACAGTATTATTTCTTAATAGCATTGCATTTTTTAATTTAAAAAAAAAATTCACTTCACCAGACAAAAAGAAAAGGGAAAAAAAGGGGGGAAGGTGTTTATCAATGTTTTTTTAAAAAAAATCCATCAAAATTCCATCTTGATTTGCAATTTAAATCTTTTAAAATAATATAGCCAAAATATTGCAGTAAACACAGGAGTATATTTTTTTTTCTGTGCAAAATGTTCTTTTCTGTCATATGGCACATCAAGACAAAATAGGGAAAAATCTGAGTCCTTTGATTTTCATGGTGCCTTTTTTTCATGACTCTTCAAAGTCTGCAATAAACACGTACGTGAAGTGGTTTGCATTGTCTGTTATGAGAAAAAGGGTGCAAGTTTTTCCTTTGTGGTCCAAACAACAGGTGTGCTTTAAAAAAAAAAAAACCATCAGCAGAGGGAATCATTCCACAGTAGTTCTACTACTTCAAAATTGAAAACATCTTTCTTACTTTGTACAAAATCTTCCCACTCTCAGTTCAGGAGGTTCTTTTTTTAAGGATCCCTCTAATGTACCTGCTAGAAATCAGTGTTTCTCCAACTTAGAATACAGTAGAGTAGACCTGGATGAGAACTTGGAGATCTTCTAGCCGAAACAAGCAGAAAACCCTATGCTATTTTAGTTTGGTAGCTATCCAGTCTTTTCTTAAAAACCTACAGTGATGAACAGGGGTGGGATTCAAATTTTTTAACAACCAGTTCTGTGGGCGTGGCTTAGTTGGTGGGCCTGGCTTGGTGGTCATGTGACTGGGTGGACATGGTTTGGTGGTCATGTTATTGGCTGGGCGTGGCCAACTCAATATCACTCACATTGAGGCATGCATCTCCTCGCCTGGCCTCTCATGACTGTGGGGATGCTGCAACAGTCGTAAGTGTGAAAAATGGTCATAAGTCACTTTTTTCAGTGCCATTGTAACTTTGAATGGTCACTCCGCACAAGCAAAGTACCAGCAAAAGAGGGGGAAAAAACTCCAGAGAAATTCCTGAGAAAGGAAGTCTAGTCCTGCCAAGAATGTAATAAGGGTTAATGGAGAGGCAGTTTCTGTAAGCAACCACAGAATGTTTCCTTCCTGCCTTCCTTACAGGATTAGGTCAGTACTTTCTTCTAACAACCGGTTCTCCGAACCGCTTAGAATGTTAACAACCAGTTCTAGCGAATAGGTGTGAACTGGTACAATCCCACC
This sequence comes from Pseudonaja textilis, assembly GCF_900518735.1. Next base: position 6,660,253 of record NW_020769308.1, read on the forward strand.
TCTGGTGATGAAGTGCCTACAACGTCTGAAGGCAAGCTCTTCCACCGGTTAATTGTCATTGTTAGGAAATTTCACCTTAATTCCAGGTTACTTCTCTCTTTGATGAGTTTCCATCCATTATTTCTTGTCCTGCTCTTTGATGCTTTGGAAATAAGTTGACCCCCCTCTTCTTTGTGGCAGCCCCTCAAATACTGGAATACTACTATCATGTCACCCCCTAATCGTTCTTTTCTCTAGACTGGCCATACCCACTTCCTGAAACCGTTCTTTGTATGTTTTAGTCTCCAGGACTTTAATCTTCTTAGTTGCTCTTCTATGCACTTTTTCCAAGGTCTCAACATTGTGTTTGTAATGTGGCTACCAAAACTGATATGTTATTCCAGGTATGGTCTTACTAAGGATTTATAAAGCAGTACTAATACTTCACGTGATTTTGATTCTGTGCCTCTGTTTATACAACTGGAGATTGAATTGGCTTTTTTGGCTGCTGCCACACCCTGCTGGCTCATATTTAAGTGGTCGTTCGCTAGAACTCCAAGGTGCCTCTCACAGTTACTATTGTTGAACCCGTTTTCACCTAATCTGTACCTGTACCTTTGGTATTACCTGACTAAGTGTAAAACCTTGCTTTTCTCCACGTTAAATTTTGTCTTGTTGGATAAGGCCCGTTGTTCAAGTCTCCTAAGATCCTTTTGCATCCTGACTTTAAACTTGGCAACTTTAAAATATGTGGACTTAAACTCCCAGAATTCCCAAGCTAGCCCGCTGGTTGGGGAGTTCTGGGAGTTGAAGTCCCCACATCTTAGCATTAGCCAAGCTGGAGAAACACTGGGCTAGAGGATTTTGAGAGAACTTGGAAAACATTTCACACTCCAAATTCTTGAGTTCAGTGTCCTGTTTCAGTTATTACGGGTTTGAAGTGGGTTCAACTCACCTTAGGTCAACCTATTCTGTTTCATTCTGAACCGAGCTTGAAATGGTCTTATTTTAAGCAGAAAATGGAGCTGCTTCAAATCCAAAGCACTTCCACATTTGTCAGAACTAGCCCTTTGGGAAGAAAACATGTCGAGATAGTGATAAGATTGAAAAAGACATGGACAAAATAAGGGATTGAAGGGATAATCAGCTTGTAAATATCCATTGAAAGAGGGTCAGAGGTTACTTATATGTTTTGAATTTTGTTTTACTTTCTTTCATCTATTGCACTTCTTTTTTCCTTACTCTTTTCCTCTTTCCTTTTTTTTAAATTTGGCTTTTATCTTATAAAAAAAACTGAATAAAATATTTTTTAAAAATAGTGATCTTGACTCCCCAAGGCCCTGCCCTGTTTGTGCATGCATTTGATACTAACACAGATATAAAATTGAACAGTTACAATGGCCGTCTTTATTCTTTGTATCCCACCTATTTGGCAGACAACCTTGTCATATCCACATCGGAGCAATTCCAATAAGTAAGAGCAACCTATTTCAATTCAGAAGATTTTTGTGTACTTCTAATTATTTAGATGTGACCCTCCAGTTACACTGGTACACTGTATATATTTTCAGCGGGATTCAATGGATGATTCTTCAAATAACCTGGAGGCTTGCACCAGGTTATTTGAAGAATCATCTTTTCCCAATTACATCAACCCAACGCACCTGAGTGGGAAGACAGGGTGTGTTACGGATCCCCACTTCTTAAGAAAGTCCATCTAGTGGGACCAAGGAGAAGGGCCTTTTCTGTGGTGGCTCCCTCCCTTTGGAACATCATCCCTGAGGAAATATTGGCCACTCACATTGATACTCTCTTGAAAGACCCTGAAGACATGGTTTTGCCACAAGGCCTGGAGACTCCAGGGTGATATATAGCTCATCGAGTGATGTGATAGTTGTCATTAGGGAGATGGGAGTTTATTGGGTTTTGTATAGGGAGTTTTATTTCTAAAAGCCCCCCAGAATCACCATGAGTGAGTTGAGAGGTCATGTTTTTTCTTTTGAATAATTTTTTTTAAAAAAATAGGTAATATTGAAGAGTTTGATTTTTATGGAGTAAATTTTACACCATTGTGAGACTTTTCCCACGTTGAGGAAATAATTATTCAAGCCTTTCCCAATTTGTGAAGATGTTAGCTCTCACAATTCTCAAGAGTGGCCCTGGCAGATAGGAATTATGGGAACCTCTCCATGCATGTGAGAAGGCTGAACTCTTAAATGAAGCTTCATCATCAAATGGAGGATCAGATTTCCCATGTGGTGCCAGTATGAACAGTATGATTCCCTCCCTTTCAAGACAACTCCAAAATAAGAAAAGTCAGATATGTATTCCTATCTCTCATCTGGAGGAAATCAGAGCTGATGCAAGGAACAAAATGCTCATTTTGCAGAGATCCATGACATGGACACAACAGTGTCCCCACTTCTGTGTATGTCAGGATGCTGACAATGTAATACTTCATACACAATGCAGTGAGGAATCCAGAATGAATTTTACACTTCAAAGCAAGTTTTGTATCCTGCTGCCTAACTTGTGGTCAATATCATGTTGACATATGACCTATTAAGATTAGGGGGATGGAGGCTAAAACATACAAAGAACAGTTGCAGGAATTTGATATATCTAGTGAAAAGAAGGACTAGGAGTGACATGAAAGCAGTATTGCAATATTTGAGGGGGTTCTACAAAGTTGAGGGAGGTCAAACTATTTTCCAAAGCACCAAAAGGCAAGACAAGAAACAAAGATAGAAACTAATTAAGGAGAGAAGCAACCTAAAACTAAGGAGAAATTTACTAATGGTGAGAGCAATCAATCAATGGAACAGCTTGCCTTCAGAAGTTGTGGGTGCGCCATCACTAGAGACTTTCAAAAAGAGACTGGACAACCATTTGTCTAAAATGGTATAGGGTCTTCTCTTTGCAAAGCAGGAGGTTGAACTAAAAGACCTCTGAGATTCCTTCCAAGTCTGTTATTCTATGTTTTACTGCTGAGGGATCCCAATATATGATTCACTCTATATTTGCGTTCTATTTTTTCCACAATTTTTTTCACAACTTTTGAAAGTGATAGCTGTTCTCCTTAATTGTTCCGCCTCCTCTCCCTTTCTCCTCATTCCTCAATCACATTCTCCAAATAAAGAACAATGACTCTGATAAGGCTTGAGCAGATTTTTGCAAAAGTATCAAGTTTCTTCTACATTTAATTGATTCATTTTTTTTAAAACCCTTAGAAATTTTCTTCCAGAAAAGCTAAAGCGATCTGACGGGCGTTATTCACAATAATATGAAGTGTGTGCAGTTTTACTGTTCCAAAAATCTGTCAAACCAGATGCACCGAAAATAATTTTGCTAACTTCTCAAGTTTCCTTTTCTCTTGCTTCAGCATCTATTTGTGCACCTGCTAAGGATATGTTTTTCAGTGTTGCGTTCTTTCAAAGGAACGTGGCAAGGAGATGACATCTATGTTGCATTTCTGTTCCAGAATAGTCCTGGGGAAACCTGCTTCCACAGCAAGTTTTCTATATGTGGATGAGTGCTAATTATGTAAAAACCTGGAAGTATTTCAAACATGAATTTGTTATGAATCATGGAAAGAATCCAGTATGAGCATTCACAATCTCAGCAAAAGCCATGGGCTTAAGTGGAAATGCACAGTGTGGATAGGCATATTTTGAGTTGATGCTATAACACAGGAGAACGAGTTTATTGCTCTCTGAAAACATGGCTAGATAAGCTCCTAAAATTTACTTTACTGCCCCTTAATCACATGTAAAGGCAGATATTCAAACTATAAGGTGCTCTGAAGTATAAGATGCGCCTAGCATTTGGGGAGGAAAAGAAGAAGAAAAAAAATCCACATTTGCCTCTGCCTCCCAGCAATTTGCCTCCTTGCAGCAAAGAGCAAACAACCTGGTCAGCTTCAGGAAAGCCTGATTTAGCACAAGCAGCTGATAGTTGGTTGGATCGGCCTCTCGGAATAACGATGATCAGTTGCTTCAGGCTGCAGGGGTCACTGTCGCCTATAGCCGCCTCTGCGTGCCCCATTTTGTGCCTCCGTGCGCCACATTTTTAGCCCGTTCCAACGGTGGGGATTGAAATGGGACGAAAATGGGACGAGCTTCTGCGCGGGCCCTACACTTACCTGGCATCCAAAATGGGCCATGTGGGCAGGGTTGCCAGATCGCAGCTTGGCTCTGCGGCCAAACTCAAGTCAAAATACCACCAAATTCGGCCAAATAATTTTCTCTCAAGGCCAAATTTTCCAGCCAAATTTTTTTTTATGCAATATAACATGAGGATATATTGTTTTTTTGTTTTTTTAACTGTTTTTAAATAATCAAATCATAAAAAATAGTCTCTCGGTCGCACATCCGGGATTTTCCGTGACGCCGCACGCCGGCTGGCAAGAAAACAATCCAATACTGAGATGTTTAGATCCGGGTTAACATCTGCTTATATTATGCAGCGCTGTTCACAGTCAGGCGGCTTCGGCCTGTGTATCGCGTCATTTTTCAGAGGTTTTCAGACGATCTGACAGTCATTTTCATGAGAATATATTGTATTGAAAACCGGTATTTGGCCAAAATTTCGATTTCACGGCCAAGCATCTTTCATACGGCCAAATTTCTCGAATTTGGCCGGAAAAATGGCCATATGGCAACCCTGCATGTGGGAACTCCTGGGAGAGGAGGGGCAGGGTGGGCGGGGCCAAGCAGGGGTGGGATTTACCGGTTCGTCAAACTGGTAATTAAAAATGATAAAATTAGTGAACCAGTAGCAGCCCACCCCCTGCTAATTCTGTTACCTAGTTTGGGTAATGAAACATCTGCAAGAAAACAACCAAGCTCAGAGAGCATCAAGGATCTCTCATTTCAACCCTGAGCTACAAATATTCTTTACTGGTATCATCTCTAATTACATCTGCCTATCCGGTAAGTTCCAATGGCACGATTTGGATCCTATTGCTTATCCAAAAAGACAAAGGAAGGATGTTTCCTCTGTTGCTGGTCCCATCCTCTGGAATAGCATCGCCACTGAGATTTGCTTAAGCCTAACCCTGCCTGCCTTTCCCCCCACCAGGAAGCTGTCTGGGATTGGCATGATCTGTTGAATGGACTTTTCCCAGCCGTTCTATGTTTGTTCAGCTGTGTTTCACTTTGCACCGTGATTTTAGGCAGGCAGAGAACTCGGAGATCTAGCAAAATGAGAACAACACCAAGATGTAGCAACTTGAGTAGAGATCCTCTTTGGCGGGGTCTCCCCATTGAAACAATCTCCCATACAGTCCGCTCTATTTGCTTACCTCCATGAAGCACTTTTTATGGGTCCCGCCATGGAGAATTTGCCATCCACAATCAGTTTGAGTCCGTATGGGTGGGGTTCGTGAGAAGTATGAGGTCGTTTGAGTTAAGCTCAAATCTTGGGGACTACATGGAGAGATCCATACAGTTTTCCTGGCAACAATGTAGAAGTGAGTTTCCCTTCTCCTTTTTTCATTTCCCTGTCTATCCAAACCATTGGGATCTTCTTCTTAGCCATGTAGGCCAGGGGTCCCCAACCACAGGTCCGTGAACCGGTACTGGTCCGTGGAACATTTTCTACCGGGCCACCGGTTTGCTGGGCGCCGCCATCTTGTTTTGATGAGAAAGTGCTTCTGGTGAGCTTTTCCAGTTAGAAAGCGGCGTTTGGGTCCTGAAGGAATCCTCACGCCTTAGTTTCATCGAAGGGGGGCGGCTTCAAACAAAACTAAGGCACGAGGATTCTTTTAGCACTCAAGGCAAGGCGAGCCGAGCGACCGTCCCGAAGTCGTCCCGAAGCCCATTGACAAAGGTACAAAGGAGGAGTTGAAGGTGGCGGGGAGAAGCGGGGGACGGCTGGTTGGCCGGTCGCTCGGCTCGCCTTGCCATGCGTGCTGATGCCGGTACCAGGCCACGGATCATTTTGTGATGCCAGTACCGGGCCGTGGCACAAAAAAGGTTGGGGGCCACTGATGTAGGCCCTTTGAGATCAGCTGAGTAATAAGAGTTGCATGGGAAGACAGATAGAATCAATTGCCAGTTTACAAATCAGGACTGCTTTGAGGAAATTGGGTGCCTGCTAGGTTTGGATACCCCCAAAAACCATCAGCGTGACTGTTACAAGTTTTTGCACTTCCACTCACCCATATCTTGCTTCCCATCTGCCATAGTACTTAGGAGATACCAAGTTTTTCATGGCCTCAATGGAGCTGCATACACTGCTGTCCCCTTAAGAGGATCTTGACAATCCCCTTCCTGTTAATAGTTTGGAGGTACATTTATAGATACGGATCTTTAACGCCCCTGTTTTATCGATTGTGTTTTTAATTGTCTGCTTTAGTACGGGTAGTCCTCAACTTACGGCCACAATAGAGGCCAGACTTTATTGTCAGCATATATTCATGAACTGGAATAGAGCATGGTAACAAGGTCAGCCAATGAATAGGCATAGCAACTAAATAAAACAATGAAGATAGTTTGGAAACTGAAACTAGAAGTCGCCTAGGCTGGAAACTGAAACTAGAAGTCGCCTAGGCTGGAAACTGAAACTAGAAGTCGCCTAGGCATGGCTCTATGTTAAGCTCTGAAACTCTGCGGCTATATTGAGCTCTGAGTATGTCTATTGAAGATGAAACTAACTTGCTTGCTTGCTGGAGACTGGAGCTCTGCTCTGAACTTGCAACATGTTTCTGTTTGAGTTTGCTCCGTGTTGGAGAAATCTACAACTTTTTGTAAAATCTTACGTTTATAAAGATGTTAAATCAGCCATCTGTGTTTATTTTTCTGGCGCTGAATTATCGCTGCAAAACTCTCCATATTTATGTTGCTAAGTGAGACATTTGTTAGTTTTGTCCCATTTTGTGACTTTTATTGCTACATTTGTTAAGTGAATCACTGCAGTTGTTAAGTTAGTCACACGGTTGTTAAGTGAATCTGACTTCCCCATTGACTTTGCTGGTCAGAAGATTGCAAAAGGAGATCCAGAGGTGGGTTTCTACCGGTTCTGTCCACCTCTGTAGAACTGGTAGCTCTGAAGAGCAACAGACACAGAACCGGTTCTATGTCCGCTGATGTTTTTGCCCACCTGCCCACCTGAGCTCTTACCTGATCTTTATTTCCTGATTTTTCAACTTCAGCTGCCGAACAAGGCACAGCTGCAGTTTAAAAAAAGCAAGAAAAGAGGGCTGTTTCAAAGGCTGCTTCTCAGCAGGTGTGCTAATGATGATTTATGACGATTTACCGGCTCACAGTGCAAGCATCATAAATGAGTTGTCAAACATCCGAATGTAAACCATGTGACTATAGGGATGCTACAATTGGGCATAAGTGTGAGAAACACTCATATAAGGCAGGACATAAAAATATATAAATTTTAGAGAAATAATGATACAAGTTTTACAGATAGTGAAATATGTGGTATTAGCAAGAGAAAGAAGAAGGAAGTGGTGAAAAGCCAAACCACAGGGATCATCTATCGGTCACAAAGTGCCAAGAAACCTTGTCTCGCTTGTGACAAAACCACAAGCTAGGGAGTTTAGCAAGATGGGTTTGTGACATCCAGCCATCCTAGCCTAGCAACAGGGAAGGGGGAAAGCTGTGTTTCAAGTAACCAATGAATGACTGACAAGTTATATTTCTGTGTTTTGCCCCTTTTGAAGAAGAATATAGGTGTGTGCTGTTCTATAAGAAATTTGTTCAGAAGTAGCTCTGGCTAAAATATTCTGAACCTGTTTGCGCAAATAAAACCAACTTATTTTTGGATTCCAAGGTCTGAGTCTCGTAATTTCCTGCAACACATAAGTCACTTTTTTTCAGTGCCGTTGCAATTTCACACTGTCACTAAGCAAACTGTAGTTAAGTCAAGAACTCCCTGTATAGCTTTTACATGTCTGTATGGCTGTATTTCGTAGGCTTCGTGGAGCAGTTAAGGGAATGTGTGGCAAATTACCTTTCCAAATAAGTATGTATACTTATTCCCCCAAGGTTGCTTCTAATTTACTGCTTGCACAAATTAAAAACAAATCAGTTTTGCAGAGACAATAAGACTTCTCCGCTTTGTAGTCAGCAAGCAGCGTGGAAATGTTCCAGCTTGGCTTTGGAATGGCAGGCGTTCTGTGATGGTGCCAGGTAGCCTTTTGCACAGGAGTTACGGGAACAAAATGTTCATGGACAGTCAGGGGTTATATATCCTCCAATCTTACCTGCTTTGCATGTGGAACAGAGGTGGGTATTCAGCAGGTTCTGACCAGTTCTGGAGAACCGGTAGTGGAAATTTTGAGTAGTTCGGAGAACCAGAAAATGCCACCTTTGACTGGCCCCGCCCCCATTTATTCTCTGCCTCCCGAGTCCCAGCTGATTGACTGGGTCTTCTTTTGTTGCCCTGCATAGGAGGATGGAACTGGAAAGCAGGTTAGTGGGATGGGGAAAAGAATGGGATTTTGCAGTATCCTTCCTCTACCACGCTCACCAAGACACACCCACAGAACCAGTAGTAAAAAGTTTGGAATCCCACCATGCTCTTCTTCGCATTGTTAGTTGTATAACTGGATGACTCATTGAGAAGGCATTTTACTTCTTCTGTGATTGCTAAACTGTACAGTAGGTGAGGGGTTGTTAACGATTATGCACCATGTTATCACCTTCAGGCCCTGCCCAAATTAGATTAGTGGTCTATGCAAATATGATCTCTTGTACTTGTTTCCACACACTCAAAGCCTCCAATGACACACATGGACTTTCCCTCTTTTAAAGATATGGCTCTGAATACCAATTGTTCCAAGGACATGGCTGCAATTTATGCACAAGATTAAAATACCCATCGTTCACATGACATGCTGGGGTCAATCAAAAATGTCTGATGCGTACTCGTCTATATGTTGTTCAATTCCAGTCTGCCTTGACATCCTGATTGACGTTCATGGCCTTATTGGGCATTGTGTATGTGTATCTTTGAGTCAGTGATGACTCCTGCAGGCTGCCTGGATAAATAGTTTTCTTGGTAATATTTCTCAAATGGCTTGCCCTGGCACCCTTCCTGGGACAGAGGGGGAGTGATTGGCCCAAGATCACTCAACTGGCTTAGTGTCTAAGGCAGGACTAGAACTCACTGTATCTTGGTTTCTGTCCTAATAGAAATAGAATAAATATGAGCCATAGTGGCACAGTGGTCAGAGTGCAGTACTGCAGGCTACTGCTGACTTGCGGCTGACTGAAATTTGGCAGTTCGAATCTCACCAGGCTCAAGGTTGATTCAGCCTTCCATCCTTCCGAGGTCGGTAAAACAAGGATCTAGATTGTTGGGGGCAATAGGTTGATTCTGGAAACCACTTAGAGAGGGCTGTAAATCACCGTAAAGCAGTATATAAGTCTAAGTGTTACTGCTACTGCTAATGCCTTAATCACTAAACCAAGGTGACTATCAAAGGGGTGTTATTCTCTTAGCAAAACTTGATAGACTAAAGAACGCTACCCTTGGGCTGAATAGCAAGAATCCCGATGATGTATATAGTATTGACAAAGAGAAGGATCATTTACAAGAAATCTCCAACCTGAGGAATAGAGATTGTATCTAGGCTAAACTTGTGGGACATTACTGAATAAGCTGCCCAAGGTGGCCTTAAGAGGGTGCAAGAGGTTTTTATAATGGAGGTAGCTACTAACTTGGGTTGCTGTAAAAAAAAAAAAGGATTGATGAATTCATGGAAGATAAATGCATCAGAGCTATTGAAGACGCCTTGCTAACGTCCAGGTTGGGAACAGTCTCCTGTCAAATACTTGGTGAAGAAAACAGTAGTGGTGGAGATATATTATACCAAACTAGGTATTGACATCAGTGCTAGAAAGGAACAGGATTTGCTCTTATTTTTATATACTAATGACTTGCATATAAAGGAGAATATTTGTAGCCCAGGGTTGAAATGAGAGGTCCTTGGTGCTCTTTGAGTTTGCTCGTTTTCTTGCAGACATTTCATTACCCAAACTAGGTAACATCATCAATGCTAGTGACTTGCCTTGTCAACTTTAATGGGAGTAGTCTTGTTGGTTCCTTGATTGGGTTGTTTACTGTTAGCTTGTTTGTCTGCATTGGTGATTCCTTGATTGGGGTTTGTTTATTGATTATTAGTCCAGTATTGATGTTAACTTCTGCTCTTATGAGTGTTGATAGTAGGGAGCTGTTTTGGTCTTTTTGTTTCTCTTTTGGCTTTTTGATTGTCTCTTTTAAGTGGTATGTAGATGTTCTTTATCTCTATGTGCCTGTTGATGGCTGATTTATCTCAGTGCCAGGCTTCCTGGAATAACCTACCATTTTTGGACTTAGCTTGATCTAGGATGTTCACAGTTTCCCAATTGAAACCATGATTGATACTGCACATGCTGTGAAATTAGGGACTTTTCATCATGTCTGATAAATGCTAGTTGGTGTTCATGGAGGGACTCTGCTTGTTTGTCCTATATAGTAGCTGTTACAGTCCTTACACTCTATGTTGTATGCTTTTTTTTCTTCTGGGGCTAAGATAGATAGACAAAACTAATCAAGGAACTACCAATGTAGACAAATAAGCTACCAAGAAACAAAGAGCCTCATTAAGAATTCACCAAAACCACTCCCTCCAACACTGACAAGGCAAGCCACTAGTATATAAAATAGGAACAAACCCTACTCCCTTTTAGCACTGATGATGTTACCTAGTTTAGTAATGAAACACCTGCAAGAAAACCACAATGCTTCAAAGAGCATCAAGGACCGCACAGTTCAACCCTGAACTACAAATATTCTCTTATATCAAGAAGTATATGATAATTTGTGACCATTTGGAAGAGTATATGAAAGTTTGTGCCAATTTTCAGAGCTTCTATAGAAACCCAGGGGCCCATCTTATGCAAATAAATTCAGAAGGTTTCGTGAGTAAATAGAGATTGTAGATCAAGTCGTTTCCATCCTAGTCCGATGCTTTAACATGGCGCCCTAATACAACACAAGTACACATTTGCTTCTATCGTATAAATCCAGCACATCCCTTCTTGGCATATTTAATGTTCTTTCCTGTAGACTCAGGACTCATTTCAGAAGTTTTCAATGAAATGGAAGTTAAACCAAAGAGCGGAAAGCAGGTCACATCAAAAACACCACCAATGCCTTCGCGGAGAGCATTCATATCACAACAAAACGACACATGGAATTGATACAAAAACCAAAGAAAAGGGGAGAGCAAACCCCAGAGCTCGTCACATTAACTTTTCCAGGAGAAAATTTATGCCCTGCAATAAACTGAAGCCTGGCACTTGATAGTAACAGTTGAACGAAGCAATCATTTGCATGCACCAAGCACGCCAAAAGAAACCCTTGTTAGTATCCTTTGACATTTTTTTTCAGCATGTTGGCACCATTAAGTTGCATCCTGCATGGCACCTTTTCTCTCTGCCCCAAATGACAAGCATCTTATTTTCCTTTTTCTTTACACGGAAGCGAACAGAACCAAACAAATGGCGAAAGTCTATGCAGCAAAGACAACTAAAATTCAGTACACCCATGGTGCTCATCCTTCAAGTGAATCCTACCTAGTATAGCACCTTGTGGCTATCCATAGTTCCACTCTGAATCTAAGGGCACAGGAATTTCTCTCCCCACTTGGCAGTATAGGTAAAAGAACACTTTGATTCAGGGCTTCCCAAATCGCCGTGAAAGGATAACAGTGACCTTTGACCCTTTAAGAAGTTGCAGTTAATGCTGAAATCTGCTCCTTCAACTTCTAGCTTTGGACTAGGTGAGTTTTAAGGGTGTACTCTTTCTTGAGTCTCCTTGATGGGGCATTCTGCCGAGGATGTTGTGTCAGTAGCAACGTTTCAGCTTTTCTTCCAGCTTCTACAATCTTCCTTGCTTGCTAATGAGTTATTATCTCAATGCTAACCCTGTCTGTTCCTGTGTTTGATAGAGTCCATGTTGCTCCATCCACGTACATGGAGAAAGCCCGCAGCAGTTTGGACTGAATCTGGAATATTGCACATTCGGTAACCTTTAAGTTTAACCTGCGCATTAAATTAAAACATATTAAACAAATTTGTTTCAGAAACAACAGAAAATGATCCAGAGCATGTTACATTTATGCACATTATTAGATTGTCCCTTTGAGGTGCTACCCCAAGTTGTTTGGTCCTGTTATTAACTTTAAAAAAATTGATCAAGAGTCCAGACAAGACACTGCAGGTCCCTTAAGGCTATGTTTCCCCAGAACTTCTGGATGTAAAATATACTTTTTTTTTTCATTTGTCCACGTACTGCAAAGCAGCTCTTGTCCATGGCAAATCAGAAAGCATTTAACAAAAACCAAAGAGAAGGGGGAGAGAATTAAAATCTGAAGCCGAGGAAGATGGATGCATTTCACAGCTTCATCTGTAAGAAAGAGAAAGAAAGAAAAAAGGAAATAATAGTAATAATTTGGTCCCCTTTGGAAGAACAACAATACTTTAATAACTCTGATGTTGATAGATCATCCACCTGTTATTAAACAGTTATACAATTCAGTGAAATCATTCTCGGATGATTAGTTAAATTTTGCAGATTCATTCCTTAAATCAGGATTTCTCAACCTCGACAACTTAAAGAATGTGTGGGTTTGAATTTCCAGAATTCCCCAGACAGCCGTACTGGCAATACTAGGAATTGAAGTCCACATATCTTTAAGTTGCCAAGTTTGCGAAACACTGCCTTAAATAAACCAACATTTTTGTAAAAGAGTCTTGAAGGTAAAATAGCCTTTGATACTGTATGAATGTATGAATGCTGCACATAGACACCTTGACATATATTCTTCTTTCCTGACAGTAAATTTTCCCTCAGCAAGCCTGTTGCTGCTAGAGTTTTACAAATATAGAAGCTCCAACAGTCAGATTTTAATCTTTTGAACACACAAACCTATTTGCATATCACATGCTCTCAAGCTACTTATTCCCACCTTTGCATGACCGGATGTAGTTTTATTCACTCAGTTTTCCCCTTTCAGAAAGGAACTCAGAGCACTGTATTGGTTTCATATTTATTTTACCTTTTGTATTGATACCCATGTTAATTATTTTCAGCTACTTAAATCCTTCTGTTGGGAAAAAAACATCAAATAAAACTTGAGCTTAAGCTCGAAGAATTCTAACTGGCTCTCTACAACGTATATAGTACATGTATGTCACTTTGAGTTCTTCAATGAAAGGAAGGATACCCATCCAATTAATCAATCCGTTCAGTAAAAGATGAATAGGCAAGAGAGTTTGATGGGATCCATTTTCCACCATTTTAAAGAAAACAGGACTAACTTGTAACTTTCCAACATGGCCTTTGGGAGGTATTTATTTATTTCTTATGTAGGTATTCTAATTAGGTTATAATCCTGTTGCTTTTGAATTGACTTTCAAACTAGTTTGATTACCTGTCTTGGATAGAAACAGAGGTGGTATTCAGCAAGTTCTGACTGGTTCTGGAGAACCGGTAGCGGAAATTTTGAGTAGTTCAGAGAACCAGCAAATATCACCTCTGACTGGCTCCGCCCCTATCTATTCTCTGCCTCCCAAGTCCCAGATGATTGGCTAGGTCTTCTTTGGTTGCCCTGCACAGGAGAACAGAGCTGGAAAGCAGGTTAGTGGGGTGGGGAGGGAATAGGGATTTTGCAGTATCCTTCCCCTGCCACGGCCACCAAGCCAAGCCACACTGGATAGAAAGCAGGATATAAACAAATAACACAAGAGAAGCTTAAGCTCTTTAACTCAGAACTGAATCAAAGTCCATTTGGGTGGACATGGCTCCCTCTGATGGTGACCATTATGGAAAGGAACCATCTTTGCTAGGGTGTTTCAGCAGCCAGACCTTTTAATGGTCCTTAAACATTTCAGGAAATTGCTTTGTGGTTAATTTGGCTGCTCATTAACAAATGCAAATCGACAATGTACTGCGTTAACACTTTCTTTTTTTAGCACTGATCACTGCTGTTGCTGTGCTAATGTTTTATGTCGCCTACTGGAAGATTTTTTAATAGATTAGCTGTTGTCCCCTTAAGAAATGTAGTAATAATATAAATATATCATTATATATTGCTTTTTGAAGTAAAAAAAAATGGATCCAAACAGGCTGCCTCGAAGCAGGTTTCTGGTCTCTGCCAGGTCATAGCAGAGTGTGGCAGCAGCTGCCCCCCCCCCCAAAAAAGGCAATGCAATCGTAGGCGGCATTAACAGAGGGATAGAATCAAAATCACGTGAAGTACTAGTACTGCTTTATAAAACTTTAGTAAGACCACACTTGGAATATTGCATCCAATTTTGCTCACCATATTATTAACAAAATGTAGACACTCTGAAAGGAGTGCAGAGAAAAAAGCAACAAAAGTGATTAGCGGGCTGGAGGCTAAAACATATGAAGAACAGATGCAGGAATTGGGTTTGCCTAGTCAAGTGAAAAAGAAGGCTGGCGGGGGGTAACATGATAGCAGCGCTTCAATATTTGAGGGGCTGCCACAAAGAAAAGGGGCTCACTTTTCCAAAGCTTCTGAGGGCAGGACAAGAAGCAACAGATGGAAACTAATCAAGGAGAGAAGCAACCAAAAGAAGAAGAGAGAAGCAACTGACAGTGAGAACCATTAACCAGTGGAAGAGCTTGTCATCAGAAGTTGTAAGGGCTCCATCACTGGAGGCTTTTAAGAAGAGACTGGACATCCACTTGTCTGGAATGGTAGAGGGCAATGATGGCTAACCTTTTGGGTATCAAGTGCCCAAAGCGCACACGCATCCCCAAAATGCAATGCGCCCTGCCCATGTGCATGCCCCTCGCATGTCCCCTTCCCCCACATGCGTGCACACATCCCTGTGCATGTGTCCCACCCCCTGCGCATGCACGGCAGAGACCCGAAGACCAGCTGGCTGTGGGTGGTCCGTGCGCATGCACAGCTGAGCTGGAGCGACATCTTGCAGGCATGCCATAGGTTTGCCATCACAAGTATAGGGGCTCCTGCTCATGAAGGGGGGGGGGTTGGATTAGATGACCTTCAAGGTCCCTTCCAACTCTGTTATTCTGTAAAGAGCAGCCCGTAGCTAAGGCTAGTTTATGGAGCTTCTCTGCAAAGCCCAGAACAGTATGTAAAGGCCTCACAGTGATATGCATGGCTGCAGTGGCCTTTGCCTAAGCAACACGCATGAGCCCATGGGAACACAACCAGAAAAGTAAAGGTTCTCAACTTACCACCTGTGACCTGGAATTATGACTTGCTGACATTCTCATATATGACATCGCTAATGCAAAACTGCTGTTTCTTCTTTAGCCACATCAGTTGCACACACTGGTGAATAAAAATGTATTGTTCCTGTAGAAAGAGACCCAAAACACCTCCAGTCACCCATATATATTTATGGTAGGTCCCCTGCTTTCCAATACATTTGGGCTGCTGTCCTTTAGTCAACTTTATTACAGGATTTTTCATTAACTTTCCTAGAATTGTCAACATCAAAAACAAAGCAAAAAAATCTTGGCTTTATTTCCTCCAGAATTCAGATTGGAATATTAATTAATTAATATCTGAATATTAATATTCAGATTGGAATATTTATGATTTTATTAATGTTCTGAACTCTTTAATTTTTGTGTGTGTAAACCAGCATTTCCCAACCTTAGCCATTTTAACATAGGTGGACTTCAACTCCCAGAATACCCCAACCAGCATTGCAAGATTTGCAAGACTGTCTAGGACAGGGGTCTCCAACCTTGGCAACTTTAAGGCTTGCGGACTTCAACTCCCAGAATTCCTAAGCCAGCAAAGCTGGGAGTTGAAGTCCACAAGTCTTAAAATTGCTAAGGTTGGAGACCCCTGGTCTAGGAGATATTACAGTTTTCAGGGACTTCAAAAATGTCTTTCGAAGTGCCCATCTACTATTTATGAGCTCACAACATTTGCTTCTGTTTCATCAAGGAGGCTTATGGGCCACATGGTGAACCAGGAAGATTAATTTTCCACTGTACATAGAAACCTGAAACCAGGTGGAAAGAGAATGATGTTTGCTTTGCAGGTTTATATTGAAATGAATTCAGAAGAGCTGCTCTGAATTTGCTCCTGAAAGGGCAACTGGCATCTCGTGGCCAAATAGATGCATTTTTACAGCTTGTGCTGGACATGAGAACAGATACACTATATTGCATGAATAAATGGATTAGGAGGTTAGAACAGGGGTCCTCAACCCCTAATCTGTGGACTGACACTGGTCTGCAGCATGCCAACAATTGGGCCATGCAAACAAGCAAAGTCCCATCCACAGGATGCAGGCAGCACACAAATCTACTCCCTGTCTGGTCCATGGACAAACCTCTCTCCATGGAATCGATCCCTGGTACCCAAAAGGTTGGAGGCCACTGGGTTAGAACACCTTTTCCAATTTTGTGTCATTCTAGATCTAGAACTACCATATCTCAACTAGAAAAAATCAGATGACCACCAGGTGGCAGCCAAGAAATACATTAACTCTTTACTGCCACCACTTGGTGGTTCTGAATATTTGCAGCCCACATCTGAGTGGTGATCTGGCACTAACGGGCTTGTGTAGAGGTGGTATTCAGAGGTTCTGACCAGTTCTGGAGAACCAGTAGTGGAAATTTTGAGTAATTTGGAGAACCAGCAAATATCACCTCTGACTGGCCCTGCCCCCATCTATTCTCTGCCTCCCGAGTCCCAGCTGATTGGCTGGGTCTTCTTTTGCTGCCCTGCACAGGACAACGGAGCTGGAACGCAGGTTCGTGGGAATGCGATTTTGCAGTAGCCTTCCCCTGGAGTGGGGAGGGAATGGAGATTTTACAGTAGTCTTTCCCTGCCATGCCCACCAAGCCACACCCACAGAACCAGTAGTAAAACATTTTGAATCCCACCACTGCAATTGAACTGTCACACTGGGAAACAGCTGATTTGGAATTCCTGCTGGAATGTGGGATGGATTCAATAGGGCATTAAACAGAAGTCTTATCCCAAAAACAAAACTCAGGAACAGTAAACCTGTACATCTTAGTGTTGGGGGATACAGCTTCCCAGATTGTAAGCTGTGATAAAGCATGCTTTTAAATTCCTTTCCAACTCCACAATTATTCTTCTACTACTACGATCTGGCCAGTCCAACGCATCATATAACAGAGGGTTTCGTGCAGCCAGGCATTTGGAGCATTCCATACCTGATTTGCTGAAGCGTGACAGCACCCTACTGTGGTTGTGTGTAAGGAGAGAAGGAGGCAAGACATAACATTGTTTTGCCAGAAGAGCAGGAGGTTTGACCAGCTGGCAAACAGCAGGGTTTCAGCATCCCTACAAAAGTTGGCAATATCTCATCCGTGGATATTTCGGAAGAAAAGTTAATTGAGAGCAACTCAACAAGCAAATGGGAATCTAAAAGGACCAGCATCAGACCTGACCTTCAAGGTTACAACAACGACTTGGATGTATAAGGACTAGCCAAGAGAATTGTTTTGGAAAAGTGGAAAAGTACTATTATCCCACATGAAATACTGGATTCAAGGAATTTTTATCTTTTTTTTTTTGAAAAGGCTATTTTTTTATAGTAATTTAAAACCAACACAATATATTTCTCTCTGGCCCAGATTTTGTAGTATTTTACAAGAATGAACAATTTTATGCCTAACTTGATACAGTCTTATGAGTATATTTAACGGATGTATATCAATGTAATATGTCCCTGTTTACTTTTTTTTCCTCTTATTTGTTTGCGTAGGTTTTTTTTTATGCTGGATGGTTTTGTAACTAAACAAATAATTGAGTTGTTGGGTTTGTGAACTCATCATTCTATACATTTTTGTCTGTAATTTTTTAAAAATTGTAATAGAATTATTTTTTTAAAAAAAACACTTGGATCACGACGCAAATAACAGTGTAAATTTGCGGCTGGACTGTACCATCTCAAATTGCAGTGGGTTTTTTTTTGGGGGGGGGGGGGGGTAGGTTCATGTTTGAATTCTCCCTCAGAAATTAACAACTGCTCATAAAAAAATAGCATGTCAAGGAGTTGGTTCTAGATTCTGTGTGTCTGAACTGTATGTCTGCCCACACAGATATACATGAGCCAAATCCACCTCAGTAATGAACGGTCTTTGCATACTAACCCTTTGAGACAGCCCAAGAAATAGGCATGGTTCCTACCAGGGTTTTTATAGTTGCGGGGTAGAATAACAGAACCTTGAAAGCCTGCCAGAGTTTCTTTCTGCTCCATCTTATACTTCTTTTTATACCAAATCAAAGTGGGGTTCTGTGGGGTTCTGTCTCATGTTTTCCTCTTTCTTAGGACTGAAAGATCTTTCCTAAAAGTTGTCTCCCTTAACAGTTCACTCCTTCCTTCTGCATTCCCAAGACTAGGTCTACATCCCTTCCCACTGCATGATTGAGGCCGTTTTCTCTCAGCCTGACCCACCACTCAAGACTGTTGAGGTAGAAGGAGCACTGTACATTGCCTTGAATTCCTGAATGAGAATTGGGATAAATCTAATAAATAAATAGGCAGAAAGGATAGTGATGATGCTATGTTTGCACTCTCACAGATGTTCACCCTTTGCAGGTACAGCTGTTTTATCTTCTCCCCCAGTTTCAATTCTTCCCATTTATGCCAGTTATTTCTTTTATAGTGTGATGTTCAATATTCTACATTTTCTAGTCATCATTCTAGCCATTGTCTATCCACTGCAGGATGAAGGCCTATATGTGTCTCAGGAATGAAAGGAAGCCTCGAGCAAATAAATGATTTAAATTAGCTGTTTAAAACATGCGTAAGTAAAAGTCATACCTCTGTCTGAACCATGGACATCCGATAAGACCTCATATCAGACACCATTCCCAATATATCTACAAATTCATGATCGTGAATGTGTTGTAAAAGCCGGTCTAATGCTATGAAGGTCCCAGTTCGTCCCACACCAGCACTGCAAAACAAACATAACATTATACACCATTGCTTCTAAGGTGAGAAATATGGTTATTCCTATTTTGTTCTGGGAAATCTTATAAACTGCATAAGAATAGAATACTTTATTGTTACTTTGAATGTACACTAATTGGCATACATTAAAATAAAATTACGTTGCATACAACTCTCAAAGGGTCTCTACCTATAATATAAACATAAACATAACAAGATAGATAGTAGATAGATAGATAGATAGATAGATAGATAGATAGATAGATAGATAGATACAGAATTATGCATGTACCCACATATATTATATGGCATGGAGAAACAACACATAAATATCCATCATCACAGTATACCATGTATCCTGCCATCTAATGTTGGTTACTATTACAACATATTCTTTGGTAAGTGCTAATGATTTTTAAAGCATTTCTCCTAATAATATACAACAGACAGAGAAAACTCTTAAGCATTCGATAGTGTCATGATTAAAGATGGAGACTGGCCATGCCTATAAGAAAGTGATGATCTTCCATCTTCCAGCACATCATATCTGAGGAAAAGAATAGATCTAGTTGGTTTGACTTTCAAATTTGCAGGTTCCATGTGCAATTCCCTCATGTTTTTCAACATGTTTTGGAGCAGAAAAAGATAAACTCTAGCCCATGCTGCTCAGCACATTCTGATAACCAGTTCCCAAATCCATGGTAAGTTTTATTTTATATTGCTCATCCATCCTTCTACTGCAATTCAATGCCATCTGAAGGAGGGCTTTGGTAGCATTTAAGTCATTCCTTAGAGTTACATCCATGAGCTACTAGACTTCCATAGAAAATTGTGAATCTGAATTAATGGATTTTCTCCTCTCACTGTCAACTAAAAAATACTTCTTTGGTCTTTTTAGTTGCCAGAAGAAAGGGAGTGGGGGAAAGTAGTGCATTCCTCAAATGCTTCAGATAATTGCTAGGCAGCCGAAGCTGTTGGTGCGCAAGATTATTACTGGAGAGCATGATTGGTGACTTTTGGCTATGGATGTGTCCCATTGGAGAATATACATCCAGGGGGTGGGGGGAAGACTAGGGTCAAGGGGGAAATGAATGATGTATCTTAGTGTCGGCTGCACCCAGGTAACTCCAACATGGCCACTCCTAATAAATCATTTATTTTTTTTTACTCTGAGAAATGCGGCTAGAGACTTATGATTTGAATGGGGGTGGATTTGTTGGAGCCCTGACACTCACCCAATCTGTTTCCTGACTGGATCATATATTTTCATCTACAGATCTATGGGCAGGAACATTTTGTTTCTGAATTTTGTAAGTTAACCTGACCTTTAGAGTCTCATGATGACAACTATTTTATGTAAATAAATGTAATTGGAGAAAACTATATTCAGACACTGATGGATTATGATTGTATAGGATAATAATAATTAAAACAGACTCTGCTGGATTACAGTATTTTCAGGAGGAGAAGGAAGAAGAGGAGGAAGCAGAAATCTATTTTTTTTCTACTCAAATGTAACAGAGCTTACAGACTTAAGTTTAACCTGAAACCACAGAAGCGGATAAAGACATATAGAAATAAAATTCTGGGATTTTCAGCAGAGTGAAAGGATTGCCAGGTCCACAATTTCTCCCCAAATTAGGAGCTATACATAATGGCACCCTTAAAATGAAGCACTGGTAATGTAGGAAGAACTGAGGTGGCAAGTGACAACATGCAGTGAAACTCCCATTGAAGGATCTTAAAAGGGACAGAAACAGCCTGTCAGTGGAAGAGCCGTTTGACCAACAAGTTGGAGACATCAATGAGTTCTCTACCAAACAGAATGCAAGTTCTAAGAAGGAAAGCTGGCAAAGAAAACATATAGCCCTCTGATTCCCCTTCACTGCAAAACAACAACAACACATATTTGGTACTAGGCAAGAAGCAACACACAATTGCTCTTCTGGCTATGTTATGTCCACATCTTCCACATCCAGGGGGCAACAACCTACCTGCAGTGTACAACCATGGGCCCCTTGCTTTTCATGGCCTGCTGCCTGACCATCTGTACAAAGTGCAAAATGCTTTCTGCTGCGTTGGTGGGAGGAACACCATGGTCAGGCCAAGAGGTGTAATTAAAATGCATCACGTCCTGCACTTCATCTGCCTGAGTGGAAGGAAAAAAAACAAAAAGGTACCAGAATAACATCAGCCTATTGCCAGCAGGTGCTCACTTACACAGGTGAAAATCATCAATGCATAGAGCTGGGTAAGAGTGGAGAGGATCCAGTCCAACTTTCTACTTTGCAGGGGATAATTAATTTATTTTATTTACATATTAGACTTGTTGGCCTCCCATCTCACCTAGATAAAGTTGCTGGCTAATTAATAAATGGGGATGTTTTGTTTCGTTTTTAGCCTGGAGACTAACACATATGAAAAATGGTCGCAGGATTTGGGTTTGCTGGTCTAGAGAAAAGGACTAGGAGGGACATGATAGCAGTATTTGAGGGGCTGCCACAAAGAGGAGGGGGTCAATTTATTTTCCAAAGCACAAGAAACAATGGGTGGAAACTAATCAAGGACAGCTAGCAAACTGGAATTAAGGAGAAACTTCCTAACAGTGAGGACAATTATCCAGTGGAACAGCTTGCCTTCAGAAGTTGTGGGTGCTTCATCACTGGAGGTTTTTAAGAAGAGACTGGACAACCACTTGTCTGGAATGGTATATAGTCTCCTGCCTGAGCAGGAGGTTGGGCTAGAAGACCTCCAAGGTCCCTTCCAACTCTATTCTGATTCTAGGTAGTCTCAACTTACAACTACAACTGAGTCCATATAAGACTGTTGGGAATCCAGGAGTCTAATCTAAGAACTGAATGGCGCACTCATCTCTCCCTATAGCAACAGCACTTAGTCTTATATACCGCTTCACAGCCCTTTACAGCCCTCTCTAAGTGGTTTACAGGGTCAGCATTTTGCCCCCAACAATCTGGCTCCTCATTTTACCCACCTTAGAAGGATGGAAGGCTGAGTCAACCTTGAGCCTGGTGGGATTTGAACTGCCAAATTTCAGGCAGTCGGCAGTCAGCAGAAGTAGCCTGCAGTTACTGCACTCTAACCGCAGCTCATCCAAATTTTCTTTATTTCTGCAGTGTAATTTCAACCCAGAGGGAAATAGAGATGGTAACATCCAGGCAACCTTGGCTGATCTTGGAAAAGCAAACTAAGGTCACACCTACCAGCATGAGATGATTATGGAATCCCAGAATAATAGACTTCACACTGGGAAATTGAAGGAACACAAAGGGCTATGAGGGCCGTATAATTACTTTTTTGCATATTCAGCGGTATCCGCTGATTTGAAAAAAGACCGTCTGAAGTAAATGAAAACTTAGATGAGCAGGAAATTGAATAGAAACCTACATACACACACACGTCATAGAATGTACAGGTAGTCCTTGATGTACGACCACAATTGGGACCAGAATTTCAGTTGTTAAGTGAGTTGTACTCCATTTTACGGCCTTTTTGCCATGGTTGCTAAGTGAATCCTGTGACCATTAATCAAATCTGGCCTTCTCTCTTGATTTTGCTTGTCGGAAGCATTCTGGGAAGGTAGCAAATGGTGATCATGTGAGACACACACACACACCCCGGGCACTACAACCTACATTGCAAGTAGACGCTGGTTGCCAAGCGCCCAAATTCTAATCACGTGACTATGGGGATGCTGCAATTGTCATAAGTGGAGGACCCATCCTAAGTCACTTTTTTCCAGTGCCATGCTAACTTTGAGCAATCACTAAACGAATGGTTGTAAGTCGGGGACTACCCGTATAGGGGATTTAAAATTAAGTTCTGAAAGGTATTAATGGAGCAGAATTCCTAAAAATTAAAAGCTTCATGATGCCATTTACATTGACTTACATAGCTGATTCTGAAGTTCCTGAACACCCAATCGGCTTGCTCTTCTTCTGACAGCATCTCCACCGTGATGTCTCCATAAAGAACTGGCTCTTCTGCAAAAGGCCAGTAATGGTCACACTTCACCTGGAAAGGAGGGAAAACAAAGCCAAGTTACAACCGAGAAACAAATCTCTTAAGAGGGTTTTCCTTTGGCAACCGTCAAAGTTGATGCAGGAATCCAAGGACGGGACTGCAAATCTCTCTATATAAAAACACCACTCATGCATCATCACGAAATCTCCAGAACCATAAAGCCTACAAACTTGAGATTTGGCACATATGTTTCTCTTGGAGCTCACTAAGAAAGGATTTTTCAAAATGACCATCAGAGCATTAGTATTCATTTCTAACTCGTCTCTACTACTCGATTCTTCACGGCGTATCAATCGTTCGTAGAATTCTTGGGCTTTTTCCACGGAGTCTACTTTAATTTTTCTTTCTTTCCAAGTGATTAGCATTCCCTCTGGGATTAACCATCTAAATATGATACCTTTTTGGTTTAATTGGTTCACCAAGAATTTATAATCTCGCCTCTGCTCTCTCACTCTTCTTGGGATTTGTTTAAGCACCAAGATTTCTTTCCCTTTGTATGTAATTGTTTCTTTCTAGAAATTTTATATATAATATCTCGAACTTTCCTTCTGGCAAATCTCACATGGACCTCTTTTGGATGTTTATGTCATCTTGCATAATTTGTGCTCACTCTGTATACCTTGTCTAACTCTTTCAGAATATCATCCTTATATTTTTCCAATAGGTCTACTAATATTCCTGCCATCACTTGTTCTAAGTCCTCTTTTTTAGATGCCATTATATTTTGGAATCTTAGATATGCTGCGGCCTTATCCATTTCCAAATATACCAAGGAGTCGTCCATTTCTTTACTCACATTTCTTAATTGCTGACCAACCATTTCCAGGTTCTTTTCCGTTTGTTCTGTCCTTTTCTCAACCTCCTTTATTGTTGATTCATTCCTTTCTAGTGCTTGCTGTATTGTTTCAATTTTTTGATCCAGCTTTAGGATGTCTAGTTTCATTTCTACCTTTAAGTTTCCCATCTCTTCTTTTAGTTCATTTGTGTCACTCTTGATTCGATATGATTTTTTACCACTATTTCCTGAAGCTTCAGCATGGACTCTTGTAAAGTAAGAAGGGTCGATTGAATATTGGCATTCGTGATGATAGGTTGTTTTTCTCCAGATAAAGTTTCTTCAATTGTCTTTTGTGCCATCACTGAGGTTGATGGCATTGAAGTTGTTTGTATTCAAGAAGTCTTCTTTCCAGTTTTAAGCGTTGTATTAGTGACGGAGGTCATTTCTTGTAAAATTTGTTTTTGTTTTTGTATTATATTAAATATGTTGTCCCAAATTAACATTCACTATTGAGAAGTATCAACTATAAATGGCCACTATGCTAAATAATATGATATGTTACAGGATTAACCTCTCTTATCAAGATATATATATTTTCCAGAACACTTTTACAGCTAATTTCTAAATCAAATATCTGGATTTGTAATTCTTAATAATATATCAAATTCCTCTATTTAAATTTAAATAATATTAACCTGTATATCTATAAATACTATAGAATCCCAAATCTCAAAATAGCATTATAAAATAATATTTCAAATACTTACAAATCTAAATATAGATATATCAACCTCACTATACAATAATTAATTAGTTAATCTATAATAATCACAATTAATTATTTAATTCAATCTACTCAACGCCTATAATCAAATATCTATACCTAAATAATTAATTAATTATCACCTCCCTTTTTTATGTGTGTTATAACCAAATATAAATACAATATTACTAATGTATCAATTAAATATATATAAATTACATTTACCACATTCAAAAATCAGTTAAGTTGGTGTCAAGAAATAATTGTTGCAATCCGCAAATTTAAAAGCTTAAAGTGTCTTAATATAATTGTTCAGTTCTTCAAGATTCCTTCACCGAGTGCACCGGAAGTACGGAGTTGCTGAGTAATGTCTCTGATTTCACTATCTCACCACACTTTCCACTGTAGTCATTTCTCCTTTCGTTTGAAAGTTTAACGAGTCAATTTTTAGATTCAAATAGTCTCTTTCTTTAATAAATCTTCTCCACTTACTACAGCTCCAGTCCAATAATCCAAAAGGAGACTAGTAAATTATTCAGTTTCGTTCATGGAATATTTAAAGTTGTAATTTAATTCCTTACTTCAAGTCTCCCCCAATTTCAAGTTCATCCTTCCAATTTTTCCCAAAGTCCACAATTCAAATCCTTCAAAGTTCCCTTAAATTAAATTATTGGTCTTTCTTTCTTCTTTTTTTCTCTCTCCCCCAATTATCAGTCTCTCAGATCCCTCCGATTCTCTTATCTTCTCTGTCCGATCGCTCGCGTCCTTACCCTCTTCCGTCTCATGAGCCCTTTCACTTTTGCCGCCACTCGTATCTGCTTTGGCTGCTGTTTTCGGGCTTCGCTCTGACTAAGATACTCCAATATTCAACACTCAATCAGGATCACAAATTCTTTCATTCACACTCTTCATTCACCACAGTCTGTCACTCACTCGCTTCCTCTTGTATGCAACGATCAAGGCTTTAGGGACCGCCATTGCTGACAGTCTCTTGTTGCCGGTCTCCACGGGGTTTCTCTACGTCGCGATGAGAATCGCCTTTTCCACACCATGACTTGAGTGTCCCCACACTGGCACACTTCTCTACAAGATGTGTGCACCCCTAAGGGTCACTCCAACAGCAAGAGGAGATAGCATGAAACCCAGAGCGAGCTTCAGCACCTCCGTTCGCCCATATCTCGTCACCAGAAGTCTCTAACACTTTGCTAAAATTTTTGAAGCCAACCTCTGGCCAGTCCCTCTCTCTCAGAACTAAAACCACTTCCAAAATCTTGTTGAGAAGACTGTGTAGGCAGTTTCCAGTAGCCAAAAATGACTTAAAGGGACACACACGGATAATGCTAGATGCAGAATTCTAGTAAGACTCCATGTTCCAAGAGGCATGAAAGAATCTAGAATCATAGAACAGGAAGTAACCTCAGATATTACTTTAATCTAATGCCCTGCTTGGTCTACATACCCTTCTCTTCTCATTGCATTGAGTAAGCATAACAATGATTTGTGACTTCTGCTGGAGAACCATCTTCCAAAAGTCATTCCTTGTCTCAGGGAGTGGTCCTTGTGTCGCAATATATTCTTGTGGGCAGTTATAACCCTACAAAAGAAAAAGCTTACTACAGTATTATTTTATCGATACATCCTCTTTAAATAAAGGTTGCCTTTTAAACCACATCAGACTATAGTTTCTTCCCAAGGATACCTGCAATGATGATTACTTCTTATGTAACTGCTACCCTTATATTTTGTGTGCATTGCTTAAGCAGTCTGTCAACCCTGAAGCTGGTCTGGCCGAAGCCATCTTGGAGCTTCAGTGCTGCCACACTAGAGTTGAGGGATAGGGCCCTTCCCTATCCCTCAGTGGTAGTATTCTACTGGTTCACCCTGGTTCTGCTGAGCTGGTAGCACCAATGAGCAGAGGAGACCAAACCGGTTCTCTCTGCTGTTGGGCCCACCTGCCTGGGCTCCCATACTCACCTTTATTCCCTGCTTTTGAAGTGCAGTTGCTTTGCGCGGCAGAGTGATTTGGAGAGTGCAGGCTTGCAGGACATGAGTTGGAATGTCTCTGCACCTGTGCAAAGTGCACATTTGGCACGTGCGTGCACGCAAAGTGTGTGCACGTGTGCAAAGCATGCCCACCCAAGCCATGCCCACTGAAACGGTGGTAGACAATTTTAAAACACACCACTGGGAGAAGGGATTAGAGATTGCTGGGGTTGTGCAAATAAATAATAAAATTCTTTCTCTTGGGAACCAAGGATGTTCTCATACCTGGCTGGAGGAAGGAGGAGTGATGTCACCAGAGCAGCGGATGCTGCCTTGATTGGGCCATGTGACTGATTGTTAGGGATTGCGGGGGAGACTTTCACTTTTAATTAGGCGAAAATCAAGAGACCCTTCAGAGTCGGTTTTCACTAGATCTGTGCCAAAATGATATTTCCAATTAAAGCTATTCTTTGAGGAACCTACCTGCCTCGGAATTTTTGCTTGCATTGGATCTATACTTGGAACCCTGACATAAGCAGAATCAACATGCTTATGTTTATATGACCCTGTTAACTTTGGAGCTAATTGGCATGCCATAAACTAAAATTGCTATCACAAGGAACAATTTTAACTGTTTGCATACATTATAAGAGCGGTATGGTGCAGTGGTTGGAATGCAGCATTGCAGGCTGATTCTGCCCACTGCCAGGAGTTCAATCCTGACTGGCTCATGGTTGACTCAGCCTTCCATCCTTCCAAGGTCAGTAAAATGAGGACCCAGGTTGTTGGGGGCAATATGCTAACTTTGTAAACCACTTAGAGAGGGCTGTAAAGCCCCATGAAGTGGTATATAAGTCTAGGTGCTATTGCGATTACATTCTAGATAGTACTTTCCAAGCTATGACAATACAACTGTATTTTCACTTATCTGAGTCCAGGTTACTTACAGGGATGTAGTTGGCATTAATGTAATCGGAGCCTTCTTCTTCATTCATTGAAACCAACTGAACACGGCTGAAGTCATCTGCAAAAAGACAACATATCCAATGACAAATTCAACATAAATACATATCACAAATTTTGGAACTGAGTCTCTGAAAATTTATGCATGCATTTGCACGCATTTGGGAAAAAATCAAGAGCCAATCAACTTTCAGTAGCTGATATTTCAATACATTCACAGTTTTGTATACAGGGGAGGGAAAGTACTTCATGACTACTACCCAGAAAAACCCTTC
>NW_020769308.1:6694483-6711391 GCF_900518735.1 Pseudonaja textilis
TCTTTCTTTCTTTCTTTCTTTCTTTCTTTCTTTCTTTCTTTCTTTCTCTTTTTCTGTCTGTCTGTCTGTCTGTCTGTCTGTCTGTCTCTCTCTCTCTTCCCTAATCAATCAGGATAGAGTTGGAAAGACCTTGGATATCTTCTAATCCAATTCCCTGCTCAAGCTGGAGACCCCATACCATTTCAGGCAGGTGGCTGTTGAGTCTTTTTTTTTTAAACCTCCAGTGATGAAGCACCCACAACTTTTGGAGGCAAGCTGTTCCACTGGTTAATTGTCCTCACTGTCAGGAAGTTTCTTCTTAATTCCAACTCCTTGATCAGTTTCCATCCATTGTTTCTTATCTTGTCTTCTGTTGTTTTGGAAAATAGATTGACCCCCCTCTTCTTTATGGCAGCCCCTCAAATACTGGAATATTGCTATCATGTCACCCCTAGCCCTTCTTTTCTTTAGACTAGCCATACCCAATTCCTGCAACCGTTCTTCATATGTTTTTTTTTTTTTTGTCTCCAGGTCTTTAATTATCTTAATTGCTGTTCTTTGGTCTTACTAAGGATTTATTTATTCTCATTCTCTCTCCTTCCTCCCTCTCTCTGGCCTTTAGTAAGCCAAGGAATACCTGCACCTCTACTCCCACTCTGACACCCCTAATTACATTTCTCTTCATTTGAATTGTTTATATGAAGTATACTGTATATTGTAGCACTGGGTTGTTTAGTTTTTAGTTCTTCTTTAGTTCTTCATCTCTGAGTCTTTAATTAGGATTATGTTTGAACTTCTGACTTTGATGCAGATTAAAACCCACTTTTTCAAAGCAACCCAAAGGAGGTTAATGATTTCTGTGAAGAGTTTTCTGCTTCTGGGGGCTCAAGGAGGAAGTGAAGGTTGATTAGTGAATTAGCTACATCAATATTTACAGGGAAAACTGGTAGCCGACATTCAATTTGGAAGTTCATTACCGACAGATCAGCTTCAATGGCCATATCAAATCAATTTAGCTATTTGTGCCAGCTGATTGCACCCCATAAAACCCAGAGAATGGCTTCCAAATTTATCCGGTCTTTAATTTAGCCATTAAATGGTCACCCTTGAGTATAGAGTCAATGCCTGATGGAATTTTTCCTCCAATCGGAATAACTTTCCCTTTTCTTTTTCTCTCTGTCAAATGAATCTGCCTGCTCTTTTGAAATATTGGCCATTCAATAAGACATAATGCAGAGACAGGTAAAATAAATGAGATGTTTGCCCTCAGAAGTTATGTGAAAACTTTTTGTGTTGAAGCCATATTTCTACAGAGAGGCTGGGAGCAAATGCCAATAATAGGCAAAATCAGGGGTGGGATTCAAATTTTTTAATAACCGGTTCTGTGGGCGTAGCTTAGTTGGTGGGCATGGCTTGGTGTTCATGTTATTGGCTGGGCGTGGCCAACTCCCACATCACTCACATCAAGGCACGCATCTCCTCGCCTGGCCTCTCATGACTGTGGGGATGCTGCAACAGTCGTAAGTATAAAAAACAGTAATAAGCCACTTTTTTCAGTGCCATTGTAACCTTGAATCATCACTCCACACAAGCAAAGTACCAGCAAAGGAGGGGGGAAAAAACTCCAGAGACGTTCCTGAGACAGGAAGTCTAGTCCTGCCAAGAATGTAATAAGGGTTAACGGAGAGGCAGTTTCTGTAAGCAACACCAGAATGTTTCCTTCCTGCCTTCCTTACAGGATTAGGCCAGTAATTTCTTCTAACAACTGGTTCTCCAAACTGTTTAGAATGTTAACAACCGGTTCTAGCGAATAGGTGCAAACTGGTAGAATCCCACCCTAAGCAAAATCAGAACAAAACATGGGATGAGATTTAAAGCATGTATGATTTCTCTTTCAGTGCTTCTCTTTGGAGCATCTTCTCATTTTCCATGCTGTCCATATCCAAATCTCTAGTTGACTGCCAGGCTTTAAGCAGTATGGATAAATTTTTGATGGGATGGGGCTTGGCTTTGCTTTACTTTAGCTTTCCAGGGGGCACAGTGGGCTGAATTGTGATGCAAAATGAGTAAAGGATATGTGAAAAGCCAGGATTTACTTTCCTGTTTCTTAAAATTCTAGTTTTGTTTCTTTTAAATTATGTTCTCATGTTAGTTTGGTTGCAATTTTCAGAATTTTCTCTTTCAAGTTCCTCCATCAGTTTTTAACAACTGGTTTTATTTATTTATTTTATTACATTTATTTGCCACCCATCTCATTTCAAAGTGACTCCGGGAAGTTGACAGCATAAAATACTAAAATCATTAGGCATAAATATTCCTCACACAATAAAATGAAAGTACTATCGAAGTAAAGTCACAGTTACACGACGGGGAAGAAGGGAACAGGATTTGAGGAGGGGATTGTCTCTTAATTAATCAACCACCTCCAGTATGATACTCTCCCATTGGGGCCCCCAACACTCTGACAGAATCAGATCTTAAGGATCTTATAGAAAATCAGAAGGGTGGGAGCTGATCTCACCTCAGGGGTTAAGAGAATATTTTAGAATATCTTATCCCTTGAGGTGAGATTGTCCAAAGAAATACACTCTGGATATTGTAAAAAAAAATGTGCTGCCCCTCCCTTCTCCAGGCAATATTTTTTGGCTGGGGCCTGGGGGATTCTGGGAGTTGAAGTCCACACTTCTTAAAGTGGGCCAGGTGGAGAAACGCTGCCTTTCTCTAAAATGTGCCTGGCCAATCTCTTAGATCAGCAAGCCTTGTGTTAAAAATGTCTCTGTGGGCCACAATAGCACACTTTCTTGGCTGTGGCCAAATTTATGGAAGGTGCTGACTCTGAAGATAAATTTAGCTTCCTTTTTCTTGGCTTTTGAAATTGTTCTTTTTATAGCAGCTTTGAGAAATGAAACCTACCCAGAAAAGCAGGATGGCCATATTTTATTGTTTTTCTTGATGTTTAGAGATGAAGATTGCTATTGAGATGGTTGCTGTAATGTCGAGGCAGTTGAGTTGTTTGATGATGAACAACTGAATTATGATGATGATGATGATCTTTATTGGAGTATAGTCTTGCATTTATATACATTTTTAGTTATCCTCCATCATTGGTTAACTTTGGTTACTGCTTAACTTTCATTACTGTTTAGCACAGTAATCCATACAATTAATTATCTCTAGTTAAAGTCTAACATATGTCTACTTCCCCTCCCTAATCCTCCTTTATCCATAGATTAGTGACTTTGTTTGCCTGAGTTGTATTTGCTTGCAAACATTCTTTATCTGAGGTTTGCCATCCGAGATTGGAACATTCCTGCAATTACAACTCTGCAGATGGTGACATCCCTATACCAGAGGGAGGCTACATAAAGATTAAATTAATCAACAAAAATAGGAATATGTTTACATTAAAATGGGCCACAAAGGAGCCACAGTGGCGCAGTGGTTAGAGTGAAGTACTAAAAGCTACTTCTACTGCAGCCAGCTACCTGCAATTTGGCAGATCTAATCCCATCAGGCTCAAGGTTGACTCAGCCTTCCATCCTTCCAAGGTGGGTAAAATGAGGACCCAGATTGTTGGGGGCAATAGGCTGACTCTGTAAACTGCTTAAAGAGGGCTGTAAAACACTATAAAGGGGTATATAAGTCTAAGTCCTACTGCTACTGCTATGTCTCTGATAGAGAGGATGGAAGGCTTCCAACCCAGAATGGATAGGATCCAAGTGTAGGAAAGCAATACAATACAGGTAGTACTCAACTTACAACCATTTGAAATTACAACAGCACTGAAAAAGGTGATTTACTACCGTTCCTCACATTTACGACCATTGCAATATCCTCAGAGTTTCAGGGTCAAAATTTAGGCACCCGGAGACCGGCATATATTTGCAACATCTCCAGGGTTATGTGATTGTGACCTCCAACAATCATTGAGGGTAGCTGGTTCACTGACTCACTTAACAGCCACAGTAATTTGTTTAACAACCATGGCAAAAAAAGGTTGCAAAACTAGGCACAATTCATTTAACAGGCGTCTTCTTTAGCAACAGAAATTCTGGTTCCAATTGTGGTAGTATATTTCAGGATAGGCAGATCAGAACTCCAATGTAGACTAAGCTTGTAAACAAACACAAACAAGCCAGTACTACTTTTATTATAAGATAACAGTAACAGATTCTTGAATGTGTTTCCCTTTTTTTCTTTATGAGAATTAGGGAGGGTCCTGTCTGAGATACTTCCTCAAATTACATTTCTGCCCCAGGCTAAGATTTTCTTTTATTCAATCATTATTTTGGTTGCATCTCTTCCTCCGGTTCTCAAGGTTGCTCCTTCTTCCCATTACAGGTATACTTCTCTAGCTTTGTCCCCAAAGCATACTGTAAAAGAATTGCTTAAATGTGGTTCTTGTGAAGGACAGAATTCTCAGATTTAATTAATAACTTATATGTGTTTGTCAAGATCCTGTCCAGAAAATCATGGAAAATGAGGTTTGTGAAAGTTTGAAAGACCAACAATGCCCTCTTGAGGCCGAAAAAGAGGACTCAAATTTTCTTCTTGATAAAAATGTAAAAGTACTGGCGTGAGTGGAGACAAGCTGGATAAAGACTGCTATAAGTTGTCACTGATATTCTTTTTTCTTAACTAAAGGTAACACTGCTTTTGCTATGCTTTGTGAGAATCTGAGCTCTAGGAAACACAGCACTGTTTCCTCCAATTTGTCACAAGAACAACCAACCTCTGTTTCAGTTGGGTTGAAAAAGAATGATTTTCCCCAAATCACCCTGAACTTCCATAGCTGAGGACAGTCTTGAACCTTCCCGTTCTTAGTTGGTGTTCTTGCAACATGAAACAGGGAAATTTCTCCCTGGCTCTAGGTTGGTTCTCTCCTTGATCACTTTCCATTTATTGCTTCTTGTCCTGCACTCAGGTGCTTTGCAGTCAACCTATTCTCCAAGGCACCTGAAGTGGATGGAAACTAATCAAGGAGAGAAGCAACCTAGAATTAAGGAGAAATTTCCAGACAGTGAGTACAATTAATCAGTGGAACAGCTTGCTTCCGGAACTGCTCCAACACTGGAGGTTAGTAAGAGGAGACTGGATAACCATTTGTCTGAAATTGTGTAGGGTTTCCTGCTTGAGCTGGATTTGGACTAGAAGACCTCTTCTCTTAACAGATAACAGATAATCAGAGTTGGAAGGGACCTTATAGGTCATCTAGTCCAACCCTCACACCCAAGAAACCTCCAAGGTTCCTCCCAATTCTGTTATTCTGCCAGCCCCAAATGTTATTTTGGGGCATTGAATAGCGTACTAAAACATACACTTCCTCCACTCTTTCCCCATCTCACAGAAATGGTCAGGCAGTTGGACTAGAACACTTCCAAGATCTCTTCCAACCCCAAGTTGATTTAATTTAAAGTTCACTTAATAAATATAGCTAAACAGAATAACAGATAACTTCCCAAATGTTTAGTAATTTCCACCTTACACATTGCAATTGGGTGGATAACCTTTGGAAGAACTGTAAGGACTGAAGCCAGGCTTCTCAGGAATGGTATGGAGCTCTTGACAAGTGCCATGTTTACTTAAGGATGGCTGGTTTTGCTTAATGAAGTTGCCTTCACTTAATGACCACTGCAAAATAAGGTCATACATTATGGCAATCTTAAAGTGGATCATCACACTGGCCTTGAAATTTCTCAGTTTTAACTGAAGCTAAAAGATATTGAATAATTTAATTGGACGAGTTAATTGACAGGCTCCATCTCTTTGTGGATCTCTTTCTCTGCTTCTCTCTCCCCCTCCCTCTCTCTTTCTCCCTCCTTTCCTCCCCCCATCTTCCTCCCCCCAATAATCTGTGAAAACAAAGGGGTTCACTGTATTCCATTTTCAGCTTCTGGGTAAAAGGATGAAAACCACACCAAGACAAAGAAAAAAGTGCATGGTGAAAACACATTAAAAATTAAACTCAACTGATACATTTTAAAGCACTGTTACCACAATAGTTAGCCTTTCTTTTTACATTGTGCTTTGAAAATCTGGGAGAAGAAAAGGCATTTCCTGTCAGACAGAAGAGGTGGTCTTCCTGCAATCTTTCTTGACCTTTAAGAGTCGTTTTTCAGGTTTGTGGTACCCATGTTTGGAAGCACCCAAAAATAGATGATGTTTTACACGTACTCCCATAAACAAAAGAGATTTCTACTTCTCTGAGTTCTGAAGCTAGAGTTCCTAAAGCCTAACTATAACTCTGCCATGTTACGATATCATCATGCCATTTTAATTAGGAAAACATAATGCTCTTTGCTCCCTCAATAGCAATTTTGGATTAGATGATAATGATTTGAGATAACCCGGTCTCTACATTCTATTGGACTGCTAAAACTGTAATGGAAATTAGAGTTGTACAGAATGTTTCTCGAGTAAAGATTAATTCTGTAATTTGAAATGTTCTTATCTCATGTCAGAAGAAATAATATTCTACTTTATTAAAGCACTTTTTTAAAAAAGAAAAACCACCGGGATCTAATGGCTAGACTTTCAATATTAATATCCACCTTAAAGGAATCAACGTAACAATTATATGTTGCAAGGGAGGAAAAAAACTATATTGCAAATCTTCTGAGATATATACTTACCAGTTGTACGGGAGTTTCCCGTCTCTTTCCAATGAAGCAAAATTCACAAATGTTCCCGCTCCACACTCCCTAGTTTGGAAGATTCAGAGTTATTATTGATGGATTTGTTTAAAAAAATTACATATTTTTGCAGAAAGTCTATCACTTTAAACTTAAACAAGATAAACTAGACTGTTTTCCTTTTCTGTTACAAAGGGAAGAATGAGGTTGATTACGCCTGCTGTTCTTTAGATGCCATTGGTTTCCAAGAACAGTTCTGGTTGTCTACTTGGAATGCAAATTAGGATAGAATTAGAGT
Organism: Pseudonaja textilis; assembly: GCF_900518735.1. Next base: position 6,701,393 of record NW_020769308.1, read on the forward strand.
CCTGAAATAAATGACAGCCCACAACTGCCTCACCTCTGCTGTTGATCAATACCTTGATTTAGAAAACAGTTTTGTCATAAGCCAATAAACTTCCCAGAAGCAACACTGCTGCATAAATCAGCTGTTTAATGGGTTTTACTGAAAACTGTGAGGACAGTGATAAAAGATCAGCATGGAATTTAAGGACCTTCGCAACCAAAGATATGCACGGATGTGAAACTAGTGCCGGACTTGATGTTGTAGCAGAAGGGCTAGGTGGGAACTGTAAAATCACCAACCTCAAAGTGTAAAACCAATTTGCTGCAGTATTGCATGCAAAAGAGATGCAGTGGCCCATAATATTTTGGACATCAAGGACCAATTCCGTGGAAAATAATTTTTCCATGGGCTGGGGGCAGTGGTTTCACCCATGCAAACACAGATGAAGTTTTGCTCATTTGCATGCCTTGGTTCCTAGGAGGCTAAGGATCAGTACCAATCCACAGCCAATTCATGCCTGTGTATATCATATGGTATCTATTGGAGAATAAGTCTTTATAAGAATTTACTGGGCAGCTGAAGTCTGGGAATGATTGGAGCAACATGCAAATTAGTTACAGTTATAGAATATAGAATAACAGAGTTGGAAGGGACCTTGGAGGTCTTCTAGTCCAACCCCCTGCCTAGGCAGGAAATCCTACACTACTTCAGATAAATGGTTCTCCAATCTCTTCTTAAAAACTTCCAGTGTTGGAGCATTTACAACTTCTGGAGGCAAATTGTTCCACTGATTAATTGTTCTAACTGTCAGGAAATTTCTCCTTAGTTCTAGGTTACTTCTCCCCTTGATTAGTTTCCACCTTTTGCCTCTTGTCCTGCCCTCAGGTGCTTTAGAGAATAGCTTGACTCCCTCTTCTTTGTGGCAGCCCCTGAGATATCGGCAGACTGCTATCATGTCACCCCTAGTCCTTCTTTTCATCAAACGAGACATATCCAGTTCCAGCAACCGTTCTTTATATGTTTTAGCCTCCAGTCCCCTAATAATCTTTTTGCTCTTCTCTGCACACTTTCTAGAGTCCCAACATCTTTTTTACATCGTGGCAAGCAGTCCCAAATAATCCTAAATATGATTGCTAAAAGTAAGCTCCATTGAACATAATGTTGGACTTTGGACTAAATTAGATGAGTCAGATTTTTATTTAGGACTAATCCAACAATCTGTTAATTTAAAGACTACCTTCTGATTTGCTAGATGTCTATGGGATCAGAGAGCTTTGATTTATACTGGCAAGAGGGTGGTGTTAATCTTCAAGTAAAGAATGGGAATGGAAGGGGTAGGGACCTTAAAGGGAATGGAAGGGGTAGGGACCTTAAAAAGGTCTGCTAGAGAGGCAACAAGAGTACTGTTGTGCTGGAAGATATCTGCCTCAATCTGATGTCCTCCAAATGTGTTGGACTTCAACTTCTGCCATTTTTATTAATGCTGAATGAGAATTCGGAAAGCTAAAGTACTAAGTCTGAAGGACACTAAATCCAGTTTCTTTTTTTCTTTTTTAAAAAGTTTTATTAATTTTCTATTGTTTACATTTTGTTAGTGCTTAATAAACATTATGTTGCCTGGGTTATTTTATTTCCTTAGCAACACAGATTACATTCTTTTTGGAATGGAAGCTAGTCTAGTTTCTGATTTAATGCACGACCTGCAGTCTAATAGTGTAAAACAGTAACGCTACAGGTAGCAGTCCTGACTCTATTTAAATTCCTCTCTTGCTTATTTGGGCAATTCATTTACACATATAGAAAGAGTGCAGAGGAGAGCAACAAAGATAATAAGGGGTCTGGAGGTTAAACCATACAATGAATGGTTACGGAAAAATGGTTTGTCTTATGAAGAGAAGGACTAAGGGAGACATGATAGCCAAACATGAAGGGCTGTCACAGAGAAAAGGAGGTCAATCTATTCTCCAAAGCAGGGGTCTCCAACCTTGGCAACTTTAAGACTTGTGGACTTCAAGTCCCAGAATTCTTCAGCCAGCCTTGCTAACTGAAGAATTCTGGGAGTTGAAGTCCACAAGTCTTAAAGTTGCCAAGGTTGGAGACCCCTGCTCCAAAGCACCGGAGAGCAAAACAAGAAGTATCGGATGAAGATTATTAAAGAGATCCAACCTAGAATTAAGGAGAAATTCCCTGACCATGAGAATTATTCATCGGTGGAATGGCTTGCCTCTGAAAATTGTGGGTGTTCCATCATTGGAGGTTGTCAAGAAGAGACTGGACAGCCATTTGTCCAGTGTCAGGCTTTGGAAGCCATATTAACACCAGAAGCTTCCATGCTGCCACATCCCTGTGCCTGGGAAATTGGCGGCGGCGGGGTGGGTGGGGGTGTAGAGTGTATGTAGTTAGACATAATAGCATTCTTCCTTGCAGTCAAGGGCGTGTCTTTCCTGCACCTGGATGAGGAGTGGTTAGGGGATGTCTCAAGTTGGGACAGACGGTGATTGGACTGCGTGATGGACTGATGGGTGCAGGGGGTGGGTTTGTGTTTTGAATTACTGTGGGGAAACCCGGAACTCTCAGATTCAGGTTTTCCCAAGTGTGCAAGTATGACCACTCTAATAAAAATGGAACTTTGAGAAAATGCCTGCCTTGGGGTTTTGGTGTTGGAGTTTGGTTTTCCTGGAATGCTGACATTAACCTGTATCTCCAAGGCAGGCATTTTCTCAAAGTTCCATGTTATTAGAGTTGTTGTTATTATTACCGTGTTTCTCATATGATAAGGCCGGGTCGTATTTTTTTTTTTGAGCCCTCAAAAAACGGCTAGCCGTCTTTTCGGGGTTGATTTAATTCCCCCCCTTGCATCTTTGGACGGGCGGGCAGCGACAGCTTGGATGTTGACCTCGGCATTGGTGGGGCACTTCATATCGGGGTCAACGCAGGAAACACCATATCTGGGTATGCAACAAAAGTACTTCCTAACGGCAAGCCCCTCCACACCATTTCCCCCCCCCATTTCGCATGTTTTAATATAGGCCTTAATTTGGGGGGAGGGGCTTAATTTCATTTCATGCCTATAAAACATGCTGGGACTTCCTATTGGGGGAGGCCGTATTGTTGGAGAAACAGGGTATTATTATTATTATTATTATTATTATTATTATTATTATTATTTAATCTTTAGTCTTAACCAAGGACCTAGGACCGTGATGGCAAACCTATGGGAACCGATGGGAACCTTTTCAGCCTCCCAAAGGCTTGAGGAAGGCTTCTGAAGGCTTCTACAAGCTTTGTAGGCCAAAATCTAGCCCCATTTCATCACTTCTGGTATTTTCAGAAAAATAGGAAGTGATGAAACGGAGCTAGATTTCAGCCTACAAAGCTTGTAGAAGCCTGCAGAAGCCTTCCTCAAGCCTTTGGGAGGCTGAAAAAAGGCTTCCAACTGACCAAAAATCAGCTGTGAGGTGCAGTGCAGGTAAGGGAGTGCAGGCGGGTGGATGGGATTATGCGTGCATGCATAGGGGATGTGGGGGAGCACATTGCCTTCTGGGTGCTGGCATGCGAGCGTGAGTGTGCAAGTGTGGCACATTTTTGGCACAGGAGCCCAAAAAGGTTAGTCACCACTGACGCTTAGGAACTGTTAAGGTAGCGTCGGAGGATATAAGTTGTTCCAAGTAGGATGGTTTTTTGTAGAATCAGGGTATTCAAATCTGATATTATTACTATTATTTTATTTATTTATTAGACATCCAGAAGTTTTTAAGGGTCTTCTGCTTGAGTAGGGGATTGGACTACAAGACCTCCAAGGTTCCTTTCAACCCCATTATTCTATGTTCTGTATTCTATGTTCTTCATAAGATACTTCTGGGGTGAACCTCCTGGAAATGTTAAAGCCATCAAAAATCCATCTATATCCTCATGTTAAATGTTAGGCTCTGTGGAATAATTCTTACTGCTTCCGTGTTACATGTAGAACTTTTATCCCGTAAGAAGACCTTGGTATTAGAAGGTGTACATCCTACCTGGCCATTTGTAGATGCTTTCTCCGAAGAACCACCAATGTTACAAGCAAAAGCCCTATCAGAAGAATGCTCAGAATGGCAAGAATTGAAATCACCACCACGTTAGGATTCATCTCCACAACTGCAAACGGGAACAAGGGATCCAGGTTAATGAAAGCAATTGATACTAGCATTCCCATAAACTGACATGATAAAATAAAAAGATATTGACTTCTGCCAGTGGCTCCCTGTTTCTAGAGGGTTCCCACCCCACCCCCCAATCTTCCCAGAAAATATCTTTCTGAATTTTTAGATTTCTTCAATGAACAAATCATGGGAATTAACCAGTAACTGTTGTGGTTCGCCAATAGCAGGTACTGAGGTCTTTGAGAGTGAAGACTCAGATGAGGGGCCTGTGTTTGATGCAGGGACGGAGCCAGGACTATCAGAGACTTGGGTGCTGCCTTCAGAGGTTGTGAAGTCTGGCAGCAGTGACGAAGAGGGACCCCGGGAGCCCATGCTTGAAGGAAAGAGCAGCTGCAGCAGCATGGGCGACTCAGGAGTAAGGCTGGAAGGTGATGGCCCCTTTCATAAGGGATAAAAGCCAGCCTTTGGGGTTGGCTTCTTTGCAGGAAGCAAAGAAGTTCTTTATGCTCAGAGTCCTCATTGAAGCCCTGCTTGCTCCAGTTAGTTTCTGGCTTGGGATATTTATCTGCAATTAGTCTTTTGTTCTTGGCAGCCTTTCGCAACCTTGAAAGGGCTTGCTCTTATCTGGGACAATTAGTTTTGAATGACTCGTGGCTGTGAATGCACAGAATTCACAGCGCCACATTAAAAATGTTTGCTTTTATACATACTTTGTCTTTGTTTGATTTGAACAAGGCTTGGGTCAAAAGAAATAATCCATACACTCTTAACTCTGGCTCCCCCCTTCATTGAGAAGGACTTAAGATAGAAGTTTGATAGAAGACTGCAGCCTAAAACTGACATTCTGGTATGGGCAATGTCAGCCAGAAAACAAGTCTTTGCATTATTATTGAAGGCTATCAAATAAAAGGATGAGGCAGATGTCCCTTCCAATGAGATCCAAGGTCTAAGGAAAACATCTGCATGATATCTTATTGGCAGGATTCATTCATTTCACTCATTTTTAAACCCTGATTTGCAAACCACAACAGCTGACACTGCACAAGCCAAAAACAAACAAGCCACATTATATATGAACCCTAACATAGAACAAATAGATACAGGCAATTCTCGATATTTGATTGTAATGTAGGTACTGATGAGTCAATACAAACTGCTTGCATCTACCTCTGTTTGTTTTTTGACTGTATTGTTTAAATTCTCATTATGTTTGGTAGTAATGTTCTCTGAAAATGCATGAATATTGAATTAATAATGCTGAAACCTCAGCTGGAGACACACACATAAGGTAACTCCAGTGTTTTGCTGCTCCGCATGTCCATGAACAATCATGACAGCACCACGATTTTGTTCTTACAAATATGTTTTGATGAATAAGCAAATTTCCAAATACAGAACTCGCAAATAATGAGGATCGCCTGTAAATAAAGGATGATTACATAATGATACCCATTTAAAATAACTTCAGTGGTTTTTTTTTTTTTTTTTTGGTAATTCACTCTAACCTCTCCGTTCAAATTAGAAATGGGAAGCGGAAAGAATTCAAACACACATTTAGAGAAATTCTTAGTTGGAGAATTTGAAGAACTCGGCTTACCCATAGTGGAAACTGAAATATAGGTGGGAATGCTGGGGCTGTTATGACTGAAACTTGTAACACTGCAGTTGTAGGAAGTGGCAGGGAGAAGGCTGGAGACTGTCACGACATGAGAAGAAACAGTGACTGGTTCCTGCATTATATTGGGAAGGAAAAGAGTGTATGGTTAGGAATTTTTTCACCCCTATTTCTGATTTTACACAGGATTTGAAATCAGAGGGCCATGCGCATGAACGGAGCTGCGAGCTCATTCTCGTAATTTTGCTACAAGGAAGAGGTTATGTGGGTACATTGTGGAACACCAGTCCAGCTCACTGTTTATTTAGTTACTTACCACTTCTCTAAATATGAGGATATTGCAAGACATACGGATGAAACTGTCTGCAGCATGGGTCCACAATAAAGCCATTCAATGACAGCTTTGCCATATTTCTACTGCGGCCTGCACCAGCAATAAACCTAGTCTACACTAGTTTATGCAACAGTCTCATATATTGGTCTTTATGCTTCTTAGAATGCGTTGAAGACATGAGAGTTCGGGTAGTTCAATAGTGAGCGTTAAGGAGTCAACCTGTCATTCTTTTTCTCGTAGCCTTTAGCATGATTTGTTTATTCAGACAACCATTCGGCCTCCTTTTCTATAATATCTTCCTTTTCAAAAACAAGTTCTAGAAAGTAGCATAATCCTACATTTAATCCTTGGCTGAAGGTAGCAGTTGGGTATTGATATCTCTGGCATCCCTACTTTGGGAAACTCTTCTTCCCAATATGTCTTCCAAACTTAAAAGTGCTAGTAGTGTAGGATTAGGGAAGAATGAAGTCCAATTTCCTATATAAGATTTCAGGTAATGATGAGCGACATAGTACAAAAGAGAAAGATCTATTAGCTCATTCTTGTATGCTAACAGAGAATAGTTCTCCAGTTGCTCATCCAGAAATTCCAACCTTATCTGAACGGTGGTAAACTTTGAATAGATTCTCTCTTAAGACAACCCACTGGTTTCAGCTGGAGTTAATTCACTCCTTTGGGGGAGTGGGCATAATTTTAATCACATGCATTAATTAGGTAAAGGTAAAGGTTCCCCTCGTACATATGTGCTAGTCATTTCCAGATCTAGGAGGCAGTGCTCATCTCCGTTACAAAGCTGAAGATATCTCTGTGGTCATGTGGCTGGCACGACTAAAGGTGCATGGAACACTGTTAACTTCCCACCAAAGTGGTCCCTATTTTTCTACTTGCATTTTTACGTGCTTTCGAACTGCTAGGTTGGCAGAAGCTGGGACAAGTAACGGGAGCTCATTCTGTTACGCAGTGCTAGGGATTCGAACCGTCGAACGGCCGACCTTTCTAATCAACAAGCTCAGCGTCTTAGCCACTGAGCCACCGGGTCCCCTACACACACATGATTACATAATATTTAAGACAGCTAATAGGAATAATGGATTAGCTCAGAGTTAGTAATATTTAGAGCAGGAGTCCCCAACCCCTGGCCCACTAGTGGGTCATAACCCATTCGGAACTGGGCTGTGTGAGGGGCAGGTGCTTGCACGCACACAAGAAGCTCTGTTTGTGCAAACTTGAACTCCCCCCTCCCACTCCAGTGCCGGGCTGCCAAGCTGGAAAGGTTGGGGATTGCCGATCTAGAGGAAATAATTTGAGTAGCTAGGATTTGGAATCTCTCTGAGTTCAAGGGTTCTATCCCAGGTACAAATTTCTTAGATGCTTCTGGCTCTCCATTGTGGATAAAAATCTCAGTGGACTTTGATTCTAATTAAACATAAGCTTTTTTTTTTTACATCTCCAAGCTGGAGATTTAGTTTGACATTAATTAAAATATCTGAAATAGAATAGAGGGTCATTGAAAAACAAACAAACCCTACCCTCTTAAATACAACTTCAGGAAAACAAAAGCAATTTTGTTCTGCTCAGAACATTCAGATGTAAAGAATGTTGCAAGAAGTACGAAGATATTGAAAATGTTAACCACAAAAATACTAACAAGGGTAATGACGAAATAACAATAGAACTGGGAACTTAAAGCATTTTAAGACAGCAGCTAAAGGAAGACAACAGCTTTCAGATAGGACTCCTCCAGCCCTTCTGAAGTCTGGAAACTCAACATTTGTGATGATTTTGTATCCTGCAATGGGGGTAGATAGGAATCATTTACTCTTAGAAGATCTCACATGTTGAAGAGAAAGAGGCTGTATTCAAGGTCATGACTCATATTAAGGTTCTGACATGCAATTAATTGCTGTCCAGAATCCAACTGAATGTGGGAAAGGAGACCCCTTAAATCTAGCTATCTAATGCTGGATTGAATGGAAGCCTCAATATTTTGAAGACTGGGATGGTGGCTAGCCGGTATAGCTCCATTGCTATTTTATATAAGGAGATATCCAGCAGAAGCTCTATTTTTTACAGCATTCATGCAACATGACACATGTAGGAAAGGACAAGGCTTGTGTCATGCCAGTTTCTGTCTCTGTATATTGTTACACTTCACAGAATAACAGAGTTGGAAGGGACCTTGGAGGTCTTCTAGTCCAACCCCCTGCTCAGCAGGGAACCCTATGCCATTTCAGACAAACGATTGTCCAATCTCTTCTTAAAAACTTCCAGTGATGGAGAATTCACAACTTCTGGAGGCAAGTTGTTCCACTGGTTAATTGTCCCTAAGGTGCTTCTTGCAGGAGACATCTGGACTTTCTTGCCTTTTTTTTTTGTTTGAAGATGCTTGCTTCAAATTTAGATTGCTAACAGCTAGAAATGGTAACAGGAATGGTAAGTGTCTTTTAAATTAAATCTGTGTATCAACACAACCAGTAACACCACTGGGTCAAGCTGTGTCTTTTCACTTAAAGTTTACCTTGCACTGATTCATGCAAAAAGAGGCTGGATTTCAAACCAGAACCACCCAGGTTAAGTATCTCAGGAATGATCTGAAATTGATCCAAGGATAAAAACACATACCTGAACCTTTGTCTCATGGTCTGAGCCGATCTGCTGGCAAAAAACCTCGAAGAAATCCGCTACTCCTTCTTCTACCCACAAGAGAGTCACAGAGGTCTGTGTTTTATTCACCGCAAAGAGTGATCTTGGAGGAGCTGGATCTAGAAACGAGATAAGAGTCTCTTTGACTGCACCTTGTAGGTCATTGGGATCCCACATAAAGTGAAAGATTAGAGTTGATCCAGGATCCTGAACTCTACAGACCTATGGGGATAACTTTTCAGTCTTCCCTGAGTTGCTTGGCAATAAAATGGGACTTTAAAACAGGAAGGCAGTCTGATGCAGCTTGCTTTTTCTTCTCTTTTTCAACACTTACTTCACTTCCTTTTTCAATTAACTCTTAGCTGCAGGATGAATATGTATGTGTTTGCTGCTGAAAATGTTTTTGCCTCATAAAGAACAAGGGTGAATCCCGGCGTGTTGAATAATCTCACAATTAATGGCTCATCTGGTTTGCTTTCTCAAATGATTATAAATCTTGGATGTTAAAAATTTAGATCTATATATCACAATTGTGACAGTTCATTAAAAAAATAATAATAATGAAGCCATCCCAAGCCAAAGCAAAGCAAATTCAAGATCACTTGTTTTCTCATCTTTGATCTCTCTTTGCATTTCTGCAACCCAACAAGACCCAACCCAACAAGTTCTGCAACCCAACAAGACAGACACAGACCTCAGACAGTAATTAGGACTGCAGAAAAAACAATTGCGATCAACCTGCCTTCAATCGAGGACCTGTATACTGCATGAGTCAAAAAGAGGGCTGTGAAAATATTTACAGACCCCTCACATCCCAGACATAAACTGTTTCAACTCCTACCCTCAAAACGATACTATAGAGCACTGCACACCAGAACAACTAGACACAAGGACAGTTTTTACCCAAACGCCATCACTCTGCTAAACAAATAATTCCCTCAATACTGTCCAACTATTAACAAAGTCTGCACTACTATTACTATTACTCTTCTCATCACTCATCACCCATCCCTTCCCACTTGTGACTGTATGACTGTTACTTTGTCGCTTGTATCCTTATGGTTTATATTGACTGTTTCTTAGTATGATTTGATTGCTTATTGTACCCTATGACCATTATTAAGTGTTGTACCTGATGATTCTTGACTCTTGACAAATGTATCTTTTCTTTTATGTATATTGAGAGTATTTGCACCAAGACAAATTCCTTGTGTGTCCAATCACACTTGGCCAATAAAGTATTCTATTCTATTCTATTCTATTCTATTCTATTCTATTCTATTCTA
>NW_020769308.1:6711401-6727750 GCF_900518735.1 Pseudonaja textilis
TATTCTATTCTATTCTATTCTATTCTATTCTATTCTATTCTATTCTATTCTATTCTTTATAGGCATTCTGACAATTCATCCAAGTGAAAAGGTATTGTGCCAATCACTTGCAACTACCAAGGTGGGCAATCAGCCCTGAACAGGGTCATCCATGAAAGGTTGTGTGTGTGTGTGTGTGTGTGTGTGTGTGTGTGTATGTGTGTGTGTGTGTAAAAGTCAGAAAACACCTGCAGCCATATGATTGGATCTAAAATTTGGTAGCAAACTCCTGGGGTTCTGAGAATTTATATGCAGACTGTAGGTGGTAGGTTGCTCATTCAGATCTTTCTACAGGTGGTCCTTGACTTACAACAGTTCAATAAGTGACCATTCAAATTAACAAGGGCATTGACAAAAGTGACTTAAAATGACTATTTTTCACATTTATATTTGCAATATCTCCATGGTCACGTGATCAAAATTCGGACATTTAGCAACTGACTCATGCTTTTGATGGTTGCAGTGTCCTGGGGTCATGTGATCACTTTTTGAGATCTTCTGACAAGCCAAGTCAATGGGGAAGCCAGATTCACTTAACAACTATGTTACTAACTTAGCAACTGCAGTGATTCTCTTAACAACTGTGACAAAAAAATTGTTAAAATGGGGCAATTAACAATTGTCTCATTTAACAACAGAAATTTTGGGCTCAATTGTGGTCATAAATCAAGGACTACCTGTACAAGAGGTGGTATTCAGCAGGTTCTGACCAGTTCTGGAGAACTGGTAGTGGAAATTTTGAGTAGTTTGGAGAACCGGCAAATACAACCTGACTGCCCCACCCCCATCTATTCTCTTCTTCCCGAGTCCCAGCTGATTGGCTGGGTCTTCTTTTGTTGCCCTGCTCAGGAGAACGGAGCTGGAAAGTAGGTTAGTGGGGTGGGGAGAAAATGGGATTTTGCAGTATCTTTCCCCTGCTACGACCACCAAGCCACGCCCACAGAACTGGGAGTAAAAAATTTTGAATCCCACCACTGACCTGTACATGCCTAGTCACCGATGACTGTATGATTTCTCTACTCTTTCCAGTTTCCAAAAGGTAAAGTTATGCCATTAGTTTGTAGGTGCTTTATTGTACCATCTTTAACACACACACACACTCACACGCACATACACAGATAGATAGATATAGATAAAGATATATGTGTATGGTATTCAGCTTTGCTCGGGTATTTTCCCACGTCATTATAGTTGTGCTTTTAGAGTTGTAGCAACGTTTCGGCAGAATCTCATCTGCCATCATCAGGCTTCTGTATTGTGTTCGTCTGTGAGTCAGACTTTCAGAGCCATTGTTACAAAACGTTGCTACAACTTTAAAAGCACAACTATAATGACGTGGGAAAATACCTGAGCAAAGCTGAATACCATACAAACAACTGTAAAAGTCTGACTCACAGACGAACACAATACAGAAGCCTGATGATGGCAGATGAAATTCTGCTGAAATGTTGCTACAACTTTAAAAGCACAACTACAATGACGTGGGAAAATACCCGAACATTACTTCTGATTTACACATGTATTGTCTTTATAATATGAGGATTCTTTCTTCTGAGTTATGTTTACTCCCATTGTGAATTTGCTGTGTTTTAATAGACTTGTAATGCCTGCCATTTTTGCCCTTGCATCAGCAAAACACAGCTGTTTTCATTTATAGTGTCTGTCTCTGCTACTTAGTTCATGTGATTAATTATATTCTTATAAAAATACTGATAGATCTCGTTATTTTCGGCATTCAGTGTGTTTCGCTATTCAACCGTGAGTAATGAAACTTAAGTGAGCAAGATCCTGAGCTTGTGGAAATGAAAGGTTAGGATTTACAGCCACTGAAAAAATGACCAGAGAAACAGCCAAAAATAATAAAAAATATACTAAACAAGCTAACAAAAGTGGTGAACGTTGTTTCTTGGGCACCTCTTGGACTTTATTATTTATTTACTAATGTATCTAATTTATATCCCATCTTTATTATTTTTATAAACAACTCAAGACAGCGAATATATCTAATGGTCCTCCTCCCTCCTATTTTCCCCAGAACAGTAACCCAGTGAGGTGGATTGGGCTAAGAGAGAGTGATTGTTTCAAAGTCACCGAGCTTTCTATTCTGTCTCTGTGTTTTATTCCAAATCAAGAATAATTAATACATATTCAAACAATCTTCCATAATTCTGTGCTAGTATTGGGCAAGAAAATTGACCAAAGATGGTGAATATGGATACTGTAACTAAGTGCAAGCATATATTTATTATTCACAAATATATGAATCTGCAAAATACAAAATTCATATATATTACAAGGGATAATCATGTGCTGTTTACAAACTCTGTCTTCAAATCTGGCTCTTTTGTTTATTTCAGTTGCTTCAAAACTTCCTGAATGGTAACTGATTAAGCATCATTCTTCTATCCCTATTAAAATAAAAATCTTTCCTTTTTGAAATATAGAAAACATAGTGATGACTTCCTTATTCTTCACTGTTGCTAAATTGATTCCCACTAGTTAATTCATGTCAATTGTTTCCCTCATACTTCTTTTAAGGTGCGATTCTACATAGCTTTACTAGGGAGTAAATACATTTAAACTCGTTTGCTCGTGGACAAATTCTAGGTGTATATTTTTAAAAAGAAACTTCTGAATAGTAGTTTGATCTTGGAATGAATTTGGGTTGTAAGTCGAGGTCTTCTGTTGAGTCACCATATGACCAAATCGAATTTAATGACCATTTTTTATCACAGTCCTAAGGTGAGTCACCATGAACGTAAATTGAGTTACCACGGGCAAAGGTTCCACTTTGCTCCATGAACCAAAAAAAGTTGCAAATCATGATCTCATAACCACAGAACACTGCAACTGGTCATAAGTGTGAGCCAGTGGCTAAGTGGTGGAATAGCGGTGTGTGTATAGATATGGATATGGGTGTAATGTTTTGCAACGACAGGAAGTACATACATGCATAAAATGCCCTTTCCAAAGCAAACATTAATTCAAAACTTCATTAAGGAAATCATTGGAAGCTGAGGTCCACTGTATCATAGAATGCAAGCCAATAAACTGATATATAATCCAGTGTTGCAATGGCTATTTTAATATCAAATGACGACTCTTTATTCCCTCTATTATAAAGCCTATAGACCAAATTCCATAATTCACACACACTCATATTTGCAGATAGAACTTATGGCTAAAGGGAAACACACAATCTGTTATGCATTCAGTTGTACTCTCTCATCTATCAATGTCAATTTTTCCTCCAACCAAAATGTATCCCTTTAGTTCAGAGAACCATTTTCATTTTTGCAGCATCCTTGCCACAAAAACAAAACCAAAACAAGACCACGGCTGTAGCCCCAGACCGAAGGATGGCTCAACTAAGGCCTTACCAACTTTCACCAGCTGAAGCGCAGATCTGTTGCTACCCCGCTCAGTGCAAGCAGTGACTGAGAGGTTATAGATGTCTCCCGCAGGAAGGTTGAGCATTGTGGTCATGACATTCCGGGTTACCTGAAACAGACAAAGAGTTAAAAACTCCTCTGCAGGGTAGATGAGCTTTGAAGAGGGACCAGGGATTAGTGGGCTAATTGGACTTTTGTCTCAGCCTCTTTAGGGGATCTGGAATCAGTCTTCAGAGAAGGACAATTTTCCAGCTCTCCAGAAGGCTGATCTTTCAAGTCAAGCCAAATCAGCTGAGAATGACTGTGGGCAGAGATAAACATCCCGTCTCTCCAGGGCAGAATGCAACAAAAAGGACGTCTGGTCTCCATCCTTTCAAAAGTTGCTACTGAATTACAATTTTTAAATGTGATGGAAGAGGAAGATTATTAACTACTTAGGGAGTGATTGTATTCACTGCACTAAATTAATTTCGCTCTGAGGGGTCCTTGGTGCTCTCTGAGCACTCGCGCTGATGATGTTACCTAGTTTGGGTAATGAAACATCTACCAGAAAACAAGCAGGAATCAGAGAGCACCAAGGACCTCTCATTTCAACCCTCCTTTCCTGGGCAATTTCAATCTTATTTGAATTGTACTTAATTATAAATGCCACACAATGAGAGAGTGGCCATATAAATGGATAAAGTAGATATACTTTAAGATTTATCATGCTTTCCTTCAAACATTTGAAGTATAGCCAGCACTCAGGATGGGGGAATTAATGCATCCTGAAATAGAGGATCAGACTAGAAACCCATCAGGCCATGTCCATCTCTATGAACTTGGAAGAATTAAGAAAGCCTGTGCTGGATCAGACCTCAAAGCCAACTAGTCCATACAAGAAGCCCTCAATTTATGACCACAATTCAGCCCAAAATTTCTGTTGTTAAGTGAGACAGTCCTTAAATGAATTATGCCCATTTTGTGACCTTTGTTGTCACAATTGTTAAGTGAATCACTGCAGATGCTAAGTTAGTAACATGGTTGTTAAGTGAATCTGGCTTCCCCATTGACTTTTGCTTGTAAGAAGGTCACAAAAGGGGATCACATGAACCTGGGACACTGCAACCGTCATAAATATGAGTCAGTTGGTAAGCATCTGAATTTTGATCATGTGTCAGAGTGTTTATAGCATGACTACTATTGCGAGACAACCCAGGAGCAAAACACGGGACACAGAGACTTTGTCTTTTATCAGTTGTTTACATACAAGACTACTATATACATACATACAAGTGTTAGGCAAATATCAGGCAAGCAATCAATCTTCAACTCTACACAAAGAGCTACAATGGAGATAGAACACGAGGAGAGAGAAAGATGCTCGCACATGGCCTCCCTTATATAGACAGCTTCTTAAAGCGGCAGTACCCTTCTTGGCTTACAGCCTTACAACAGCTGGTCAGCTATTAAATCTTCATTATTTTAACATCATGTGACCATGGGGATGCTTCAGCAATCATGTTGAAAACAGTCATAAATCACTTTTTCAGTTGTAACTTTGAACAGTAACTAAATGAACTGTTATAAGTTGAGGACTACTTGTACTCTGTTTCCAAAATGGCCAACTAGGGTTAGAAAGACAGAAAATAAGAGGTAGCAGACTAAATGTGTTCTTGCCAATTCTTGCTTTACCTCATCTAGCTATGTCTACAGGTAGTTCTCAAGTTACAACAGTTCATTTAGTGACCGTTCAAAGTTACAACAGCACTGAAAAGAGTGATTTACGACCATTTTTCACACTTAAGGCCATTGTACCATCCCAATGGTCACATGATTTACATTAGGATGTTTAATAACTGGCTCATATTTATGATGGTTGCAGTGTCCCAGAGTCACAAGGAATAATGGATGGAAACTGAACAAGGAGAGATTTAACCTGGAAATAAGGAGAAACTTTCTGACAGAGAACAACCAACCAATAGAACAGCTTTGCTGTCGGAAGTTGTGGGAGCGCCATCACTTGAGACCTTCAAGAAGAGATTGGACTGCCATTTGTCAGAAATGGTGTAGGGTCTCCCACTTGGGCGGGGGGTTGGACTAAATGACCTACAAGGTCCCTTCCAACTTTGATTATCTGTTAATCATGTGATCCCCTTTTGCAACCTTCTGACAAGAAAAGTCAGTGGGGGAGCCAGGTTCACTTAACAACCCTGTTCCTAACTTAACAATGCAGTGATTCACTTAACGAGCATGGTGAGAAAAGTCATAAAATGGGACAACACTCATTTAACAAATTTCTCATTTAGCAACATCAATTTTGGGCTCAACTGTAGTCGTAAGTTGAAAACTACCTGTATTCTCTTCTATATCTCCTTATTTTGGCCTACCTAAGAAATCGGAGCAGTTGGTCCACATGCTTGTAAAATATTTCCTGAGGAAAAACTGAAAAGGAATCATTTGTCAATTGTAAAATACCCAGTGTCAATGTTCTACTTCTTGTGGCCTGACAGTTGTTGGTCTGGGAGCAATACCCAATAGGGACATGAGTCTTACACTCTTTTTAATCTTTTTCTTTCCTTCTGCAATAACCATCCAGTGCAACATTCTAGAATGGGAAAGGTCCGTGTTGTCATCGCCATAGATCCAGCTGACATACAGAAGGCTGTTGAAATATTCAACTGCAGTGATTTTAGGGGACACAGGAGCTACCAGGAAACAAACAGACAAAGAAACAAACACTATCATTATCATCACTGTTAACCATCATCATCTTCTTCCTCCCCAAATGGACATTATTTGCATGAAGAACAAATTCTTTCTTTCTTTTTTTGAAGGCTGCTTCTTCACTTCATTTCACCAGGTGGCATGGTGGCTCAGTGGTTAAGACGCTGGGCTTGTCAGCTGGAAAGTTGGCAGCCCAGGTTCAAGACCCAAGCACCACGGGACAGGGTGAGCTCCCGTTTGTCAACTCATAAAACATTCCTATGCCTGTTTTAGTAGTTGCCATTAAAAAAAGGGAGGGGGGACGAAGGAAATATGGAAGAGCAATGCAGTAGTTTGAAAGCAAAAGGACATTCCAACACCTACCTTTAAAAGATTGTAACTAAAATACCAGAGTTTTTGCCCGTGAATATATTTAATTGGAGAATGTGAATGATGACACCCAGCCTGTGAACATGCTCAATTGGAGAATCTGCTTTAGGAGACACCCCGGGGGGAGGGGGGGTAAACAGGATCACAGGTGACCGTAAATTACGTATGCCAGAGTTGGCTTCAAACAGGGCAGTACCAGTATGTTGCCTCTAATGAATCCTTTGAAGTTTTTTTGAAGTTTGGCTCAAGAATCATGATTTAATTAGAGCGATTGCTGGAATCCTGACACCGTTCTCACCTCAGCTCCTGCCAACTAGCAGTTCAAAAGCATGCAAATGAAAGTAGATAAATAGATACCACTTTGGTGAGAAGGTAACAGCACTCTATGATATCATGCTGGTCACATGACCATAGAAATGTCTTCAGGAACACTGGCTCAAAGGCCTTGAACCGGAGATGAGCCCTACTAGCTGAGTAAAATCCACAGGGACTCCCTCCTCCTTTGTTACACATCAGACTTGGAGGAGTTTGCCGAACAAATCACCAAAGGGACCTCAAAGATTATCTGTTCCAATAGTTGCAACATTTTTTGGGCCAAGGACTTCAACTTGCACTTGGATGACATACTAGGGGAGGGGCAATGTGCCGAAAACTAAACGTTGTTTTAATATAATACACACTTGTATTAGATTAAACTTGAATTAACTGAAGATAATGAGTTTAATTTTAGCTTAAGTATCTTCGTGTACTTAATACTCTTCTGCTTCTTCATGTGGATATTTGGCAAGTTTCTCAAAGTGTTGAAGAATATATGCAATCTTGGGTCACAGATTGTGCATCTTCGTCTAATCCAAGTGTGTCCAACCTTGGCAACTTTAAGACTGGTGGACTTCAAGTCCCACAATTTTTCAGCTAGGCACCCCTCATCTAATCCAATCCCCTACTGATAGAAGAAATCTTTGGTTATCTACTGCCTTAAGTATGGTTGAGTCCCACACTTTCTGAAGCCTTGTCGTATCATTGAGTTCTTCCCAAGGCTAAATTAAAATCTACAGTAGTTGGCTGAAAGTGACAGAAAGCAAAATTGTTCCATAATCTGACAGCCATGCAAATATTTGAAACTGACTGGCAGATTACTTCTTAGGTAGAAATCCGAAGATTTTTCTATTTGGTTAAGTCTTTTGAAGAAGCAGTTATGTGTATTTTATCAGATTGCAGTCTTCTGTTTTTAAATCAGTTTTGTGCACATTTCAATAATCTGCCAAGGAAAATGGAAACAATCTTCTCTATATTTTTTTGAAAGAGTACCAGCTAAAGAATAGTAACCATAGCTTCCTATTACATGTTTCTTTAATGTTGTCCATCAGATTGCTTTCTTAAAAAAAAAACAAAGCTATGTTTAATCAGATATTTATGCTAACAAAAGACTGAATTTATTTAAGAAGTGTATCTTCCATATCAGAGGTGGCATTCAGCAGCTTCTGACCAGTTCTGGAGAACCGGTAGCAGAAATTTTGAGTAGTTCGGAGAACTGGCAAATATCACCTCTGCCTGGCCCCACCCCCATCTATTCTCTGCTGATCAGCTGGGTCTTCTTTTGTTGCCCTGCACAGGAGAACAGAGCTGGAAAGCAGGTTAGTGGGGTGGGGAAAGAATGGGGATTTTGCAGTATCCTTCCCCGCCATGATCATGAAGCCACAGCCACAGAAACAGTAGTAAAATTTTTTGATTCCCACCACTGTCCCATATACTCACTGCCTAGATCAGAGATATTAACGGAGTGAAAAAATTGCAACACACTAGCATTCCAGATTCATGTAATTCTGAGCATGTTTTACACTTATCAAAATCAAGGTGCATCAACTCCACTGTCAGAAAAATAATTACATATTTGGATGAACAGTAGAATCTGAAGAAATCAGAAGTACATCGGACAGTCCAAACCTTGGGTCGGCGTAAGTTATTTGAATGTTCTTTAATGATTTGGTCTGTTTGGTCCAGATACAGTCATTTCACTTCAAATAACTTCACATGTCAATAAATTTTGGGGAAGAAATATTGCAGTTGGGATCTTAATGTGATGTTGAATAATACTCCTGAAGCATGGAGTTTGCCTGAGGCATGATAAAGAGGATAGGAATGGGAGTAAGGCCAAGCAAGCGATGAATTTGCTGCCCTCTCCTTCTCTGGTGTAATATAAATAGGTGACTGTAAGTTCTCCAATATTTTCCTTCCCCCCAAACCTTTTGAAGTAGGCTGTTCTGAAAAACAGAAATTGTTCTGTGAATATTTGCAGCTGAGCTCTTGCTGATCTTCACACAAAACTGTAACTATCAAACCAACTGCTTTTCCATCTTTTACTGCTTACACAAAAGACATGATTTAAATCTTTCAAAGAAAGATGAAAGCTAAGATTCAAACAGTGCAGCTTCATCAGTTTTTCCCTCTGGAAAATGATGCCAAAATTAATTTGTCTCAGTCCAAAGCCTTCTTTTTTAAAAAAAAAAAAAAAACCTTACTGATGCCATGAATGTATGAAACAGGAGCAAATATAGAGGCATTTACTGAATCCAAAGATGGCATCAGAATAACAAATGGATGTTATGCTGTTGTGATGTATACTTCACCATTTATGTGCCTGCATATTGTCTCACAACAAGCAGGGAGCGGTTTGTAACAGGACACACACTGTTAATTATTTTTCACTGTGGGGGAAATCCACGTGGAACAAATTAACTACAGATAGTCCTTGGGTTATAACTGTCAATCAGGGCTGGAATTTCTGCATTGCTATGCAATGCAGTCACAAAGCATAATGTCATGTATCTACATCACTTAGCAAAGGCAATTCCAGTTACCATTGTAACTTGCTGGCCTTGCAGGGCAAAACAGACAGGAAATACGACCGGAAGACCTAATTCTACTTTATGGTAAAAATTCACTGATAGAATCTTCCAACTGTATGTCTCTCTGTCTCCTTTACATCTGAAGAAACTAGGGAGGGTCTCTTCTGATCTTCTTGCCCCAACCACTATTCAGCTGCAGGCTTCTTATCTGACCCTTTCTTTGGTAGCGTCCCTTTTCCTACTGATGTGATTCGCGCATAACCCCAGGATTGGGTGGGCATTAAATGAGGACCTCATGTGATTGTGACATGGGAAGAGGCGGAGTCCCAAGCAAACTGGTGATGGCAGCTACAGATGACAGCAGCAGGAGACGCCATTGAGCAGGCACCAGAGAACACAGGTGAGTGCTAAGGAACACAGGTGGTCGGGCACCAGGGAGTGCTGACAGATGGGTGGTGGGTGCTGTACTGTCACTATTAAGTGCAGGTGGCAGGGAGGGTAGTTGAAAATGTGGGACAGCTGGATTTTTATCATGTGATGCTGTGGCAGAATTCTGACATCTGACAACTGGCTCATATTTATGATGGTTGCAGCATCATGTGATTAATCACCTTTTGTAACCTTCTGACAAGCAAAGTCAATGGGGAAGCTACATTCACTTAACAGCGGTGTTACTAACTTAACAAACAGCAATGATTCACTTAACAACTATGGCAAGAAAGGTCATAAAATGGGGGCAAAACTTGCTTCACCAATGTCTTGCTTAGCAACGGAAATCTGGAGCTCAATTGTGGTCGTAAATCAAGGCCTACCCGTATTTACCAGTTTGGTTTCACAGAGTTTCAAATCCTTGTTTTCCCCACCTACTGTGAAAATTTAAATAATCTTTTCTGTCCCAATGCAATTATCTTTGAATATAATAGATGCTGTTGTGTGTGCTTTCCCCCAGTCACTTTTTTTTCTGGCTGAGGGCCAGATGTGGCATTTGAGTGATAAATTGGTTGACGGGGAGGAGAGAACATACTTTTAGTCATAGCGGTGCCATACCTGATTTCCTTCCATTTCTATTTGAACTTGATGGTTAAATATAATCCATACCTTTAAATTTAATTTAGATTAATTGCAGGTGATGGGATTATTGTCCAGTCATCTGTGTAATGGAAAGCTTTGAAGAAAAGCATTGTTTCAGTGCCACTTTGAAGAAAGTACAGTGATATTGTCATGCCCCTGTCGGAATCTGATTCAGAGGGGAAGGGCGAGCAGCTGACAGGGAGTGGGAGTGTGGCTCCGGTGACTGTGGAAGAAACTGGGGAAGGGCAAAATCTGGCTGGGCATTCAGAGGAAGACCCAGGGCTACACCGTTTTCATCCTAGGTCATGCAGGGAGGAATGGAGAAGGGAGCAACATGGGTTATGGGGGAGAAAAGGGCCCTGATTCCCTTCATTAGTTGCAGTTGGGAAAACAGGATTTAAAAAGGGTGTTCGCGCACAGCACCTTGCTGGAAACAAAGCATGAATTATCTTTGTTTGTCAAGTCTTAACTGGGTTCTGGCGTCAAGGAGAGACAGTAACTTAGATCTGCCTGCGTTAGATTAGGGTGAACCATCCAAAAGTAAATCACATGACCATGGGGAGGCTGCAATGGTTATAAATGTGAAAAAAGGATCATAGGTCACTTTTTTCAGTGCTGTTACAACTTAGAATGGTGACTAAGTGAACTGTTGTAAGTCAAGGACTATTCTTCAAAATGAGGGAGACAAAAGACTGTGGCCTAAGAGCTACAACTGTGCAGAGAGAAAGGTGGTCTGGAGAAGGGATCTCCAACCTTGGCCACTTTAAGACTTGTGGACTTCAACTCCCAGAGTTCCTCAGCCAGCAAAGCTGAGGAATTCTGGGAGTTGAAGTCCACAAGTCTTCAAGTGGCCAAGGTTGGAGACCCCTGCTCTGGAGTATGGGAAGCATTTCCCTACCACCTGCTTGCAACACTTTTAAAGCAGCTGTGTCTTTTTCTGGGATCATGATGCTTCCTTCCACTGATGCCTTGCAGTTCTGTGGGGAAAAAAATTCATAAAAAAAAAAGAAAACTACAGCAACATAAACACCCCTGCATTCTCCAAAGCACCATGTTTCTTTCAAATCCAAAATGCTGAAAAGCTCTCCTGGGTCTTTCAGCAAACATGAAGATTTACAAGAAAGACATTAAAAAAAAACCAGAAGTATATCAAACATTCCTCTTTACCAGTTATGAAACCAATAGTGGAAGTATCACAGCAGCTGAGTTCTGGTTCTCCCCACGTCACCATGGTAACTCGAAAGTTATAGTACCAGGCAGGCAGCAAGTTGTCTATTTTCTAAAAAAAAAGAGAGAGAAAAAGAGACAGAATCAGCTTCCAGTCCACTGAGGTCTGCAACTGATGTCATAACCTTAATGGGCCCTAAGTTGCCTGGTACTGTACCCAAAAATGGTAAGAGTTCCTGCATGGAAGAAGGAAGATGATAAGAGTGGATCAGTATTATCTCTGGGTATTGTTTCTTCTCTTGCAAATAGCAGATTTATTTTATAAAAATTAAGAAGCTTCTTAAAATAAAATGCACAAATTTAGAAAGCCTAGCATGAGGTGTTTTGACTGTGTTTGGCAAATAATTCTTGGGATTGTGCACACGATGTAGCTGAAGGACACCAGACTATAGAAAGCTAGCTGACAAAACTCAGGTTTTCATATGGTGCTGAAAAATCCACAACGCAGGAATCAATCAAGCCTCCCTCTGAGGAAAAAAAATATCATACATGCCTCACTTGGCACCTTATCCAGAAAAGACCTTGGAGGTGTTCTGAAGATCCATGGAGACATGTGTTAGAAAAGACAATCCATAATTCTCTCTCAAATTCATGGCAGCATGTTGTGGACTGCCAGCTGCCAACAGAACTGGCGGCAGACTCGGACGATGAAGAAGGCCAGATCTGGAGTCTGGGGAAGGCTCTGATGGGTGATCTGCGTCAGACACAGAGAAAGAGCCAGGGGCGTCCGACATTTCCCAACCACCAGGGAGGCATCTGCCTTTGGAGGCTGAGATAAGTGGGGAGGAAGACCAGCTGGGGCCTGTTCCAGATGCACATATGCACAGAGCTGTCAGGAGAGGAGAACAACTGCAGACAAGGAGTTGATTCAGGAAGCAAAGCACACGTGGATGCTGAATGGCCCCTCCCTGGCTGGGGAATAAATAGAAGGAAAGGGGAGTGGTGGTTGTAGAAGACAACAGTTCGGATTTCTGAAGATTTGACTCGGTGTGTTTCGTGCCTCAGAGACTGCTTGCCAGAACTTAATTTGCAGTTTTACCGCTGGGAGCTCACAGCCTGGCAATCATTTCAAGGAACTGATAAGGTCTATTGTGGCATTTAACTCTTTGAAGGAATATTGCCTGGTCTTTTCAGTGTGTAAATGCCATTAATTCACAGGATATAAATAAAGAGTTTTTTTTTCGGGACAAGGAGTCTGTTTCTTGTTTATGCTAAGGCTGGGTGAGCACAGAGCAGCAGAAGTGATTGTTTTATGCAACTTCCCATATGGAATAACATTGTCTGGAGCACCCTCAATAAAATTAAGGAATGTCTTAAAACCTCATCAAATGTCAGGAGATTGGATGTCTTCACCTCTTTGACCCCGTGTGAGATTTCAACCTTCTCATCTGAGATATTAAGAAATATCTAATGTGACAATGCCTGCTCATACTTTCTCAACTGTATCAGCAATCGCGAAAGATTGTGGCCAGTTCATGTATTTTTCTCTTTAATTTGGATAGTCAGTAAACACCTTCTTGAATGGCTTAGTCCAGGGGTGTCAAACTCAATTTCAGTGAGGGTCGCATCAGGGCTATGGTTGACCTTAGGGGGGCTGGGTGGGTGTGGCCAACTAGGTGGGTGTGGCCAACTGAGTGGGTGTAGCCAGCTTGACACCACTCCCCAAACTGTTGATGTTTCCTCTTCGCACTGGGTAGACCAAGCCAAAGCGACAGGGATAGACCGGACGGAAGTGATACCGGCTGACCCCTTACATTTTCTAGGACAGCCCCATGGGCTGGATCCAACCATATCACGGGCTGGATCTGGCCCACGATCTTGTGTTTGATACCCCTGACCTAGTTTAATATTACCCTAATAAATTGTTTTTTTTTTTTTCTGTCAGGAATTATATGAGTTAGACTTTTATTGGTTTGTATCTACCCATTATTATATGCAGTAGGATATTTTAGTTGGGGTGTATGTGTGTGTGTCTTAGAAATATTGGAATTGTAGGTTGAATTCACTTTACCACTGAAGAAGTGAGCGAGACAGTTGCTGCTATTTCATAGTGTGTAGTCCACTCAGAAGTCATGGTTGATGGATTGAAATAAAACATCTCTACGATGTATTTCCGAAAGACACCAAGGTAAGGCCTGTTCCAGCTGAGGACCACAGCTGTGGGTCCCAAAGGATAAAGGGTTAAATCTTTGATCCCAGTTGGCACTGTAAAACAGAAATGGAAAGCTATTGTACCAGATCAATTTGTCACACATTCCAAATAAGACCCGGAAGTCCCAGACATTTCCAACCTGATGAGTTCATTCCCACCCCCCAACATGCCAAGCTAGCTCAGCAGATAGTGGGAGCCATCATTCAGAATTTCTTGAGGGCCCTGAGTTGTGAAGAGTTATTCTACTTTTAAGTTTGTTATATTTCTCTCTTACATTTCCTAAAAGAACTCAGGATAATATACACGAGAGTCTCCCTTCATCTTTGACTTACAACCACAATTGGGAATTTCTGTTGCTAAGCTATTTTTTTCTCCAGTGCCATTGTAACTTTGTATAATTTCTATGACAGTGGTTGTAAATTAAGGACTACCTGTAAATTCTAAACTAGATGAAATAAATCCCATCAAGAAAAAAAAAACTAACTCAAAGATAGCCAGGGGTTATGTTTACACCGTATTCTTAAGTAGTTCAAAATTGACCAGCTGCAGTTTTATAAGATGCTACGCTTAGCTAGTTTTGTTAGCTTAGACCAGGGGTGTCAAACTGGATTTCTTCGAGGGCCAGATCAGCACTGTAGTTTTACGCAGGCTGCCCGAGGTGTGGGGGAGACGGAATGGACATCTCCTGCAACACCCTGTTGGCCAAAATGGGGTGTGGAGCCGAGGTGGTATTCAGCAGGTTCTGACCAGTTCTGGAGAACTGGTAGCGGAAATTTTGAGTAGTTCAGAGAACCAGCAAATACCACCCCTGTGGAGATTTTACAGTATCCTTCCCCTGCCACACCCACCAAGCCATGCCCACAGAACCGGTAGTAAAAAAAAATTGAATCCCACCACTGGTGTGGAGGGGTAGTGTGAGGAAGTGGTAGGATTCTAAAACTTTTTACTACCGGATCTATGGGCATGGCTTGGTGGGCTTGGCTTGATGGGTGTGGCAGGGGAAGGATACTGCTAAATCCCCATTCCCTCCCCACCCCACTAACCTGCTTTCCAGCTCCGTTGTTCTGGGCAGGGCAACAATAGAAGACCCAGTTGATCAACTGGGACTTGGGAGGCAGAGAATAGATGGGGGCGGGGCTGGTCAGAGGTGGGATTTACTGGTTCTCTGAACTACTCAAAATTTCTGTTATCGGTTCTCCAGAACTGGTCAGAACCTGCTGAACACCACCTTTGGTGTGGGGCCATGTGAGGCCTCCTGTGCCCCATTTTTGGCCTGGATGACCTCCTGCACCATCTTGTTGGCCAAAAAAGGGTGTGGGGTGGCATATGACCCCCCACTTCCTGCATTTTGGCTGCCAGAGG
Source organism: Pseudonaja textilis (assembly GCF_900518735.1). The sequence goes on from NW_020769308.1 coordinate 6,726,566, forward strand.
CACCGCAGGCCAGTCCTTTGCTATTTCCAGACTGGCCCCACAGGCATTGAGTTTGACACCCCTGGCTAAGACTAACAACCTTAGTTACTCTTTTTGCAGCTTAATAATATATTGTAATCTCAGACCATCCACTTAATTCAAAATGTAGTGCATTGTATTGACCAAGTTATCTAATTAACTCAGTAACACGATCGTGTTGTGCCTTCAGAGCCAATTGATTCCTTCCATAACATGGCTCCTGGACATTAAAACTGGCTTCCAAACTGCAAAAACAGCAACAGTAACAGGTTTGCAGAGACATTACCAATAGCAAACGTAACAGGATCAGAAGGAGGCCCAACTAGTGGTCCTTTCTGTAGGTAAATTACAACTTGGTACTGAGCCCCAGGAACCAGGTTTTCAATAAAACTGCTGCTTGTGTTCACCTAGAGAAATGAGAAAGAGTAGACATAAGGACAGATTAAAGTCATTGCTACGTGTTAAATAAAGCTGGTATTGCTTTAAGATAGAAAAGAGAAAAAAAGCTGCTTGAGTGATAAGAGGGAGGTTACTAAGGCCATGCTAACATTTCCCAATCTTCTAGGAAAGATGCTTCGGTTTTATTTTGTTCTTAGGATGCTTGAGAAATTCTTTCAAATTTTCAGGTGACGGATTTCAGCTAACCCAAACCATCACCGGGAATTGTCACAGGATAGTCTTTATCATTTTCTGAAACTTCCTTGCTTTGCTGGATCTCCTTAAGTGTAGTAACTTGAGGAGAAAAAACGAGAGAGAGAGAGAGAGAGAGAGAGAGAGAGAGAGAGAGAGAGAGAGAGAGGTGTCCAACATGAAGAATAGCAATTGTATTTTTCCATAAAATATGGCTATAAGCATATTTATGCATTTGAGGTTTGTCTTATAACTGAGAAATTATGTAAAAGTTATACAGAATCATTTTCACCTGGACCCATTTAAAAGGAACAGTCAAGAGTTAGAAGTGCTCATTTAGAATTCCACCAGCACAGTGGAATTTATCAGGCAATGCCTTGCAAGGAAAGACAGTGGTTTTCTTCTAGAGAGGGACTGTTGAAGATCTCCCCGAAGAACAGGGAAATTCCTGCTTATTTTTTCCAAATAAGTTAAAAATGTTTCCTTCCTTCCTTCCTTCCTTCCTTCCTTCCTTCCTTCCTTCCTTCCTTCCTTCCT
>NW_020769308.1:6727760-6746236 GCF_900518735.1 Pseudonaja textilis
CCTTCCTTCCTTCCTTCCTTCCTTCCTTCCTTCCTTCCTTCCTTCCTCCCTCTGTCCCTCCCTCCCTCCCCCTAAGGCAGGGTATAAATACAGGTGATAAATAAGGAAAATATATTTTGGACAATACTTAAGCAGAAGAAAGTTGATCAAATTAAGAATGGGGTGGAGAAGATGCTTTTTTTTTTCAGTTAAAGAAATAAACATAACGGCATCTTTAATTAACTGCCCATCTTACCATTCACTGCTAAGCCAGAATTGCAAAGAATTCTGGGTTAGCTAGAAATGAGTGATATGTAAGGACCTACTGATCCACGGCTCCCACTTGCTGTTCCTAACAGTGGGGGCAGCTAAATATAGCTGGATGGATTTGGCACAAGACCAAAAACTTTATAGCCGTTCTCGTAATTAAACGTAATCCAACACCACGGGTTGTTCCTGGCTTTTAATTCCAGCTTGTTTGGAGAAAAATAAGCCAGAGCTCCTTGTTTACATATAAAACTAAACAAAATATGGATAGGGCCATCTGGGCTTGTTTAGATACTCCAACTGGCAGAAGGCAAATGAGAGAAACAGATCAGCACGCTGCTTTCTCCTACCCAATTCCATTGTGAAGACTTTTGCGTTGTACAGATTTTTACGATGTGGAATTGTGCCAAGTGGTGAAAACACCATTGCTTGCATGTCCATCTTAAGTACATAAACTCGCCTCTTTTCGTATCTGACTACCATAACTCTTGAAATAGCATGGTGCCCTTGAAACAGAGGTGGTGTTCAGCAGGTTCTGACCAGTTCTGGAGAACCGGGAGCAGAAATTTTGAGTAGTTCAGAGAACTGGCAAATAGCACCTCTGACTGGCCCCACCCCCACCTATTCTCTGCCTCCCGAGTCCCAGCTGATTGGCTGGGTCTTCTTTTGTTGCCTGCATAGGAGAATGGAGCTGGAAAGCAGGTTAGTGGGGTATGGAGGGAATGGGGATTTTACAGTATCCTTCCCCTGCCACACCCACCAAGCCACGCCATGCCCACCAAGCCACACCCACAGAACCGGTAGTAAAATTTTTGAATCCCACCACTGCCTTGAAACCTAGCCTGATCTCTTTATGGAGAGATGTTGCTGGTTGAAGTGGCTGCAGGTCAGATCCCAAAGAATGCATGAATAAGATCTGTCAAAATAAAAGACTCTAACAATGTTGTACTGAAAAATTCTGAGCTCCTTCACAGAAGAGCTCCTTCCCTAATCAGCTGCAGTGGGCAGTTGGAGAGAGAAGTCTTTGTGAAACCACCACCCACTATGGGTCATCTTTGCTGGACAGATTTTGAAGACCTCCATCCTCCCTCCAGTCCCCACCCTCCAACTTCTGGAGTTTCTTAGCTTGCTTTGGAAAAAAAAATAAGTCAGGAAATGACTCTATAATTTAGGAAATAGCAATAGAAAGTTACACACAGTAATCAGGATGAGCGTCTAGCAAAGATTGGGCAAGTTAAGGTAGAAGCAGGAAATGATGGTCATAGCGGGAAGCTCCTTATCACACTAGGCTCACGCAAAGCAAAGAGAGAACTTGTGGCTTTGTGGAGAACCCAAGAAAGAGGCTAATATGAGTAAGCAAGTCTTAGCGTGCTAATTAAAGGGACAGTTGATTCACAGTACAGGTAGTTTTGACTTATGACCGTAATTGGAACCAGGATTTCTGTTGCTAAGCAAGTTGGTAGTGTCATACCCAATTTTATTATCAATTTTGCTAGGGTTGCTAAGTGAATCACTGCAGTTATTAAACAAATCTTTTTCCTCCCATTGACCTTGCTTGTCCGAAGCTGGCTGGGAAAGTTATAAATGATAATCACATGAAACCGAGACATTGCAAACCATCAAAAAATGTATGCAGGTTGCCAAGACCTCAATCAAAATATCATGTGATTGTGGGATGCTGTGATAGTGTCCAGCCCGAAATTGACATTTGTGTAGCTATTTTAGTTAGGCTTAGTATATATTCTTTTTCTTACTTTCTCTGTGGCAGTCATGGGGGGAAGGGTTTCGGGCTTGCCACATTCCTAAGGAGGGAGGAGCTGAGATAGAGAGAGTTGTTTAAGCTAGGTGATTCTTCTTCCCGTGGGAAAATGAGCTGTCCGTGCTTAGGTCCTTGAGGTGGAGATTTATGACATCAAGCAACTTTGAATTACTTCTATTGGAGAATGTGACTTTTTTGGGGGGGGGGGGTTATTTCTAACTTCTAATATTGTGGAGTAATTCCAGGTTGTGTCAGATCCAGAATTACCATGGACTTTGTCAATTTGATGCTTTCAAATTGTCTTGGAAAAGAAAATGTCTTGGAAGATGGACTTTTTCCTTTTCCTTTTAAATGGATTTCATCACTTGGAAACCTGACAGATGGTTGTCAAGTGGGAGGACAAATTGCAAATCACCCTTTTGGGTGCTGTTGTAACTTTAAGTGGGTGCTAAATAAATGGTTTCAAGTCAAGGACTACCTCCAATATTCATTTGCTTATTAAATTTTATATTGCACCCAACTATCAAAAGGAATGGAGCACGGTGATTTGCGTGGTTAGGATGCTGGGAGGGAGGTTTGCAAGCTTTTTGTCAAGCTTTGAAGTATATTCAGGCTGCTTTCACTTTCCCTGCTTCACAGCTTGCCAACAGACCTCGTGGAGGGAGGGAGAAAGGGATAGATTGGAATGTGTATTCCTGACGATAACAAGAAATTGTCTTGTGGGAACCAAGGACCTTTCAGCAAGTGTCTGCCAGAGTCACGAGACTTTCCCCTAACAACACCTGAACACCGAATTGGACAATGTGACCTGCACTAAACACGGGGTGGGGGAGGGAGGATTCTATATTTTAATTATATTCCATTATCCTGGAATTACCCACAGCTGGTTTTGCTTCCATTCTGTGCTGAAATAATGTACTCCATAAAGTTTTGCATTAAGAGATTGGATCGTCTCTACTGTGCTTGCTTGCTTGGGTTTGACAGTCAGAACCTTGACCGTTCAAGACCCAAGTGTTGCCGTGAGGTGGGGTGAGGTCTTGTCCTTCACTCCAGCTCCTGCTGGGGACATGAAAGGAGTCCCCAACTGGGTGTCCCCTGGGCAATGATGATGTCATCCGCTAATCCTTTCAACCCAGAAGTGCCTTGGTGCATCCGGCACAAGTGTGACGCAATCAAAAGGAACACTGGCAACTTTTACAATGTAAATATCTATAGAGATTCTCAGTCATCCAGGTCATGGTTGTCCCAAAGGTGTTTTTTTTTTCAAGAGGAAACTGGACTTTCTGGTTTTTCTTTGGAGGTGTTTCGCTTCTCATCCAAGAAGCTTCTTCAGCTCTGACTGGATGGTGGGGAATGGAAGGATTTATACCATTTGCATTCTTTTAGCGGGTCCATCTGCATTTAAGAGACACGGGGCACTTTTTTGAAGACAACAAAGTCCATATTTTGGACAGAGAGGATCGCTGGTTTGAAAGAGGGGTTAAAGAGGCCATCTATGTCAAAATTGAGCAGCCTTCTCTCAACAGTGGGGGGGGGATATGACATCATCTATCTCCGATCTACAACGCAGTCCTTGCAACAGTTCCACCTATTCGCACTACTCAAGTGACCCTGACACAGATAAACCTCCAGGTGATCTTAATGACCCGCTAAAAGGATGCAAATGACCAGCTGTCTGCAAGGAGTATAAATCCTTCCATTCCCCAACCGTCCAGTCAGAGCCGAAGAAGCTTCTTGGATGAGAAGTGAAATGTCTTCAAAGAAAAAACAGAAAGTCTAGTTGCCTCTTGGGAAAAAAAGGGCCTTTGGGTTTTACAGTGCAATTTCCATTTCAGAGGCAGCTCTGTGGGAATCCGCAACGCTTTGGAGCAGGCAGGCAGAGGTGTGTTTTCAGATTATACCCCTTCCATCCAACGAATCCCAGGTTTTTGTACAGTAATAAGAGCACAGGATAGCGGGTTGCAATCCTGACAAGGTTATCTTTAGAGGACAGACACCGAAATCAGCAAAACAAGTTAATTGTGTTTGATTTAAGCCTCCTTAAGTTCAAAAAGTCCCCTCTGACGCTAATGAAATCTGCACCCAGACCAATATCGGCAAAGTGAGAGAAGGTATTTGTGCCTCTTACCTCTGTGCAATAATGTTTCTCCAGCCTTTGGCTCTCCTTTTGCTTCTGGCACGTCAAGGAAACAATGGAGACGATGGTATTGTTGCTCCCAGCCGTCTCCTGAGAAGTTGTCCAAGACAGAGAGGCTGTGGTGGTACTTAGCACAGTCACCACAACATCCTGAGGCTTTTCTGTCAGCTCTTCTATCAATTCTCCTGTAGGACCTAAGATATCATCAGAAGCCAGAAAGGATGGTGGTCATCGTTAATAGTTGTGCTTCTCTTTGGCTGAAATAACATTAGTTGTCTCCAGACTTAGCATGCCAAGAATGAGTGTTTTGTTCCAGTGAGACTGGTCTGTCAGGGCAACCTGGTCTACCCAAAATGGGGACAGAGCACACGGCTTCCACTTTTGCCTTTCAGCCCCTATCCAGGAGCCTTCGCAAGCAGCTGCTTTCGCGACAAACTATTTTTGTGTTGAATTCATATTTACCAACAAAGAAATAAGGGAAACTACAGTAGATCTATTTCAAGCTACTTAGCTCTCATCAGCTGGCCATACCCTTCTGGGATTTGAACCCGGATTACTTACATATTAGGTAGATGTATTAACCTCTAAGCCATGGGCTCTCCTTGCTTTGTTGGCCATACCAGGGGAGAGATTGTTTTTTTATCAAGGCAACCTGGTCTACCCAAAATGGGAAGGAGCACACGGCTTCCACTTTTGCCTTTCAGCTCCAAACCAGGAGGCTTCGCAGGCAGTTGCTTTCAGGACAAACTATTTTTGTGTTGAATTTATATTTTACCGACAAAGAAATAAAGGAAGACTAGTATAGATCTATTTCAAGCTACTTAGCTCTCATCAGTTAGCCCTAACTTTCTGGGATTTGAAGGGTTAGCTGATGAGAGCTAAATAGCTTGAAATGGATCTATACTAATCTCCCTTATTTCTTTGTTGGTAAAATATAAACTCAACATGCCAAGAATGGTTACACAGAGATGACCCACGAAGATCTGGAATGAAAGGAAGAACTATGGCTTCCATCCTGGCACAATATTACTACTCAATCTTGGGTCAGCTATGCTACTCAGTAAGACTTGCTCTGTGGAGTCCTAAAGTAAGACATTAGTTGTATTTCCTCAGCATACCCTCAACACTGTCCAACTATTTACAAAGTCTGCACTACTATTAATCTTGTCATCACTCCTTATCACCCATCCCCTCCCACTTATGACTGTATGACTGTAACTTTGTCACTTGTATCCTACAATTTATATCGACTGTTTCCTAGTATGATTTGATTGTTGTTTGTACCCTATGACTATTATTAAGTGTTGTACCTTATGATTCTTGATTCTTGACAAATGTATATTTTCTTTTATGTGCACTGAGAGCATTTGCACCAAGGCAAATTCCTTGTGTGTCCAATCACACTTGGCCAATAAAGAATTCTATTCTATTCTATTCTATTCTATTCTATTCTATTCTATTCTGTTCTGTTCTGTTCTGTTCTGTTCTGTTCTGTTCCGTTCCATTTCCATTCCATTCCATTCATTCTTAACCAAATCAATTAAAATCTCCCTACATTTACATGTTAAACATTATTACAGGTAGTCCTCAACTTACAACAGTTCATTTAGTGACCATTCAAATGGCACTGAAAAAAGTGACATGACCATTTTTCACACATAACAACTGCTGCAACATCCCCCCAGGGTCACACGATCAAAATTCAGACATTTGGCAACCGACTCCTATGTATGACAGTTGCAGTGTCCGGGGGTCATATGATCACCTTTTGCAACCTTCTGACAAGCGAAGTCAATGGGGAAGCCAGATTCACTTAACAACTGTCTGACTAACTTTAACAATGGCAGTGATCCACTTAGCAATTGTGGCAAGAGAGGTCGTAAAACGATGCACAATTTGGTTAACAAATGTCCTGCTTAGCAACAGAAATTTGGGACTCCATTGTGGTTATAAGTCAAGGACTACCTGTACTTTTAACCTGCGCTTGGTTTTGTTTGAAGGTCTGGACTTAAGGTGTTATGTAAACCAAGCCCATTGGATTAGTTTTTGGTTCGGTGTATTATATAAAATAACAAACTGGTAAAATTCAGTAATAAGATTAAGGATATTCTGCAAGCGTGCCCACAGACGGATGCTGCAGCCCTTCGCCATGTATACCTTCTTCTCCTTCTCAGAGGAAGTCATAGAGAGTGTGTTGGTGTCATAAGCCTCTTTAAAGAGTGATGGCTGGTTTGGGAGATGAACTGGGAAGGCAGCAGATGGCAGACAAGCTCCAATTTGCCACTTCTCCTACCCTGCCATCTAAAGGAACTGCATCATTCTGATTGGAGATAGAAGATGGTCCTTCAATCATTTCTCTGTGATTCCTTAATGAGATTCTCATCAGAATGAGAATCCTCTAGCTGAGCAGAAAGGATGTGTGTACGTGTGTGTGTGTGTGTGTGTGTGTGTGTGTGTGTGTGTGTGTAAGAAAGAGGAGGATATATAAAGATCAAATCAGAAACTTTCTTTTTGGGTTTTATGGAAAAAGACTTGGAAATTTTTTTAGAACTTTGATATAATGTATGTTGACAGCAGCAAGATTACTTCATGCACAAAAATGGAAGGACACCTTGATTCCCACCATGGATGAATGGCTACAAAAGTTGATGGAGTTAGCAGAGATGGCTAAATTGACTGCTTTGATTAAAGAAAAAAAGAGAACTACTTTCATTTCTACTTGGAAACCACTTCTGGACTTTGTGCTTGAAGTGTTGGTGGGGGGGGGAATGAAACTTTGATTTGGGGTTTTACCGATTAGATAGGTTATTTGTTATAGAAATGGCTAGTCTGTACTACTATGCAAAAGTAAAAGGTTGAGGTTTGATGCTATTATTGTATTCTGCTTAATGAGCTGTGGTGGCACGGTCATTAGAAGGCAGTATTGCAGGCTAATTCTGCTGACTGCCAGCAGTTGGCAGTTTGATCCTCACCAGGCTCAAGGTTGACTCAGCCTTCCATCGTTCTGAGGTCAGTAAAATGAGGACCCAGATTGTTGGGGGCAATAGGCTGACTCTATAAACCACTTAGAGAGGGCAGTAAAGCAGTATATAAGGCTAAGTGCTATTGCTATTATCATTTTCTACTGTTCTAAAGGGAGTTAGAAAACACCTTTTCTTTCTTTTTCCCCTTTTTCCTAAAATTTCCCTTCCCCCATCCCTCCCTTATTGTCCTACTATTTTCTTTTTTCTTTTTCTATTATAAACTAATAAAGAAAAAGAAAGAGAAGGATATAATAGGGAAGGAGAGGCTGGTAGGTAGAAAGAACAGACAGTGCTTTCAGAAATGGATCAGAATAAATAAATTCCAAGGATTACTCCAACGCTGTTCTGTATGATTACCTTTTAGTACTTATTCTTTACTCGCAAAGAAAGCAAATATTATAAAGATGCAAGTGTTCTCTTATACACAAGAAGTTGGATCAGCTCATGTTATCCCCAGAACCATTTTATGGCTCAGGTAGATAGCAGGATGGGATGGAAATTAATAAATACCCAACACAAGCAAATAAAATAGAAAGAATATTTATCACCGATGAACCGGAACATTAACTAGCTATAGATCATTTTTTATTTGTGATTTATAGTGTGTTACAGCATCCTCCAACCATTGCTGTACCAATAAATCATCATGAAGAGACACTTTATCTTGCCAGAGATAACTGGATGAAGCTATAAGGTGCTGTAAATCACTAGTGAGAAAATGACTGTAATTTTTTTACAGCTACCCATATATAATCATATGAATATCTAAACTTACTAATATAAAAACGAAGGGTTTGGGTAGGTTGGCTTTCCCGAGCTTCACAAGATCCAGAGGAGCTAAACGTTGTAACCGTTAATGTATATTTTCCTGGTTCTTTTAGATCAGTGACGAGTTCATGAATGTCTTCTCCAACTGTCAGGAATTCTGTGAAGTTCTCTAAATCAAGATAGGGGATGATATATGAGAATAAACTGCAATTGAAACGATCCTGGAAAATAATATCTACTATTCTAAATGCTTAAGAGTGCTAATTCTCTGGGGTTTTTTTTTTTTTTTTTACTTTTATGATCTCTCCAACAGTTGGGAATGGCTGTAGCCAAGGAGGAGGAGCAAATTCCCTTGGATTAATTATCAAGAAATCCATTCAAATTATCATAAAACTGAAGACAATAAAATATCTGAAGAAGGCATTGTCCAATTATGGTCCAATTGCTTTCCAGATAAAAGGGTAGGTGGGGGCAGGGGAAGAGTGTCTAGATTCCACTATATTAAAAAAAATAACATTTTAAAATATGATATATTTATGTCAACAAAATCACCCAGTTCAAAATACATTTTTAAACGTTCCTATTTAATTATACTTTTGAGAGAAACAATGAATCTCTTGTTTAAGATCAATAAGTCAAACTAAGACAATAATCAAGTAAAATTTAGTTATGGATCAAAAGAAGCCAAACAGGTTTTAGGGTTGCCTTAATCAACCTATTCTTAAAGTAAAATGAAATTATGTGGACAGAAAGTCTCCACCTATGTATTTTTAACTAACATAGGTTGCTATGTGCAGTCTAGAACCGTACTGTGGAGTTAAACTTCCAAGGCCAGCATTCTGATTTATGTTGCTTCTAAAGTTACCTTCTCTCTTGATACGAATGTGGAAGCCATCAAATGCTGTGGGCAGCTTTGGAGGTAACCAGCTCAACACCATTTGCACTGGAAGGAATGATGGAGGTCCTGAAGTAGGTTTTCCAAGTTCTACAGTTGGGATGAGATTCTCATAATCCCTTGGCACTGCGTTAACAAACTCATTCTCGTCCTCAGATTCATTAGTCCACCAATCAGGCTGGGATGTGCTTTCATAATCACTGCTGTTAGTGGGATAATCAGGCCAAATATAGGAAGCGTTCACTGTTGGGAGCTCCGATATCTCATCCAGGATAGGAGTAACTTTTTCCTGCCCAATAGCATTCTGTGTTTCCAAGAAGGCTTGTTCTGGGGAATTCCCACTGTGCTCTTCTTCCCAGTTCTCATGGCTATTCTTGCGTACAATTTGTACAGAAATGTTTCGCGGTGGATAGGGAACTGAAAAAGATCAGAAGGCATATTTATAATATTCACTTATTGTCCTGAGCTTGTAGGATCAGGGAGGGCTCATTGCACAGGGTATGTGTCGTTTTAAGCAGCTGGTCAGCCTACCATCAAACTGAGGCAGTGATTTTCAAAAGTAATTTAAGAATTAATTTGAATTGGTCCTCTTGATTTTTTCCCCCTACAGAATCATGCCAATACAACCTGCCCTTTTCTGCATATGGGTTTGAACCAAATGCAGCAACCTTTTCAGATATTTGCTAGAACTCATAAACAGAGGCTTGGTAGACCGTATAACCCAACCCTCTGTATACATTAAGATAAAAACAATAAAGGAAACGCATCACCTAAAAGAAAGAAGAAAGAAGGACACGGCTTTCATAAAAGTTGCATAGGATCTATAAAGAGGTACAATTTCAGAAAGGTTTCCTATAATCTTTCTAATAAAATTAGAATCTCAGATTCCTTTCTATGTGCCACTTTGTCAGGCCATTGCACTATATAATTTACAGGATGGACAAAGTTTGTATAACTGAGAACTGTACTTCACTTTTTGAACTGAGCTGAGAGCTTCAGTAGACAGCAAAAGCAAGCCAAGAGGATGAAGACATACCAAGTGAAAGAGCAGGGCAGAGATTTTCTCATTTTTCTGGTTTTGAGTTGCTAACATTGTGTTATACTATATTACAATTTTTGTATATTTCTTGCCTCATAGTAGCAAGTAATCCACTTTCTTGTAAATTCCACCAGAAAATACTTTAGGGTTGTACCATCAAACAAAGCATCTAAAGCAGCGAATATGCCAAGAAAATTCTGTCCAGACAAAAGTTCAGAGAAATCAAAGCCCATAGCAACCTTTCTGCATCTCTAGCCTTTTAGGTGGCTTGGATTATAATTCCCAGAATTTCTAGATGCTGGCTAAGAACTCTGGGAAATATAGTCCAAACCATCCAGGAGGAGCCAGACTATGAAAGCTAACCTAAGAAAAGCAAACAAACATTTGATGGCAGTGCTAAGCTGACCTAGGAAATGAATTGGTGGTAATTGTCTATCTTTTTACCACTGCTGGGTTTTTGTGATAAAGAATGTTGAGATGATGAGAAACTTTTAAAGAACATTCTTGCCTAACTTGAAAATAAAAATGTTAATATTGCAGCTTTATTTATGTCCTGCATAACCGTAAAACAGGCTGCAGATTTACTCAAATTTATTTTCAATAAGATAGCTCCATTCTACTCTACTCTACCCTACCCTACCCTACCCTATCCTATCAGAGTTTTTATTCTATGAGGCATAAACTGATGAAGAGTTGAGAAAGGAAATGAGGGTAGAATTGCATCAATTGCATCATCCTAATCACATTATGTAAAATTGGTCCAGAGAGCATGATCAAAGGAGTAGTACTTTGTGTTCCTTGAAATATTGTCCTTGGTGAGATGGTTGCTAAAATTGAATCATCTCTCCCAGATTGTCCACTGGGAGATGTCCTTGTTAGAAAGGACAATGTAACAGTTAGCAGACTGGAAATATATCAAATGATTCCTGAATTTGTACTGCCCATGGAGCAGAGGTGGTATTCAGCCAGTTCTGATAGGTCCTTGTGGACTGGTAGGGAGAATTTTGACTGGTTCGGAGAATCAGTAGGGAAAATTTTGACTGGCCACGCCCACCCGCCCACCCGTCCTCACTCTTATCTCTCCAGCCTCTCCTATGTTTTGTTGTTTATTAGCTCACCTGGTTGGCGTGGCATAGCAGATTGCCGCGCCTCAGCTGAGCTAAAAAACAGCAAGCTCACCATTGTTGATAAAGAGGGTGGTCTGTGAGCCCTGCATGTGTGCAATATGCACATTTAGCACACACGCGCATGATAGGCGTTGATATATTCCTTCCTGCGTTGATACAGAGGGCGGTGTTTAAGCAAATGTGCACACGCATGAAAAGCGCACGAAGCAAGCTCTCCGAACCAGTAGGAAATTTTTTTTTTGAAACCCACCACTGCCATGGAGCCTTTGTTGCATCTGTGGGCTAACAGCCTGTCTGGCAGCCCTTTGAGAAAGTCAGAAACGACCTGACAAGAAACACCTGGAACACCCCTTTGTTGGTCTGTTGAGTTTGTTTTAAAGAGAAAAGGAAGCAGGAGATTTTCTTGAAAATCCTGATTAGCATTTAAAACCTGATGTGCACTAGGCTGGGGGAAATAATCTAGCAATCATAGATACACAATCTGTCACATTACCTGTCCGATGTTGCTTAGGTTCATGCTTAACCCCACTGTATTCCACCAGCGTGGTTTTATTGAATGTTGCTTCAGATACCAGCTGAAATGTGATATTGCTGTAACATATTCCAGGCAGCCAGTGATTGAAAATCGTTTTGCCTTTAAAGAAATCTGTGGAGCGGTAAATAAAAGCTACATATTAAATTAGCTCATTCAAATTCACAGTCCTGAGGAGGACTGTTTGTCACTGTCATGAAGATTTAAATAAGAATCTAAATTATTAGCAAGGTTTGAATCTCTTCTGCTCTTATTCCGCTTCTCTTTTTCTGGTTGTCATAAGTCCTTAGAAGCTCAAGCCAAAGAAACAAACTTGAAACCTGGTGCAATTCTTACAACTGGCAACATGAACTGAGCGATAACAAATATTTCAAAGGGGAGATGATATAATCTTTTTGACATGATCTGCATGAAAGGGGTTCTTGAAAGCCAACTAGCTAAGGGACATATTTCCCAGATTATAAATAAATCAAACGTGTAAAACTGATTGTCAAGTTACTTCTGTCAGGGTGAGATAAGCCTTATGCTACGGGGTCTAGTCTCTTTTTTGTTTAAAATCCTGAAAACAAGTCAAAACATTTCAAAATATAGAACAGAAACTTCTGACAATATTCCCAATGGGAAAATTCAGTCTTTTCATATAAATATTCCTCCCTAATTCTGTTCTTCAAGCCTCTTAATTGTTGTTATGAATAGCTGGGAGTTAGGAAAATCTGGCTAACTTATTGCAAATCAATCCAAAATGTATGTATGTATGTATGTATGTATGTATGTATGTATGCATGCATGCATTCATTCATTCATTCATTCATTCATTCATTCATTCATTCATTCATTCACAGACATTCTTAAGAATTGTCATGACCTGCAACCATATTCCCAGTCTTAATTACATTGGGAGCTCAAGGACTGTCTGTAGTTTGATATGGGTTGTGAAGGTGTTATACCTTGTCAAAGAATTCCTCTCTCAAAAATCCGTGCCCTCAAAGATGGTTTTAAAAACCCCAATAAATAAATGTAAATGAAAGGATTACTTAAACATATATGCAACAACACACACACATCCTCAATTTCTCTGGCATGTAACTTGTCTTGATTTTAAGATGTATTTTCCACCCACCTTTATATAACATTGTCCGATACTCTCTTCCTTCCCAGTAACTTATATTCACTCGAGTGAAAACATTATACTTCTCTGGATATTGGATTTCAAACAATACTTCTGTTTCAGGTGATGGTTTATAATCATAGATGGAAACGTTGGTTACAGGTAGAGGTTCTTTGAATGAGAGATAAAATGAAAAGACAAAGAGTGACTTGAGACATCCAGAAAATGGTATTGAAATCAAGTGCCATCTTTACAAAATTTTGGGACTAGTCATGGCCCCACCAGCTGAAGGGGAGTGGCACCATCTATAGGGAGTGAACAGACATTCCAGCTTAGTATCTGTTTGGGGGAGATCAATCCCTTAAATCCATAGCTGCCATTTCCTGAGGGAAGACAACAGTCTGATAAGATTTTTGTTATAGGTGATTGTGGAAGTGGGAGAACCTGAGGAGGAGTCAAGAAAGTCATCAGCGTAGAATCTCTACATTGCCACAAATGGTCTAAGACTCCTCTTGAATTCTATTAACCTTTACCTAGCTTCAAAATAATGCTAACCATTAGTTGACTAGAATCCTGTGTAGAGACATGAACTATAAATCAATTTAATTGGATCTTAACCTGTGGCCTTGGGCTTTTGCACTTCACAGTGATCAACAATAAAATGTCTACTTGAGTGATTCTGGTTGCTTGCTTCTGACAGGGATTTATTCTTGCAATAAATAACTAACAGTGATGTTAGTTAGTCAATTAAAGAATGTCATCTTGCATCTTTGCACCTTACTCAAGATCTTATTGGCTCTGAAGTGGATCACTTTTCAAAAAGCTTTGAAAACATGGAAGTGTTCCTAGGATTAGAGGGAGTTACTATTTATCTGAGCTGGCTTCATAGGTTTTTCTAATGCTATTTTATTCCATATCTGGACTGTGTTTTACATGTTATTATCTACCTAGATGTGCTATGGAAAGATAAACTGAATAAATAAGTTGTTTTTTCCTGCCCTCTTCTCCTCTTTTCAAATATTATCCTACGCCCATAGAAAAACACATAAAGATAGTATTTATAAATGAAGGAGCCAGCTTGATTTTGCTTTAAAATAATAGCAACAACAGAAAGAGTAGCACATTGAAAATTTCTCATATCTCATTTCTCACAAAATTTATTTCTTCCCAGTGTTCATGGTGCCACCATATTTTGCAGACCAGGCAGGGAAGTTGGAGTGATGTACTGGGGAGGAAATTTGCTCCTAGATGATAAAATGAGCTTTCAAATAGGTAGCATCCTGAACGGGTACCTTCTAATGGATTTTATTTATTTGTATATTTTTATCACATTTTTAAACTACCCATCTCCTTCACAGAGGGACCCTGTGAAGAGTCCAATAGGATATTAAAATATAAAAATAATATATAAACATTAAAAATGTAAAAGAGGTAAGAATAAATTAAAAATAAATAAAACGTGTTTAAAAATTAATTGAAGTCGAAGAGAGAGCTTTCAGGGTGCCTACCAGCACCACAACTGCATGCCCCTATGGACTCCCCACACAAGCTTGCAGGGCCATGTTTTCACTCCTTTCTAGAAGGCAAGGAGGACGGGGGCCTGCGTACCTCCAGTGGGAGAATATTCCACCCAGTTGGAGTAATGGCAAAGATTAGGATTAGGTCAAAAGATTAGGATTCAAATAGATCCTATGCAACTCAAATTCACAGGTACAGTGTATGTCAGTGATGGTGAACCTTTTTGTTGTAGTGTGCTGAAAGTGCGTGCATGCCGGCGCTCACAATGCAATGCGCCCTGCTCCCCCTGCGCATGCGCATGCAACACCACCCTGCTGCCCCTTTACCTGCACTGTGCACACACATGACTCCCAGCTGATTTTCGGCCTGTTTTAGGCTTTTTTTGGTCTCCCAGAGCCTTGAGGGAACCCTCTGCAGCCTCTGGAGGCCGAAAAACAAGCCTGTTTTTCAGCCTCCAAATATTGGAAGTGATGAAACCGGAAGTACCGGATGTGGCGAAATGGGCCTGTTTTTTGGCCTCCAAAGGCTGCAGAGGCTTCCCTGAGCCTCTGGGAGGCCAAAAAAGGCCTCAAACGGGCCAAAAACCAGCTGGGAGGCACACACATGCACAGTGCAGTAAGTTTTGCTGGGGCTCGCATGCCCACACAAATGACTCTGTATGCCACCTGTGGCACGCATGCTATAGGTTCACCTTCACAGGTATATGTGATACCTTACTCAACAGTAGTAACTGTGAGATGGATATCGGAGTCCTAGTGGACAACCGTTTAAATATGAGCCAGCCATGTGCAGCAGCTGCCAAAAAAGCCAACACAGTTCTAGGCTGCATAAACAGAGGGATAGAATCAAGATCACGTGAAGTGTTAATACCACTTTATAAGGCCTTGGTAAGGCCACATTTGGAATACTGCATTCAGTTATGGTCATCATGATGTAAGACTGATGTTGAGACTCTAGAAAGAATGCAGAGAAGAGCAACAAAGATGATTAGGAGACTGGAGGCTAAAACATATGAGAAACTGGGTATGTCTAGTCTAATGAAAAGAAGAAGTAGGGGAGACATGACGGCAGTGTTCTAGTATCTCAGGGGCTGCCACAAAGAAGAGGGAGTCAAGCTATTCTCCAAAGCACCTGAGGGCAGGATAAGAAGGAATGGGTGGAAACTAATCGAGGAAAGAACCAACCTAAAACTATGCAGGATCCTGACAGTGAGAACAATTAACCAGTGGAACAATTTGTTGGATAACCATTTGTTTGAAGTGGTGTAGGGTTTCCTGCTTAGGCAGGGGGTTGGACTAGAAGACCTCCAAGGTCCCTTCTAACTCTGCTATTCTATTCTACTCTATTCTGCTTGTGTTCTGTTCTGTTCTGTTCTATTCTATCCTATTCATCAAATTGGGGGCAGATTTGTATGTTTAAAGCAAGCTTAGCCCCTGTGACTACGTATGGATTTTCCAGCAGCTCAGTCATGATGGTTTCATTAGCCACATACTGTGTTTTATTCTCAAAACACATCCATATATCTATAATGTACCTGCAGTGTTCAGAGAAGATGTATGTAGATTGAACTTAGCTATAATATGGTTTGAATAATTTTGAGCTAAAGGTTCTCTCTCAGCCCAGCATGCCTGGTTAGATTATTATGGGTTTACATGATTACATCCCATAAAAAAGGCCTTCTTTGAGCTCTTAGAGCAAAGATGAGATATCAACGCAATCAATCAATAGTTAAGTAGTGCACCAATTGAAACAGCTGTTCCCAGCCTGACACCCTTAAGACGTTTATGCCTGTAACTCCTAGGATTACACTGGGTGAGAATCCTGGAAGTTGCAAACCTAACACATTTGGAAAATCTTTGGTTGCAGTACAGTATTTGCCTACGTTACATACTGTTACAAACCTTCCATAATCTTTGGCCAGATACTCTCACTAAACCCAACCCTATCTCACCATGTTTTTCTGATGAATAAAGAAGAATAAGTATTCCTGAGGAAAGAATATGGGCTGAAGAAGGCTCTGCAAAAAATAGAGTCAATGATTACCTCAAAGAATGAAGAGCTGGAAAGGTCTGCTCTTTGAACTTATCTGGATAAAGGAAAGCACCAGAGATCACCCACAAGTGTCCTAGATGGTTGCTCCTCATGTGAGTTTGAGCACTGGAAGACAAGGGAATAGCCATCTTGCTCAAAACATGGCCAGTGTTTTGAAGGGACACTAAGTTCTCATTTTTTCCTTTTCTGATCACATTCAGAGATTACCTAAGAACTACAGTCCTTTTTAGATATTAGAAATCTTTGGATCAGAAAGTCTAAAAACACCAGGAGAGTTTGCCTTCAATCTGTAATGAAAATAATGTTTAATTACAAGCTTAAGAAATTAATTAAAAAATAAAGAGCAAGTTTTGATTAAAACTTTGACTTTAAAAAAACTACTACAAAGGATCCAGATAATTTTAAAATAAGATTTTGGAATTGATTATAAAGAATCCTTTCCATGGGAAAATGCTTTTGTTTTAAATTTTTTTATATAAAAATGAGATCTTAAAAATTGGACACTAGAGGGAATTAAACCTTTCGGTTAAAGGCTATAAACACATAAATTTGACTAAGAGTTACAGAATCATGCAAAATATTCTAAAACTAGAAATATTAAAGGATACTTTCTAAAATTAAGTCAGAAATTAATATCAACAATGACAATAGTGATATCGGTCTCTATGGATAGATTATGTCTAAAAGATGGGTACTGAAAAGAAACAAGTTTTACTTGAGAAGATAGGCTGAGTTGAAAGTGAACATATAAATGACAGGCTACATGAATGTCATAGAAAAAGATTCTACATTAGACATAAAAAAGAAACTGGCTGAAATTTTAATAATTAAAAGGGGCATACAAATGATAAACCAAAAGAGAGACCTGGGTAATTTTTGTATATTGGACTTACAAAACAGACTTGCCAAAGCTTTGAAAAGTCTTGTGAGAAGAGACAAAAAAGAAAGGAAAAGAAATCAAGTTCTATGAAATTACCTGAATGGACTAAAGATTAAGATTATTAGAAGTAAAAAAAAAAGAAGAAGGAATATAAAGTTAGTTTATTTGATCAGGGCTAAAATAGCTTGTTATTGCTGGTAACCCTTAATGGACTTTTGCTGACACCAAGACTGAAATGACCATGGATTTGTCTACAGAAAACAGATGGGATATGGGAAGAACAGATATTTTGGGTAATGTAAGAGGTGAAATATTATTAAAATTGTTTATACTTGTGTTGAAGGCTGGGCCTTTTCTTCTTCTATATTATATTCTATTTTTCTATTTTACTTTGTATTTTTTTATATCTTTCCCATTTTTTTCTCTTTTTACCTCTTACTCCTTCTTCCTATTTTTCTATTGTCCTTTTAGTTTGTAATAGTTTTTACTATTGTAATTATGATTTTTAGTAAAAATTTCATGGGAAAAAGGAAGGGGAATAAACATCCCTGGAGCCAAGGTAAGGTAAAAAAGCATTGCAATGCGAAAGCAAGGTAAGATATCGGATGTGATCTTTGGACAATTTCTCCAGGGCTAAGAATTCCTGATTACAGACCTTGCAAGACGGACTTGAGATTCCAGAGAGATGCTGCGTGCCACACACTACTAGCCAAGCAATCTTTCATTACTTTCTGCCTTGCACAGGTTTCTCAAGCTATAATAATCTCATCCCAATTTTCTAATTATGGCAACTTTATAGACTAAGTGATTACATTAGCCGGTTACTTCTTCCTAGAATAAATTGAATAAGGAAGAGATGCTGTATTCATTTTTATTACAAATTTATTTCAGTCCTGATCTCTTGATCGGATTAGCTGATAATTAGATTCTGTGAAAGGCCTTGCAAATTGTCTCTTTCCTGCATATTCCTTCTGAAAGACAGCAAATCAGGATGAGCCAAAGGAAGAGGCTGAGAAGAAAGTATAGAGGAGGAAATTCTTCTCCACTAATGGCCATTTTATCTTAAAGAGGGGAAGAGAAGCTAAAACAAGGATTCTGGAACAAGCAAAGCCCCAACTGGCTAAGGATACCATTTCCTCCCTTTTATTTTCTTTCTTCCTGCCATATGTTTGTCCTTCTCTGGGAAATAAATCTCATTAAATCCTGAACCCATTTCTCATATAAGGTATTTGATGAATTATGATGAAAGCCTGAAACCAAGGCAAGAACTGCCTAGGATCCTATCTCCATAAACTGCCTATTTTAGTGATTCCATGGGTAGTCAATGTTTTATCCTCTAAGCCAGGGGTCTTCAAACTTGACAGCTTTAAGACTTGTGGACTTCAACTCCCA
>NW_020769308.1:6746979-6798291 GCF_900518735.1 Pseudonaja textilis
TGAGGAGTTTTGTTCAGCAGATATATCCTCATTGTGTCCAGAGAGAGAAATATCTGCCTCTACTTAGGATTGAACTCACTGCCTCCTGATTGTGAGGCCACTGAACCACTCTCTAGAAATTGCTTGCTATCTAATCTACTTATTTGTCTGCTTGTTTGTAAAATTTATTGGCCGCCCTTCTTACATAACTCTGGGTGGTTTACAATCATTAAAAGTCTACAGGTCTTACAGATCGTTGTGCAAAATAGAGAGGGCTTACCTATAATCACTATAATGATGATCATGTAGTTTAATCTAAATACACCAAACGGTTCATTAACTACATGAACTACATTGATGGTTCCAGTTTGTTCATTATTGATAACGGTTATTTGACTGACTACAAAACAAAGACTGAGGAAATAACAGGATAACAGAGTTGGAAGGAGCCTTGAAGGTCTTTTAATCCAATCCCCTGCTCAAGCAGGAAACCCTATACTATTTCAGACAAACGGCTGTCCAATTTCTTCTTTCAAATCTCCAGTGTTATAACGCCGAGAACTTCTGGAGGCAAGCCACTGGTTAACTGTTCTCACTGTTAGAAAAAAATTCCTCCTTAGTTCTAGGTTGGTCCTCTCCTGGACTAGTTTCCACTTGTTGCTTCTTGTCCTGCCTCCAGGTGCTTTGGAGAACAGCTCGACTCCCACTTCTTTGTGGCAGCCCCTTAAGTATTGGAATACTGCTATCAAGTCTCCCCTAGTCCTTCTTTTCATTAAAAATCATCTTTCTTTGTATAGGTGGCTCTTGCCTTATGACCAATTGTTTGGTAACCATTCCAAAGTAGAATGGACTCACCTAGGGGTTACTCATGACCAGTGGGGGTATGCTGCTGGTGTAACAGCAACTGGTTTGCTAATTGTGTGCCTGACGCGTGCTGTGTGCGCAAGCACAGCTTTCAAAATTACTTGCCTTCAATGTTACTTCATGGAAGTAACACAGCTGAGGCATGACAATCCGCTCTGCTCAGAGAATCAGCTGAGCAGATATAGGTGAGTACAGCGCCAGGGCGGGCAGGCGGGCCTGCAGGATTGTGGGAGCGAACCGGCTTGGAGCCAGCTGATCATTGGAGCTAGGGGTTCGCTCAAAGCGGTCTGTGTTGGCAGAATCCCACCCCTGCTCATGACTTGGATTTGAGTTTCTGCTGGGCGCCATAGTGTTTACTTCTGATTTTCAGCAAACCAGTCCCATAGCAACATTGATTTGCTTAACAACTGTGGCATTTGTTTAACCACCTCTGTAAAAAAAGGTCATAAAATCAGGTCTGTCATATGAGTGAACCGGTTTATGACGGTCATGACTTACAACCGTAGCAGGCAAGCTCCATTATGGTTGTAACTCAAGAACTAACTGTATTTGATGTTCTCGTGGCAGTATTTGGAGGAGTCAAACTTTAAAGGCATCCTTCTTTAAGATGAAAAGTAAAGCTTGATGAATTAGTTGGAAGTCTGTGTTATCTTTTTAGAACTTGATTTCATTATTCTTTTTCAAATTACTGTATATATAGCAAAAATTTCTAATCAGAGGCAATTAAGGCTGGCTAGAATAAATGTTTGGGATCTGTTGTATTTAGAAATTGGAGAGAAATGTAGGTCTCACTTTCATTAAATTTTAGAGAAGAAGGGAGGAAAGAGAAAATGTTTAAACTGTCCACCAAAACATTCCAAAGCATATTACATTGTTCAGAATATGAAAAACCCTTTCTTAGTATATAAAATACTTTTTAAAAAATTAATCAGTCTGCTGTCTTTCTAAACAACTTTATTGCAGAAATCATAAATAATAGTACTTAGGTTAAGATCATGCTAATTAAGTTAATTGAAATTAATGGGATTTGTGTTGGACATAATAGCTAATTACCTTACTACCACTTCTTTGAATAATGTGACCATAAAGAACAGCAGTTTTGAAATAAAAAGAAAAATTCAATAAAATCTCAGATGATTTGGATATATTTCAGGTGAACCTTTTTGATCTTTATATTTTCTAGCATCCAAAAAGGAACAAACAGTGCTCTTTATTAACCCGAAAAGAAACAATATATTTTTATACTAAATAAGAAACAGAGATCAGAGGAAAAGCTCTCACTAGTTTTTTCAAAGGTTCGCTTTTAGAATGCCCGTCTTTTCTTCTTTCCTACCGTCAAAAAAGTTTGCCCTTTGATATTAACCTTTAAATTCTTAAAATACTGGCATTACATCCTGCATCATACAAGGAGACCTTATGAGGTTGGCTAATGGGGACTTTTGCAAGACAGAGGCCATAAGGAAGCGACACAGCATGTTTTAAATAGACTTGTCTATTATTTGGAAGTAAGTAAGGGATGCAGTGGCTCAGGGGCTAAGATGCTGAGCTTGTCAATCAGAAAGGTCGGCAGTTCGGCGGTTTGAAACCTTAGCAGCCTGTAATGGAGTAACCTCCTGTTACTTGTCCCAGCTTCTGCCAATCTAGCAGTTTGAAAGCATGTAAAAAATGCAAGTAGATAAATAGGGACCCCCTTTGGTGGGATGGTAACAGAGTTCTGTGCACCTTCGGCATTTAGTCATGCCAGCCACATGACCACGGAGACGACTTCGGACAGCGCTGGCTCTTCAGCTTTGAGCCGGAAACAACTAGCATGTATGTGCAAGGGGAACCTTTACTTTTAAGTACTACTGTATATTGTGATAGAAAAGATTTATAAAGGTTTAAAACTTGAAGTTGTGTATAAGGTATTATATTTCTTTGTCTAGAAATATTTTGTGTAAAATGAGAAGACTGCTTAAGGAACAACATTTGGTTTGATTAGAACTGGGTCCAAATGGCCTTTCAAAATTCCTCACAGGGATAGAGGCAGTTAGTAGACAACTTCTCCAATTATTTTGACATGAGGAAAGGAGGAAGCAATTTTTCAAGGATGCTTTTTAAAAATCTCATTAGAGGCGCTTCCTCCAGATGTCTTCCCTGGGTTGAATATAAATGTGGGAAGCCAGGCAAGCTATAAACTATCTATAGAAAGAAAGGCTTGTACAATGAAAGACAGAATGTTCACAGGTAATCCTTGCCCACATCATCACCATACATAAAAAGAAGTTCCATGAGAATTAAATAAACCTTGAATGCAAATTTTCCTTCAAGCTGAACAAGAGTTAGTACATTAAAATGCAGAAATGGCAGATTAGTGATCTATCTTTTAATCTGATATAACCAATCTGATTCAGAATTAGGCAGCCTCCTATGGAACCAGAGATTGATCTATCGATCTGTCTGTCTGTCTGTTTGTCTGTCTGTCATCTATCTATCTGTCTCTCTGTCATCTACCTACCTACTTACCTATCTACAATATCTATCTACAATATCTATCTATCTATCTATCTATCTATCTATCTATCTATCTATCTTTCTATCTATCTATTTGTCTCTTTGTCTGTCTATCTATCTGTCTGTCATCTGTCTGTCTGTCTGTCATCTATTTGTCTGTCTTTCTTCATCTATCTATCTGTCTCTCTGTCTGTCTGTATCTGTCTATCTGTCTAACTATCTAATACCTGAAGGGGAGGGAGAGAAGCAAAACTAGATCTATAAAAGCCACAACACATGGGAGAGATGACATCTATTGGATGCTATGAGTGAGATCCCTTGCAGGAGACTTAGGTTTCAAGGCTACACTCAAACCATTGATCTCATATGTTCTGTAAATTGCCAGCACACTTCCCACACACCCGAAAAATGAGATAATTCTGATATGCAGTGCTCTTGCAAACATCACTAGGCACTGGCGAACTGCCGTGAATTGGCAAGGGCTGCTCAGAGACCAATTGTTTTATGTCATTGTGCATTGTTCTTGGTGGCTTTATAGGCTCCCTCCCATAGTAGGATCTAATGATGGCTGGTGGATGGGGCTGGAAAGCATCGTCTGTCTGGATCCAAGTGATATGCCAAGCATTAGGATCCACTTGTATCCCAGTCAGGCATGGACCTTATCAGTATGATCTCATATGGACTCAATGCAATAGCCCAATGATCTTTAATGAACAGGGAGCCATTTGACACAGAACAAGGAAAACAGTAGTTATTTTTCCCCAATTGCTGCCATGGTTGTCATGACAACCAAGATAACTAAAAATTGCAGCAGTTATAAAAATTCAGCATTTAACATGGTGAATATTTGTGAACACTGACAAATTTCTTCATTCACCCTTGTCCTTTGTGTCTCTTGCTTTCTTTTGCTTAGTCCCAACTTTTGAGGTAATATTCATGACTTGCTTAGCCTCGTGCCTCTAGGCCAAGGGTGTCAAATTCGATTTCATTGAGGGCTACATCAGGCTTGTGTTTGACCTTGAGGGGAGCAGTGGGGGGGGTGTCTCAGGTGGGCCTGGCCAGAGTGGGTGTGGCCAGCTCAACATCAATCGTGTTGGGGCTCCTATGGTGTCCCAGGTGGGGCTGGGGGGGATCCACTTTTGCTACTAGTTTGTTTTGCTAGCACTCTGCCAGTGAAAATGGAACTCGCGGATGGGCACATGCAGCCCTCCTGAGCTCTGTTTTTGCTGACAGAGGCACCGCAGGCCAGTCCTTTGCTGTTCCCATGGCAGCCCTGAGGGCCAGATCTAAGCACCGTGGCCCACGGGCCTTGAGTTTGACACCCCTGCTCTAGGCCAAGCAAGGGGGACAGTTGGTGATCTCTTGGTTACACATGCAGTTAGCAAAATAACTGGCTCTTGAACGTATGTTTTTATTTAACAAACAGCAGTTATTTTGCAAATGAGGATGAGGCACCTGAGCCTTTATAGCATCACATCCCAACAGCTGTTTGCACCATGGGTGAGATGCTTTGAACCACTGTGGGAGGGAAAGCTTAAACGCTCTTGTTCTCTCTCTGCCATGATTGTAATCCAGACTGACATTTACAACATCTGTATTCTTTAAGCAAGGGGGTCTCTCAATTATATTCAACCAGATCTTTGTTCTCTAGAAAGAAACTTTGGGAGAAAGAAGCATAAAGTATTGAAGCTGAAGTTTGCCAGTTTGGTCTAGTGGTTAAGGCACCAGTCTAGAAAGCAGGAGGCTATGAGTTCTAGTCCCAATGAAATCTGGCTGGGTGACTTTGGGCCAGTGACTCACTCTCAGCCCAAACAACCTCACAGGGACATTGTTGTAGGGAAAATAGGAGGAGCAAAGAGTGATAGAGATATTCAACACCTTGAGTTATTTATGAATATAATAAAGGCAGGATTTTAAAAAAACCTAAAATGAATAAGATAAAAATAGCCTTTTCTCATTTTCCCATGACCAGTTTGAGATTTAAGATTTTTTCTTAAAGATGATCATGGTGATGATTGAAAAGAAGCCACTGAGTAATAAGTAAGGCAAGGCTGGCAATTTAGGAAATATTTGATTTATTGCAAAATGTTTATTGTTTGAGAACTATCACTAGCCACAGTGGAAAGGTCAAGTGGACTCACTAAATTGTTTCTCATCTGATGAATAGACTAACCCATGGTCACCAACCAGTGGGCCGGGGACCACTGGTGGTCCGTGAGAAAATTTTGGTGGTCCTCAGAGAAATGTCCCTCCTTCCAAGCACCCCTCCAAGCAATTAATCCAGGCTGTGTGGGAACATAAGGCTGCGCTGCCCACCTGCTGGCCCCCACCCTTTGGCCGAGTGCAAATCTTACCTTGAGTAGAGCCACGCAAGCTGGAACTGGAAGGTAAGACCAATGGCAGGGAGGGAAATCCGCCCCGGGGTGGCTTGCTGACATTGATTGGAAAGTCAGTCCCATATTCCAGAGCTGCAATAGTCACAGGACTGGCCCTTTGGTCATCCCAGAGCAGCTGCTCCTCCACCCGGGTGCACCGGCCTGCCATGGACTGGAGGAGCTGCTCTGGGATGACCAAAGGTCCAATCTTGTGACTACTACATCTCTGCAATATGGGACCGACTTTCCCACCAATGTCAGCAAGCCACCGTCAGTCAAAATTCATATTAGTGGTCTGCAGGATTTAAAATTATGAGTTTGGGGGTCCCTGAGGAAAAGGTTGGTGACCCCTGGACTAACCAATCTGCCCCCATTATGAATAAGCACCAGAAAGATATGGCATCCACGTTTCAAATAGACTGAACTAACAATGTTTTAAAAACATACTTACTAGTTAACACAGTTAGCGATCTAGCCGGCTTGGAAATAACATTTGCATTCACCACCATCAGGGTCACAATGTAGTAAAGACCATGGTAAGTGGCATTAAAAACCACAGGAGCAGGTAAAGTGCTGTTGAATTCATCAAACTGGAAAAAATAGTTCTTGGATTCACCCGTGATTTTCACCACATACACCGAGGATGAGCTCACCACGTCAGCTGCTTCCAGGGAAATAACTATGCAGTTGTCATCTCGCACAACCACTTGGAGAGGTGCCACATTCTGGGGGTCAACAAGCAAAAGGAAATGATATTAATGAGGATCCTGAACAGGCTGTCATGATGTTCCCCGCGAAGCATTCAGAAGTCTGGGTCGTGTTTCTGAAGGCTTTGAGCTAATGAGGAACTGGGAGGATATTCTGTAAAAATAAAATCAAATTAGAATGTAGAAGAATGCCACCACAAATTCTTTTGGGGGAGGATCTGAATTTGTCACAACAGGATAAATGCTACAAGTAATGAAATCCAGATGGCGTTTGCCTTTTCTTACAAGATTAATACTTAGCTCTCACAATGTATGAAGGGTCCTGAACAATGAGGGTTTTCCCCTTTATTTCTTGTTCAAATAATAATAACTAATGTTGCCCAACTTCCAGTAACTCTGGAATATGATACTTATGCCCACAGTAGAGTAGTTAATTTTGGGGTAGAAATCACTTCTCCTTTGCACTACAGATAGTCCTCAATTTACAACAGTGTCGTGTTCATTCAAAGGTAAAACAACACTGAAAAAAAGTGACTTATGACCATTTTTCACACAACCGTTGCCGCATCCCCATGGTCAAGTGATCAAAATGGACAACTGCTTCATATTTATGACAGCTGCAGTTTCCTGGGGTCATGTGATCACTTTTTGACCTTCTGACAAGCAATGGGGAAGTCAGATTCACTTAACAACCATGTTACTAACTTAACAACTGCAGTGATTCACTTAACAGCGGTGGCACAAAACATCATAAAATGGGGCAAAGCTCAATTTGTTTAGAAACAGAAATTCTGACCTCCAAAGTTCTGCCTCTACTTCTTTCTGTGAGCCGATAAGGATTTTTCTTGTGAAAAGAAAAAAATAATACCTAGCTATCCAATATACTTCCAAAAATAAGAACCATCCACCCTAAATGGACCACTGAAGTTATGATCCAATAGTACATGACAAAACTGGGGACACATCTACTGGAGAACAAATCTACGCTGCAAAATGACAGCAAATCACATCAGAATTATACCACTCTGCAAAGCCCTCAGATTTAATCTAAGACTGCACCGATAGGCAGATGTCTGCAAAGATTGCTATTTCCATGGTACTCCCAAATCTACCTACATAAAATGATAACGTGGATACCAGAATTGATTGGTGCCTCTTATACCTTATATAATCATAAAATGTAGTTATATTACTAACGGTAGTCTTTGACTCACAACCGTTTGTTTAGCAACTGCTTGAAGTTACAACGGCACTGAAAAAAGTAATCTGCAACCAATGCTTTGCCCTTACGACTGATGCAGCATTCCCCACAATCATGTGCCCAAAATTTGGGTGCTCGTATTTACAACGATTGCAGTGTCCCAGGTGTGAACCCAGAAGTGAACCTGGCTGAGGCCATCTTTGACGCTTCATGGTTGCTACAAAGCGAAAGGGAAGAAAGGGAGGGGCAAATCTTAGATAGCTTGGCTTGGCCGCCAAAATGAAAAGTTTTTCCTGTGGGAACCAAGGTCATTCCAACAGGTGGCTGAGAAGGGGAGAAGTAAAGTAACCAGGCAACCTGCCAGCACCTCTATTGGACAACGTGCCTGATGATTTGAGAGAGAAGTTTCACTTTTTAATTAAGTGAAAAACGCGGGAACCTTCAGAGTCGGTTTTTACCAATTGTGCCAATATGATGTATCCAATTAAATTGTTCTTTGAGGAATCTACCTGCCTCGGAGTTCTGCTTTCAATGGGGGCATTACTTGGAATACTAACACCAGGATTAAGTGATCTCAGTTTGTGACTTTCCCAGCCTACTTCCAAACAAGCAAAAACAATAGGAGAAGGACCCCAGGACTTAACAACCATGGGATTCATTTAATACCCATGGCAAAAAAAAAAAAAGTTGTAAAATCAGGCATGACTCACTCAACAACTGCCTTGCTTCGCCATGGAAATTCTGGTTCCAGTTGTTGTTGTTGTAAGGCATGATGGAATTCCCCTATTTACCCCAGTGGGAGACGATCTGGTCTTCAGTATAAGCAAAAGGATGTGGGCCTCTGTTGCATCTGAACAGGGGTGGGCTGCTGGGGGTTCGAAGGGGTTCAGGAGAGCCCCTAGTTAAGATTCTGTGCAGTTCAAATCACCCCCAAATCCCACTCCTGGCTGGCCCCACCTACCCCGCCCTGCTCCTCCCAGGAGTCCCCACAAGGCTCATTTTGGGATGCAGGTAAGTGCAGGGCACACATGGAGGCTCAGGGAGGGTGAAAAACAGGCCTCCTGGAAGTTCGGGAAGGCTGGAACCGGTCTTGTTTCTGGCTTCCAGAGAGCCTCCAGAGCTCAGGTAGGCCATTTTCGCCCTCCCGGAGGCGTGAGGAAAGCCTCCAGAGCCCAGGGCAGGGAGGCCAAAAACACCCGCTGTCATGGTGCAGGAGGCCAACTAGGCCACGCCCACCATGGCCACACCCATCCAGCAACCAGGCAGAGAACCCTTGCTAAACTTTTTGAAGCCCACCCCTGCATTTGAAGGAACCATGAAACCAAATAGCTCACACACAATTTTGCCCCCAACATTCTACCAGTGCAGCCCATTCCATTCATTCTGTTGCTTGTGGCAGGGTGAACTCCATATCCAACAATAGTGCTAGCCCTGGAAGCAGAAGGATTATGTTTGCTCTTGAATTGCAATAGATAAAATACTATACATTCCTTGCTTGTTGAATGCAGGCCCATTGCTCTTTTCTATGTTCCATGCAGAGACTGAGGGTAAGTAACTGTAACAGGAATCACAGACCTATAGAAGTAAGCACTAAAGTCAGCCTCACACTGGGATATTAACCCATTTCTTTTCAGATTTCTTAGAACTTCCTAGACACTTAATTTTCTGATTAGGGCTGTTGTGCCATTTATAAAACCTTAGAAAAATAATATGAGTTTTACTTGAATGATGAATTCCTTGGTTTAATCTGCTTATATCTGCATTAGAGGAAAATATACAGTTCTGAGGAAAAACATTTTAGAGGACATGCTCTTACTGAAATATTATTATATTCTTATAATCAGGAACACATATATAAAATTGCCATTTTTCACTCACAGTGACACTTCATATCATCAAAAGGAAAATAGTTCGGGATGAATTATTTGTTGTGAGGGAAAAGAGCTGAGACTTTGATGTTGCCTTTCAACTATTTATATCACGTTACATTAGCAGATGCTCACTATCATCTCTCTCTCTCTCTCTCTCTCTCTCTCTCTCTCCATACATACATACATACATACATACTTGCATCTCCAAGGGAAACAATTCAAGCCATGTTTGATTCATAACTGTATGGATCTAAGTATGCAGTTATCCTAGCAACAGCGAGGAAGTGGTCTGTTGTCTTCCAGGATTGTTTAAGCTGCTTTGTCCCATAGCTCTTGGTTTCTCAAATGATTTTCTATCAAACGCCAACTCTGCTTGAGATTATATATTGATGGATGAATTGATGTGCTATCATGTCAATATATATAACCAAACTGATGACAACAGGTACACTAACTAGCCTTAGAATCGACAATGAAAATATTGAAGTGGTCGATAGCTTCTGCCTTTTAGGATCAACTATAAGAATAAAGGAACAAGTCCTCAAGAGGTACTCTAGAGACCAGCACTGGGTAGACCAGCCATAAAGGTCTTGGATAAGCTATTCAGATGCTGTGAAACATCCATACCTAATAAAGATCAAGATCATGTAAGTAGTGCTCCGCATGAGACTTTAGATAACTGAAACTTGGACTTTGAAGGAAGAGGATAGAAATAGTACTGTACTTTTGAATTTTAATGTTGGAGAAAACTACTGGAAATACAATGGACAGCCAAGAAAACCGAACAAATCAACCCACAATTCTTAATCAAGGCATACATGACAAAGCTCAAATTATTATAATTTGAACACATTATTCAGAGGGTGATTAAGATGGCCCAAAACATCATTGGCTGCTCACTCCCCTCTTTGGAAGAACGGTATAGGAATAGATGTAAGAGGAAGATATTTAATATATTGAATGACTCCTCTCATCCGGGACATCAGCTCTTTGAACTATTACCATCGAGAAGGAGATTCAGGGTATTAAGAACAAGGACGACTAGATTTAAGAACAGTTTTTATCCAAGTGCAGTTTTGAGTTTGAATGCAGGGTCATAAGATTTTTGTGGAATTTAATGGCTGAGAGTAATGGGGTATTTACATTTTTAAATTGTATAGAGATTATTGTATGGTCTGTTGTGTTTAATTTTATTTTTCTTTCAATGGTGTTGTCCAGTTTTACTTGTGGAAGAGCACCTCATTTCGTTGCACCCGCTTGCAAGTGTAATGACAAATAAATTCTTATGTCTTATGTCTTATATGAAGACTTACCTCTGACTTTAATCCGAGGGAGGGAGGGAGGGAGGAAAAGAGGAAAGAAAGAAAGAAAAAAGAAAGGAAGAAAAAAGAAAGGAAGAAAAAAGAAAGGAAGGAAGGAAGGAAAAGAACAAAAAAGGAAAAAAAGCAGATGATCTTTTTAAGTTTTTTAGAAGCAAATGATCCTCAGTAAGGGGAATTAATTCAGTTATAGTGCCAATGGCATTGCCAGCTGCCACCTTATGCCTGCTTTTGCTTTGCTTCTATGTGGTGACAAACTGCTATGAATTGTGGGGACAGGGAATGCTTCGGGAAATGAAAGTAAATGCTGTATTTTGAGACGCTGCCTCAAGGTTACCCAGCTGGAAGAAGGCGGGGGATTCAGTGCATACTGAACCATGCTTGGACTGACCGTTATGAAAACCTCTTGTCTGAACCTGATTGGTTACACTTGGATGGGCAATGAGAGACAGTTAAGGGAGGGAAAAGTATAACTTAGGGATTTGGGCACACAATTTTCATTTCTGATTTGCATTTCTGCAATACACTTGATCTCTAATAAACTATATATTTCTCAACAAATGGAGCCAAGGATCATTTTTATTCAGAGGTTTAAGCATACCTGTGGCAGGTCCAGCAGGTATACTGTTGGAAGACATGAAGGATCAAGTTAGGAACAGAATGTCATGAAGAAAATCTATGTGGCTACTAAGGGTGAGCACTGACTGGATGATATATACAGTAAATTAAACAGATTATATAGATATAGATAGGTAGATAAAGATAGATAGATGGATAGATAGATAGATAGATAGATAGATAGATAGATAGATAGATAGATAGATAGATAGATAGAAGCCTGATGATGGCAGATGAGATTCTGCCGAAACGTTGCTACAACTTTAAAAGCACAATTACAATGACGTGGGAAAATACCCGAACAAAGCTGAATGCCATACATGTAAGTACCCGCGAAAACTTAAGAAAAGATAGATAGATAGATAGATAGACAGACAGACAGACAGACAGACAGACAGACAGATAGATAGATAATGTTAAAATCCAAGCAGGCAAACAGATTATCGGATATATTATACATCAACATATTTCTATTTTTAAATATTGCCTCAATGGCCACGCCATCCTTGATCCCATTTATAAGAAGCATGTTTTTCTCCAAATTCTTGACAGGACTCTAACCACACTGGAAGTCAAGAGAAGTAGAAAACGGGACAGAGAAACAGATGCAAAGAAGACCCATTACTCATTCCTAGATCCATGGAAACACAAATCCTTCCTGCATGTCTATTTTATTTAATGGGAGCCTTCAGTTCTATTCACTTTAGTTAACTCCATTGCTCAGGTGTCAAAAGAAAATATAAAAAGGTTAACTTTTCTCTCAACACCCCCATCTGTCAAGTGTTACCTGAACCTATTTGGCTGCAACAGTAGGAAAACAGAATTATATTTCTTCTAGTGACACTGAAGCTGTCAAGTAAAGACAACTACTATCTCTGCAGGAACTCCAGAATGCAGCTGTAATTAGATGGAAAATGGAACGACATTCAAGGCCGAAGCTGCTTCTCTTCCTCTTTCTCCTTCTCCATTTAACTGGCTGTGTACATTTTAGATCTCCCTGTCTTGCTACTCCAAAAATCAGGATAGTTGAACTCCACTGAACCATTTTGCTCTTTGATGATCCACAGGAGGGAAACTTCAGACATCTCATTTCTTTGCTTTCTATATCAGAAATACAGTAGCTTTTCTCTCTTAGTGGAGAAGCTATAAGTAGTAGTTTTCTCTCTCTGTGGGGTGAACAAAGAGTCCTCTAGGCAGATCACATTTTCTAAATCTCAATAAGATGACTGTTCTCAATTTATAATTTATAATTCAAGGGAATAATTCCATTTCCCTCTGTATGTTTTGTCTTGCAGGAATTCCTCTTCAATTGGGGGTGGGGGCAGCCTGTCAACCCTGAAGCTGGCCTGGCCGAAGCCATCTTGGAGCTTCAGTGTTGCCAGAAGCATTGTGAGCTCACAATATTTTTCTATAATTTACTAAAATTAATGCTCTATTAGTTACACAGTATATAAGCAACTTTGCATGTGTGTTAATAGATAACAGACTAACACGCACATACATATGCATCTGTTTCTTAAGAGTTTCTTAAAATAACAATAGTATTAGTAGGGGTCATTCACTGTAATCATGACATATTTCAGGAATGAATTTCATTTCTACTGCAGTTTATTCATGCAATACATGGAGAGAAAAGTGTTGGATGCCTTTTGCTTTCCATGAAGGAAACTAAACTATGTTCCAACTAGTTCTAACTACAGTCAAAAAATAAGGCTTTCATTCCTGATCAACTACCTGGTCAAAATTCTTCCTGAGCACTTAGCC
The DNA here is from genome assembly GCF_900518735.1 of Pseudonaja textilis. The sequence goes on from NW_020769308.1 coordinate 6,760,171, forward strand.
ATTTAAAAATCAGATTATAAAACACCAATACATGCAAATTTCTTTTTCAGATTCTACAGTACTCAAAATAGTAACAATGAAGTAAATCAGATCAAGATGCAAACTAGTGTTCTCTCCCACCCAGATTGTCCAAATTGCCCATTTGATTGTCCAGATTTTTCTAGAGATGACCTCTTTGGCAAATGGAAACCTGCGTGTAGCTCAACAAAAACGATGTGTGTATTTGCCATTCTGATGCTTGAAATAAATTATAAGAACACTGGAAGAAAATTGTCAGCACTCAACAACACATCAAAGTAGCACCTGAGGTCTGATAGGATGTACTGGTGCCAAATTTCAATAATGAGAGTGGAGTAAAGAGCAGGGAGATGAAAAAACAGAATTAGTGGGGATTGAGATATAATTCTTTCTTCTAAAATGATTTGTTTCCCAGTCATTTTTCCTAGTTGGACTGTAGGACTAAAAATAACAAATGGGAAGAAGAAGAAATATAACAGAAGAGAATATCTGGGGAGGCGTTTTATTCCTTGAGGGGTTGCATGCTTAGCATCAGGGGACAGCTCTGTCTCCCACTTCCATTAAATCATAATTTTGCTTCTTTCAGAAGTCTTTACTGGCTTCTTTTGACCTTCTTTCTTGCACAATACTTTAATTTTCAAAGTATTTTCATTATAAAATAAATACATAAATGAATGTGGTTAGATTTCTATTACTTATTTGGTCAGGTTCATAGGCTAATCTATTGGGAACTGACTCCAATATGGGGCTTATATTACCAAGATTGAAGAAAAGATTAAAATAATATACAAACAGAACATTGCAACAATTCATATTAAATTACCTTCCTAGGAAGAAGGTGAATAAAATCTTAGATGCCTTGCAAAAACTGAAGTCTTAATGTTGAATGTTTATCCCTTCCATTGACTCATGATGAATATCAAGTTCTCAGATCAAAAGGAATCCTAAACATGTGTATAATTCTAAATCCAGTTGTCCCAAAGGTGCTTTTTCAAGAGGCAATTGGACTTTCTGGAACCTCTTGAAAAAGCACCTTTGGGGCAACTATGACCTGGACAACTGAGAATCCTTATAGACATTTGTGAATCAAGTTGAAAGGTTTAATGAAGTGATTTGCCAAAAAATTAGTTTTAAATGTGTTAGTTGGTACTATCAGATTCCTCCTCATTGGTTGCCACCTATAGACTAACATGGCTTTTCCTCAACAATGTACCTGTGTATGTAGTATGTTTCTTCTGTGGTACTGTAGCATCTCAATTTGGGTTCAGGTTTTGAGAGGCTCCAAAGACAACCCAGGGCCTGTGATGACCCAGGACATGCCACAAAGCCAAAATAATAAGTAGGGGTCACTTTATTGGGTCCAACTTTGCTCCCAATGTCCTGGTTACCTTCTGGTCTGGAGAAAAACTCTCCCAGGAATCTGCAACAGCCTTTGACTACAGATATTCCAGTCCAAAATGTTATAAACAGAAAACTTTAAACTATGAATTCAGCAAGACAAGATAATGTAATAAATCCGGCAGGGCAAGATAAGGAATTCCAAAAGTGAAGTAACACGGCAGTAAATCAAACCAGTTTGGAGGATGCCAGGAACTCACATAGTAGCAGCCAACATGAGATGAATTCAATGTTTGTTTCTGACAAACACCCCTCCCAAACTGCCTCTCTTTTAAACTCCCTCCCCAGGTGTGCCTTGTAAAGGGAATCAGGGCCCTTTCCTCCCTCGTAAGCCACATAACCCACATTGCTCTCTTCTTAGTTCTTTTCTGCGTGCCCTAGGATGAATAGGGAGTGGGCCTTGGTTTTCCTCTGAACCCCTCTCCCTTGTCCTACCTCTTCCCTGCTCTGCCCAGCCTGACTTTGCCCTTCCCCAGTTTTCTCCATAGCCAACGGAGCTTCTATCCCACTCCCTCTCATATGTTCATCTTCTTCCTCGGATTCAGACTCCGACGGGGGCATGACAGGGCTCTACATTGTGTATTCCTGGTTTAATCCAACATTGTTAGCTCAAGTTTAATTAGAGGAGAACCCCATGCAGAGAAAGAAATAATTCAATTCAACTGCTATCTGCTTTTGTCAACTAAATATTTTATTTATTTGTATCCTGCCTTTATTGTTTTTACACATAAATGAAGGTTGCAAACATATACAACAAACCTTCATTCTCCTGTTTACCCAACAACAACCCTGCGAGGATTGGGCTGAGAGAGAATGACTGGCCCAAAGTCGCCCAGTTGGCTTTCATGGCTAAGGAAGGACTTGACTGCATGGTCTCCCACTTTCTAGCCTGATACCTTAACCCAGGGATCTTCAAACTGGACAGCTTTAAGACTTGTGGACTTCAGCTCCCAGAATTCCTCCTCAAGTCATGTTAGCTCAGGAATTCTGGGAGTTGAAGTCCACAAGTCTTAAACTTGCCAAGTTTGAAGACCCTTGCCTTAACCAGTAGACCAAACTTACAAATAGGCCAAACTATTAGACAAACAAATATTCCAAGAATTTAACCAGGAATGTTATGTGACAGTCCTGTATGATCTTCCACTCAAAATTCTCTTCTTCACCAATTAATTAGATGGTCTCCTATATACAGTTATTACTGCTTCCTCCCTCCCAATGTACTCCCGCATACATTCACACTAATAATGGGAGCGGGGATAATGTTTCCTACTTCACAAGGCCATTATCGAGATTACTGCGATAACACACCAGAAGAATGCTGGTATCTCACACAGCTTTTCCTTTTTAAATAAAATTTATTAATCTAAAAAAGGTGCTGCCAATCTCCTGATTTTTGGCTACCGTAGTTTAGCTCTCCATTCTACAATGAGACAATGCAAAGTAGTTTGAATGGTTTATAAAAGTGGGTTACACAAATGTGAAGCCTTCATTCAAGCAATTAAGAGGGTAAAAATATCAAACTCTTATGCCAGATCAAACAAGGAATCTATCTTGAATGGAAACAATCCACTTGGGCATGGTATCAGCTCCATGGGCACCCACCTGCTCGGCTACTTATGAAGCACTGACAATTAAAGTGAAGCTGTTCTTCAGTACATATGAACACACAAATAAGTACAAGATGGATTATACAGTTCAGCTGAAATGTTCCTACCCATACAGGTCTTAATGAAAACCCAGGAAAATACAAACAGAGAATACAGATTACATCATCTAATGGATCGCCTTACTAGAGCAAGAGTAATCCCTGTAGTGTTGTTCTTGAGTGCTATCTGCTATCAGAACTGTATGTCAAGTTTATTCTTTGTCATAGCGTATCCAAGCCTGTATAGGTGTCTATCTGTACCTATACTAATTGAACACACATATGTAATTTGTCTTGTAGATAAACCTAGGAAATCTACTCTTTCCCTGCCAATAATGAATACAAATTATTCAGTAATATAGTCATTTAATTCATGCACAAACAATGTTGTTTGAGGCTTCTGGGGAATGGCTATAACACTGCAGCTTTCCTCTCTGTTCATTCCCAATAACTTCCAGGAGGAGGTTATTGAAATGCATCAGCCCACGATGTGTCTGAATATTTCAGTACCATGGACAGAGAACAAAGGTTTTGAATTGGCTGGAAATATAGGTGCGTTCCAGCTGTAATTACTTCTAGGTGAGGCTCAGGTGTCTTTATGGTGCCTCTTCCATCTTTGCTTCATGCTGCATTCCTGCAGCAGGATTTTTTTTTATAAGAATCAAAGCCATTAGATGCAAATTTGCTCTGAAGCCCAGTGCAAGGATACTACAATATTATGTTGTCCTAACAGTAGGGACATGGAAGAGCCAAAGACATAGAAGGCAGAGGTTGACCAGAATTGTTGCTAATAACAGCCTGACCCACCTCTGAACCCATCCAATTCCAGTACTGCTCACTGGAAAACAAGGGCTTTGCCACTGAACTGCACCCCAGTTCAGCCAAAGAAAAAAATCTCCCCCTATTGATGATGGTATGGGGTCACAGATGAGTAGCATTGATCCAGGAGTGGTATCAAAACTCAACCTGGTCCTTCCCATTGTCTTAAATCATGGTGAAAGGAAACACTACAATTTGTAATAGCAATGTTTTGTCTCCTGCACCTGTGCAAGAACAATTGTATATTGAACTGAACTGTAATTATTACATCATCTCTTGGATTTTTTTTTTTGCCAGGATATAATTGGTCCCTATAGTGGGAATCTCTAGAGTTTCGTTCAATTGTAATCTGTCCCCCCTTTCCAACCTCCTTTTTGTAAAACAGTTCCTGAGCCAAATACTGCTGAGTGATTTTTTTTTTGGTGAAAAAGATATATTTAGTAAGTACATATATAGCGCTTTGAAGCCCTTGTTCTCAATGTGGTCAGCTCCATTTGCTCCAACGTATATTTTGTTAGAATTTGTTGCAGAAAATCAAATCCAGAAAGCACACAGAGATAACTGATTCAGTAGGATTCATTAACTTCTTTATATACATAGTAACACATGAAGTAAATTTACAACACCAACAGCAGATTCTTCCAATGTGGTAGAGAGTAGAGATTATAAATTCTTAGTTTCAGTTCAGCAGACAGACAAGACCAGACTAGTTTCTTTTTAGAGCTGACCACAGAGCTAAGCCATGCTCAGACTCCTTCCTTTAGTTTCTGTTTCCAAAACAGCCCTCATTGGCTGACCCAGTTGCCATGCTTATTCATTGGCTGACCTTGTTACCATGTCTCTGCCAGTTCATGAATATTCTAACATATTTTTTGTCTTCAGTCATATAGCAATACCTTTTATTGTACAGGATCAGACTATTACATGGAAGTCATCTTACTGTCTCTAGGAGACCTTACCAAAGTAAATCAGAACATCTAAACCAGGGGTGTCAAACTCATGGCTCGCGGGCCAGATGCATCACAAGCTGGCCATGCCCACCCCTAGTTTGTGATATGTCACATGACAACAATGTGACGCTGTGAGTTTGACGCTCCTGATCTAAACAATTGTGCTTGGTTTTTCAAGAAAAAAATATTATTTAGATTTGACAGAAGTGGTTTATATATATATATTAAAAAAAAAAATACCAATGCAATGATAAAGGTTACAACCACCATAGACGGCCATGGATGGACTGAGCAACAACAGTCCAAAATAGCAATCAAAATAGCACTTAGACTTATATACTGCCCCATAGCACTTTACAGCACTCTCTGGGTGGTTTACAACATTATCTGCATATTGCTCCCAACAATCTGAACCCTCAATTTACCAATGTCAGAAGGAGGGAAGGCTGAGTCGGCCTTGGTCAGGATAAATTACAGACTGCGGGCAGAGTTAGCCTGTAATACTACATTCCAACCACTGTACCATCATGGTTCATTCTTCACCGCTTTGTGTAAAAATACAAAGATTGAGGCTGCTCTAAACTCTTGAGAGAGAGGTGTCTATAAAGATACTCAGTCATCCAGGTCAGGGTTCTCCCAAAGATGCTTTTTCAAAAGGCAGCCTGGACTTTGCTTTTCCTTGAAGATGCCTTGCTTCTCATCCAAGTGAGAACTGAAGAAGCTTCTTGGATAAGAAGTGAAACATCTTCAAGGAAAAACGAAGTCCAGTTGCCTTTCAAAAAAAGCACCTTTCTGAGAGAGAAGCTGTTCCTTAAGCTATGGGCCACCACTAAGAAACCCTGTCCAATGGTCCCTCTGTTCTCATATGTCAGGGAGATTCAACATCTCCAACCACGGCTGAATCAGTAGATAGTGATTGGACCATGAAATCTACATATATGAAAGCGAAATACCACTAATGCATCATCACAAACTCTCCAGAACTGTAAAGCTTACAAACTTGAAATTTGGCACGTAAGTTCCTCTTGGCTTCTAGGTGCTCACTAAGAAAGGATTTTTCAAAATGACTATCAGAGCATTAGTATTTCCTATATTATTATTAACATGCTCTGGTGCTAAGGAGTTCTACTCCCCCTCCCCACCTGAAAAGAAATCTCTTCCAAATGCAAAACACAAGCAGAGGAGAGGAGTTTCAGTTTTACTCTCACAGCAGCAAACACTGTAGTACAGAACAGTTGAGCTAAGCCACACCCAGGTTCCTTGCTGCCTCCTTCTTGCTCATACAGCAAATATTGTTTGAGTTTCCAAACAGCCCTTAACACTCTCACACACTTGACAGGACGCTAGCCAGATGAATACCGATGGAAGCTGGTAGGCAGAGGCAGAATTTTTTCCCCTGATTTTCCTCCCCCAAAATTAAGCCCGACCATATAGTTTCGTAGTGAAGCACAGGTATTGAGCTAGTGTATTAATAATTGTCAGATAGCTTTTTGGCCAGCATCTGAAAAATCCTGTGTGTTGCAGTCCCAGGACTTTCTAATGGCACCAGATGGGATGGCTAATGTAGGCTCACATTAAGGATGGAAATCAGGGCAAGAACATCAGTAATGGAAGAGATATTCTGAGCAGGTGGCCTACAAATGTGATTAAGAAATAAAGCAATAAAATAACATTTCCCTTGAGTCAAACTTGAGATTTAGTAATCACATGGATGCATCCATGTTGTTTTCTTGCCAACAATATAGAAGCAGATTGTCATGAAGAAAAATTCACTCTGCTAAACTAAGAACCATCTGATTTTCTTCACTAAGATACCTGTATGGTGATCAGTGGGCCCCAACCAAAGTGAATTGGGGGTCCTGAGCTCTTAGATCAAGGAGGATAGCATGGAAATAGAAAGAAAATGTCCTACTTATAATGCATCATTAATTGCATAAAATAGCCCCCAATCGTATATCACTAAATGAAGCAAATACTTGGGGCCAAAAATGGAGAGTGATATTTAATTTTTTATTTCCCAAGCCTGCCCCAGTAAGAGGAAAGCTGGACATTCTGTCTGCACCTGACTGAACAACTCATTTTTTGTGATAAGGTAATCCTGCTTCATGCTTTCCCTTGCTTGGCAGATTGAGTCTCATATCTCTTTGTACACTTCTTGTTTCAGAGACAACTGTAATTAATTGCAGCATCAGAAAGCATTCTGCATTCCTGGCTTGTTAGTTGTCTTACATGGGTGAATATACTATATTAATATTAAAACAGAAAAGATCCACGTCTTGTTTTCTACCATGTGCTAGCTGAGGATAAAATTTGAATTTCTAAGCCAGCCGCCATCACCATTTTCGGCGTCAGGGACCACTTCTGTGTAGAATGGTTTTTCTGCAGGGTGGGGTGTGTGTTGGGTTTCATGCACTGCCTGGATCCCACACATTTGCAGATGGGGTTTCGCTGACTTGCACAGCACTGTTCCTGATAGGCCAAGGGCCGGTCAACAGCCCAGAGGTCGAGGACTCCTGTTCTAAACCATACAAGATGCCCACAAGATAGACCTTCCTCCCTTTTTCTGAGCTGTTCTGTGATTCCCAACTAAATACTAATACAGATTTCATTCTACTTGGCCTTTTCATTATCAGGCTTCTATGACTTGAAATGGAAGATGTAAGTCAAAGCTATTAATAGAAGAACATGGAATTTTTTTAACCTGCTGATTCTTCTTTTCCTTACTCTCTTCTTAGGTCAGAACCTTGGATCTAGGATGTCCAAAAGGTGGTTTCTGAAGAGGCAGCTGGACTTTTTGGTTTTTCTTTGAAGACATTTTGCTTCTCAACCAATCAAACGTTTTTTGTCAATGCACAACATGTGTACAATGAAATTGAAATTCTCATCCAATAAGCTTCTTTAGCTTTGACTTGGATGGTGGAGAACGGAAGCATTTATATTCCTTGCAGACAGCTGGTCATTTGCATCCTTTTGGAGAGCCGTTGAGGCCTCTTGGAGGTTTGCCTGTGCCTTTAGGGTCACCTGAGTAGTACAAATGGATGTGGAGCTCTCTTGGAACACACACACACACACACACACACACACACACACCATTCTATAAAGCCTTAGTAAGACCACAGCTAGAATACTGCATCCAGTTTTGGTCCCCTATGCTATAAAAAAGATGTTGAGAATCTAGAAAGAGTGCAGAGAACAGCAACCAGGATGATTAGGGGACTGGAGGCTAAAACATATGAAGAAGAGTTACAGGAACTGGGCTTGGCTAGTCTAGTGAAGAGAAGGACCAGGGGAGACATGATAGCAGTCTTCCAGTATTTGAGGGGCTACCACAGTGAGGAAGGGGTCAGGCTATTTTCCAAAGCACCTAAAGGCCAGAAAAGGAATAAAAGATGGAAACTGAACAAGGAAAGATTCAACTAGAAATAAGGAGAAACGTTCTGACAGTGAGGACCATCAACCAATGGAACAGCTTGCCTTCCAGAAATTGTGGAAGCTTCATCACTGGAGGCTTTCAAGAAGAGAGTGGACTGCCATCTGTCAGAAATGGTGTAGGATCTCCTGCTTGGTCCCTTCCAATTCTGTTATTCTATTCTCTATTCTCTAGGTTGAACATAGGTGTAGGCTGTTGGGAATGAGTCTGTGTTGTCTGCATCTGAATGGCAACTCTAAAACAGGCATCGGAATGAAGTGTAGTCTGCATTTTTTCTGGAAGTCCTTGCATAGCTAAATGTCTATGGAGAGATTCTCAGTCATACAAGTCCTGGTTGTCCCAAAGGTGGTTTTTGTTTTTTTGTTTTTTGAAAAAGCACGTTTGGGACATCCATGTCCTGGGTGACTGAGAATCTCTCCATAGACACTTGTATCCAGGATGTGCAAGGCAAGACATGAAAATAGTTCAATCTGTGGGCAATAATACGAATTTTGGAGATAGTCTTCTTTGTTCTGCTTCATTAAATTTGGGGTTACCATTTCAACAGAAACCTAACAATTTGAAAAGCTTCTCTGATTCCTTCGGCAGTCCTATGACTCCTACCTTGCCAATCTCTCCAAGTGGCATATAAGAGATTAAGCAACAGAGCAGATAATTGGATGGAAGAAGAAATGAGAGGAGCCATATCTTCATTGTCTTCCATTTTAACAGAATTGTAACACCTGGGAACTCTAATTAAATGTCTGAGTAGCCACAGGTTGCCTTTTAATTTTAGCTTGCTGTACTGCTCTAAAGGCATGGGGCAATACATGAAACATATAGCAGTGGTCATGTCCAATTAAATAAAAAATCAACAGTACAGTAAAGTCACTGCAGTAACCTTATTATAACCACATAGACCAAGATTTCAAATAGAGAGGCAGAATGCATTTAAATGCTCCTGATATATAAAAATTGTCTCACTTTGATTACATGTTCTACAGTAATGGCCAGAAACCAATATAAAATAGAAATGAATTAACACAATGGACAAGAGATAAGTTCTTTGTATTGGCTTGCAATTGAAATGTTTCTTTGTCTGAAAGAAAGATCGTACCATTTTCTATCAGTTTTAAATGTGTGTGCCTAGTTCCATCAAGGAAATCATTTTAATAATAGACTTGCCCTACATTCCTTGAATTTAAAAAAAAAATCTTCTCTTGGATGCAGAGCAAAAAGAACAGGGAGAGGGCTGAATAAAAGTGCATTAATGGGTTCCATTCCTTTCACAGCATAATACAACCAATCTCTTTCAATAACCTTCAGACTCATCAATCAGGGATTCCCCCCTGTGTTTCTTATATGGGGAAATACATTTATTGCTAAATGAAATAGGGAAAGGATAAACAGGAATTCATTAAAAAAAAACCTATAACCTTTGATAGCAATGAAAAAAGAATAGGTTTTTGGCCATGCTCTTGTTTCAAAATGGGGGAGGAAGGGGAGAAATTGACATTTCCTTAAGGCAAAAATGACAAAATCAGGCAAAGACATGGGAGTATATACCAACTCTAAGCCAGTAGAACAAAGGCTGGCAACCATTTTGAGCCAGAGATGCCCGGTCTCTCACCCTCATCCTCAAATTACATGAACACCTTTGAGAACATCAAATCTCATGAGATCTTATGAGAACTTGCGTCAGAATATGCACCTTCTGCAGGACTGGGGTCAGGGGTTAGAGGTTAGCTCTCCCATTGTTTTTAAGGAATGTATGGGTAGCTCCTGACTTTACATTCTACTCCATGAGGCTCTGACAGTCCAAAAAAAAAGGAAATAACATCTGAAATGTTCATCCCCTATCTAGTGTGGGAGGGGAATTCTTGGGGCCATGTGCTGTGAGGCCCAACCCAAGAATAATCCAGCCCAAGTTCAGTTCTTTATTTGCTCATGCCCAATTGACAGAATCTTGCCAGACTAAACCAATAAACACTCACCTTAACGGATATACCCTGAGAGATTGAGTGACTATTCTAATTTCTCTGTCTCCAATCTAGCTTCAGGCTACGTTTGCCTCTCCTCCTTCCTTGGAATGTGCTCCCTCCTTCTTGGGAAATTGCCACTTCACTGTAGTCCATCACAACCCTTCTCCTTCATAGGACAATCTATCACAGGTGCAGCCTGAACACCCTGTGGGTAACCCATCACATATTTCTTCCAAGTAGACCAATCTGATAACAACTGATGGATGGATAGATGGATGATTTTGATTTGTATGGAGCGCCATTTTAAACTCATGACTCAGAGAAGCTCACCATGAAACAACAGTTTTTAAAAAAATAAAACAGCAAAAAAAAAACCCTTACTCATAATCAATAGCCAGGTAAAAGCCATCAGCACAAATTGGCATAGCCAGGCACACACACAGATCTCCTGGCGCAGTTACAAAACCATATCTTTAGGTCCGTTTGAAAGCCCAACAGGATTGAGGCCAATCTAATCTCAGGGCTAATAATGTTCCAAAGGGGGCATGCACCACAATAGAAAAGGCTGTTTTCCTGAGCCCTGACAGATGGCACTCAGACCGTGCCATCTGGGACCTAGAATGTGCCCTTCCTGCCAGATCTAATGGGACTATAAATATAATTAGAGAGATAAGGTCCTTCATATAGAGCAGCCCCATGCTACTCACTCAGTTCTATCTACTCCTGGCAGAAACACTATGCTTCAAATGAAGGCTGAGCGTTACTAATCAGCTAATAACTCTAACCAAGGCCTTGATATGCTGCACAGCTATTTTCTCTCTTGCAAATGAAAGGGACTCAGAGTAGAGTGAATCTCAGATCCCACCGCAACTTCAAAACACTGAGAGTCTCTGATGTCACTGCCCAATTCAGTATCTGCAAACATGGAGAACATTTAAGTTAGTAGCAGGAGAACACTAAATTCTTCATCGTCTTGGTGAACTTCAATGAAAAGAAACTGGTAACATGTGTATTTTATTTTGTCATACAAAGGCTTTTTAATGGAAGAGGTAGACTTTAAAAGTAGCAAACTTTAAATGCCCTCATTTTATCTTACAATCTGTGACAGCATTATTACTATCAAGAACTTTAAACACATTTTATCTTACAATCCGTCAGAACTGAAGTATGGGTAACTGAACTGTATCTTTCTTTCTCTCCCTCTTTCCCCCCACCTCTTTTTCATAAAGATCCTCATCGCACACTCATATCCCCACCACAAATGAGAAATGGACACGGCGTTGCTGAATTAAATCCTTGCCCCGTGGAGACAAACATTCCATTTTCAGATGCCTTTAAAGAAAATGAGACTAATAACTTGCAAAACCCCATCTCTAATCCTCAGTTACTCTGTCTCAGAACATGACTCCCTTTCTTTTTTTAAAAAGAGTATATTTTCCATTCTTCAAGTAGTTGCCTGCTGGATCAGTTGGAATGCAATAACGATAATGCAAGCAAGACTTGCATTAAAATTGTATCAAACTATAACCTATTAAATATTACACAATAGTGGATGCATTTGGAATGCTAAAGCATGTTGCATATTTTCTTACAAATTGGCTCTTGACGATGGGAGAGGCTGGTGCCTTCATAAAATGGCAGCCATAGCATATATGGCCATTCATAAAACATACATTCTCAAGTATTTTGAAAGGTCTATGTGATGATGATTGTTGTATCGGTCGATCGATCACAAAGAGACGCGAGGCAGTGACTAGTTTAAAGCTCTTTTTATTTCAAGTTGAATCTGGCCGCCGGCTAAGTATGCGGCGGCTTATATTGAACTGGTGCCGGGCACCGCGGCCAATGACAGCCGTTCGAATCACCCGCGATCGGCTCGGCCAATCGCGGTTGCTTTGTAACAGCCAATCAGTGCCGCGCAACAACCAGTCCGGTTGCTGTGCGTTTAGCCAATCAGAAGTGCAGGTTTCCAAGAATGCAAATGTACATACAGAACAATGATGTTGTTGGAGAGTTAGAACCAGTGTTAACAGCAAGGGTCTTCAAACTTGGCAAGTTTAAGACTTGTGAACTTCAACTCCCAGAATTCCTGACCTAACATGACTGGAGGAGGAATCCTGGGAGTTGAAGTCCACAAGTCTTAAAGCTGTCAAGTTTGAAGATCCCTGGTTAACAGGAACCCTGAAGATCAGGGCCATATGAAGAGAGAAAATCAGATAAATTATATGATCAAAGTCCCATCCCTTTAACATACATTATGTGTCAAAAAAAAAAAAAAAGGCAGAGTTTCAATCACACTGTCATGGGTGCCATCTTGACTACAACCCTGAGATGCTGGATGCTGAAAAAAGTGCAACCGATGGAAAATGTTATCAAGGATTAAAGAGAATTCCTTCCAATAGGCACCAGCTGACAGACTCCATTTTATTTCCTGCTGGAAGCCATCTAAAAATAGAAGAGTTGAGGAACTATGGCCCCTTTATGACTTGTGGACTTCAACTCCCAGAATTCCTGAGCCAGCATAGCAGGAATTCTGGGAGTTGGAGTTCACAAGTCATAAAGGGGCCATAGTTCCCCACTTCTGCTTATGGCATCTTTCCCAAGCGCTTTCTGGGAGAAAATTGGTAGCTGGAATATTGGTATTGCTATGCCTCTGTTTCTCCACATTTTATCTCCATTTCATCAGCCATTCTCTGGGAAAAAAAAGCTTAAATGCCTCCCATTTATCATGCAAGAACAGGGCAATGAAACGGAAGGACATTTAATCTGAAGTCTTTTCCTTGAAATGCTTCCAATAGTGCCCTGAGCCAGTAACATAAATTTTCTTCACATAGTATGGCTTTTTCAGTGAATGCATAAAAAAGAAAAGAAATCTGGTTGACTTACTGGAGAATTCTAAGAATTGTGTTTCTTTAAAAATCTTACAAGAAATATGGCCAAGTTTAATAAAGCCCATGCTGAGAAAGGATCACTAAATCAAATGGTTGATATCAGAATGAATGGCAAGGCTCACTCAAGATGATCATATGGGAAATAGCACTATGTATGGACTCTTGATCATTCAGACTTGATAGAAAAAATTATTAAAATTGTGTTCTTGAAAAAGGGGACTCCTAGATCTTTAAAATGCAATGGACAGAATCCAAATTCTGAGAGTTGTTCTCCAACATATCTGGAATGGTTAGTGAGGTTAGAAGATATAACAACTTTTGAATTCCTGGATATGACACAATTCACCCCTTCTTGAGACTGCCTATTGAGAAGTTCCATAATTACTCAAGACTGGTATCCTTCCTACAAAACTCTTCTTTCACATTGGCTCTTTGTATCTCACACCCTAAAAAGGATTTACCTTGCCTAAATTAGAATCAATAGTAGGAGGTTGAACAGGGAGAAATTCAAGGCTTGATAAAGAATGTTTTGAATTGCACCTTCACAACACAGATCTTCAGACTTGACAGCTTTAAGACTTGTGGACTTCAACTCCCAGAATTCCTCCTCCAGTCATGTTAGTTCAGGAATCCTGGGAGTTGAAGTCCAAAAGTCTTAAACTTGCCAAGTTGAAGACACTTGCTTTAGAAGCTCATTTTGATACTCTTAATCCAAAAAGATTCAAAAAGTCCTTTTCTCCAGCTATAAATATTCTTCCATTGTAAAGTCCAATGGGGGGAAAAACAGATTTAAAATCAACCCTTTAATCCTGTTATTCTCTGGGCAAAAAGTATCACCACTGAGTACAAAAGTATAACAGTTGCAATCTCCTCTTATCAACCCTGTTGCCTTTGATTTTACAGTATTTACAGATTTTACACTAGCTTTATGTGTTGTTTAGTGGGAACAGCAGAATGAGAGAGGGAGAGAAATTGCTTGGAAAATAATTGACCATCCTGGCCATATTTCCACATATTGATCCTGAACTGAACCAATGAGAAGGAATTACAGTGTTACAGGAACACAAAACAGGACTTAATTGATCCATTCAATCAATTCACAGGAAGTTTCACTTCAGCTCACACATGCCTATTGTGCACAAAGTTAATTAGCTTTTCCAATCTAGATCTCCAAGTAAAACAACTGGAGAGACCAAGTAGTTCAAAACTGCAAACCATTCTCCTGCAGAACTTACTGCCAAGGCCTCTACAGTATAGTTTCCAAACACCGATTGACAATAGAAGGCATGTCATCCCTACTGCTCCTGGCCTATGGGGAAGGCACTGGTGATGGGAGACATCCTTGCCAGTGCTCTCTTGGTACAAGAATATACAGCAAGGGTCTTCCAACTTAGCAAGTTTAAGACTTGTGTGGACTTCAACTCCCAGAATTCCTGAGCTAACATGACTGGACGAGGAATTCTGGGAGTTGAAGTCTTAAAGCTGTCAAATTGGAAGACCCCTGATGTTTGGGAGGACTTCAAAATAACGATTCTTGACCCAGTTGGAATGTCTGTGTTAAGTCAGAACCAACAGTATGGACCTGTGAATGGATTATGGCTCATTTAGGTAAGTATGAAACAAGGCCCTATTACAGTAAATGCTTTTTTACATGTCAGTTGTCAAAAGGGCTAACATCCAATACAAATATCAATATATAATTGTGAATGACTACGGAGATTCTCAGTCATCCAGGCCATAGTGGTCTCAAAGGTGCTTTTTCTTTTTTTTTTATAATATTTTTATTTATATATAAATATTTTGAATACAGTGTATTGTCCAGGCACTTCATTTTACGAAATAAGCAACAGCTATGCTAATAGTGATAATAATAATATACATACTAATTATAGCAATATTTATAGTTATATTAGCTTATTTATAATCATATCACTTATACCAGCATGCTTATAGTCATAGACAACATTCAACTTTTACATGCACTCAACAATAATCTTTCTTCATCTAACTTCTAACTCTTACATCTAGCCATTGATAAAACCTATCCCATGTTAAATAGTACTCTGTATCCCCTTTATCTTTTATTTTAAACATCAATCTATCCATCTCTGCACAGTCCAAGAGGTTTCATCAATTATGAAGCGTTTTTGGATGAGGAGCAAAACACCTTCTTCCTCAAGGAAAAAACATAGTCCAGTTGGCTTTTGAAGAAGCACCTTTGAGACCTAATTGTGAAATCAAGCTCACAAGTTGTTGCAGTTTGCCCAAAAACCATTCCAAATAAAGCCCTTTTTACTCCAAGAATAAGGTAGAAAAACCAAAAGCACTCTTTGAAAGACCAGAATATTTTTGAGAAACTGTAACACCCTTTCAAGCATAGCATTACACCAAACATCTAAAGAAGATTGAATACAATTGAGACCTGGGATTTACAAGAGAGAATAATTGGCACCAAATTTTTCAAGACTGCTTCATGGGATAACAACTTCTGATGATTTGTGGCTCAGAAATGTACTTCTTGCTAGCATCAGAACAGCCAGCAAAAAACAATACAAGAGCTTAGAGTGCAGTCCTATAGCAATTAACATTTAAATTATTCCCAAGAGGGAATATGTCCATTGTGTCAACACTGCCCTTTAAATAGAAGCTTTTAACTATAGACACATTTTAAATTGGCACATGCCCTAGAGGGTATCCATCAACCTTCAAAACATATTACACATCCAGATACAATTCATTACATAAATGAGGTTCAAACAGAAAGTAGCTGTTTACTTTCTTCAAGACATCAATTTAATGAGATGGTATTTCCTCATTACCCCAAATATAAGATAATTGTCTGTGTAATTTCTTTAGCAAGTTAATTGCACACAGGTCTTCTTTTTTTTAGGAAATTTGGCTGTCAGCTTTGCATATTTTTTGTATTATACTGTGTCAGCTATGCTTAACAGGACTGGGTTGATCCAGTGTTGACTGCCAATTCTTACACAATAAAAACAATAACACAACATCCTGAAGTTATTAAGAATCTAGTAATGTATTTTGGGGTGAACCCAATTCTGGCACGAATAAGGTACAATGGTATGAGTTACATAGATCCCTAAAGTATTTAAGAATGGAGTTGTGTGCATGTTTCAAGTATTTGAGAATATGCTTGTGTATATGTTTGTTCACAAGTACGTTTCACTGTACTCAGTGAATGCTGTACTCAGAATATTTTGCTGAACTTTTTTCCAATACATAAGCATTGGATTGCAGCCCAAATTGGATCTGTGATGGAAATATGCTTTTACTCTACTGTAGCTCAATACCAAAGATCGAATTTGTTTCCTTGGTAAAAGAGGGAATGTAAGGCAACATTTACATATGGCTTGAAATAACCATCAGAAAGGCTGAATGAAGAAAAATTGATGTCTTTGATTCATGGTGATGGAGGAGATTATGGGGAAAAATTTGGAATTCAAGAAGAACAAATCATTTAATAGTAGAGGAAATAAAATGAAGCTGCTTGCTGGAAACATTAAAAACCGAAAGCCTGCAAAAGCAAGTTGGAAAAGAGTCTGTGGTTTTTTTTTAGGGGAAAAGTCAAAGGAATTAGAAAGAGGCAAATAGCAGATAAGAAGGCCAACTAGTATAACTGATCACACATCTGTGAACTTGTTCCAGACAGAGAGTCCTGGTGTTGGGTTGATTGCTTGTTGGGTTAGCCAAAGTCCGACACAACTGAGCCGCTGAGCAACAATAATGAAGCGATTTAGGGCAACCTTGTTTGATTCATTATGTTTCCAAAGATGGATGCCTTTGATAAGATAATCTGTGTGATGACCCGGGGCATGGCACAAAAGCAACACAGTCAAATAAGCAAGAAGAGTCCCTTTATTATCTCCCAACTTTGCCCCCAGCGTCCAGGTTACTTTTTGCTGGAGAAAAACTCTCCCAGGAACAGTCTTTAAGTGGAGGAAATTCAGCCCCCAAACAAAGTACATACAAACTGTAACTAAAAATCTAAACAAACCATGCTGCAGTAATTAACTTGACAGGGCAGGAGAAGGAATTGCAGCCTTGAAAGCACAGCAAAATGCACACACAGTTGGGAAGACACCAGAAACACAAGATAAGCCTCCACGATACCAGATAATTCACGATTTGCTCCCAACAACTTGCTGTGCACAGCTTCCCCTTTTTAAACACTGTGCTCCCAGCTGCAGCTAATGAAGGGAATCAGGGTCCTTTCCTCCCCTGTAAGCCATGCAACTCATGTTGCTCCCTTCTCTGTTCCTCCTTGCATGCCCTAGGATGAAGAGGGGGTGGGCCTGGGTCTTCCTCTGAATTCCCTCTTCCTTGCTCTACCTCTCCCCTGCTCTGCCCAGCTGGACTGTGCCCTTCCCCAGTTTCTTCCACAGCCAATGGAGCCACACTCCCACTCCCTGTCAGCTGCTTGGTCTCCCCCTCCGAATCATATTCCAACAGGGGTATGACACTCTGCTTCCTAAAATTGTGATTTGCCAACTAAATCAAGGCACCTTATAAAGGCACAAACACAGGGGTGATAACATGAAACAAACCAACACAAGGCCAGTTCTGTCTCTGCTCAGGTCCCCTAATAATGTTAGCCACAAACCAAAAAAAAAACCCCAACACATGACATATGGTAATATTGCCATAATATCATTCTAAAGATGAAGATTCCCTTGACTTGATTTTGACACCTAGAGATAGCTGTTAAGTTTGAGCAATGAGAGGCTGAACCAGAGCATGAGTGCAACAATACTTTATTTTACAATAAAGGGCTGACCGTGCTTGCCACGCCTGGAACTGGCTCGCAGCAATCAGCAACTGGTTGGACCCCGCAGCCTGCTTTTATAGCTGGCTGCTGGAGAGAACCAACCAATGGGAATGGGGGAATAACGCCCACACAAAGTGAGTGGACCTGAGTGAGAACTCCTAGAGTTCTCAGGACATAACACCCCTTCCCCCCAGATGCGAACATGCATAGTCCTTGAGGTAGACGGGGGGTTTGTGTTGGCGCCCGGAACGGCGCAGCTCGGGAACATTGTGTGTCTGTTCGGTTCCAGTCTGTGACGGTTGAGCCGGCATAGTGTCGCCAACGCTCCCTCCGGGCTGGGCATCCTCGGAAACCACCGGGTTGGTTTCTGGGGTCGAGCTCTCGTGGGTTGGATCAGGCTGGTCAACTCTCTGGGCGCTGTTGTCCGAGTTTGGGTTGACCGGGACGACCGCTGGTGTAGACTGGTTGTTGGGTGCGATGTGGCTGGGCGGCGGATGAGGTGGTTCCCCTTCGACTGGAGACTCTGGATTCTTGTTGGCAAGGGTGCTGAGGCGCCTTCTAAGCTGGTCTATGTGTCTCCTCCAGACGCGACCATCCTCCAGCCTGACCCTATACGACCTCGGCCCGGTGACGGCGATGACCTCGCCTGGAATCCAAAGTGGGTCCCCAGCGAAATTTCTTGCGAATACTGGCTCCTGTAACATAAAATGTCTAACCCCCGAAGTAGAAGCAAGGGGAGAGTCAGGGCAGTATTGAGGGTGCAGTCTGTCCAATACAGTCCTCAGGCGCCAGCCCATCAGAAGTTCCGCTGGGGACTTATTGGTGACTGTACAGGGGGTTGAGTGCTGGCTCATCAGGAACCGTGCGAGTTTGTGGTGCCAGTCATCCCTGCCAAACCTAGCGAGGGCCTCTTTGGTGGTCCTGACGGCCCTTTCAGCCAACCCATTACTGGCAGGGTGAAATGGGGCTGTGAAAATGTGGCGAATGCCCAGGTTGGCAGCAAAACGGCTGAATTCTACTGATGCGAACTGTGGGCCATTATCGGAGACAATGGAGTCGGGTAGTCCATGTGTAACGAACAGGCGCGTTAACACGTTGGTGATTGCTAGTGTGGTGGTCGTGGATAGCTGTGCTACGTCTATCCATTTGGAATAAGCGTCCACGACCACTAGGAACATCTTTCCATGCACGGGGCCGGCCAGATCGATATGGATTCTAGACCAAGGGGCGCTGGCGCTCTCCCATCTGGTAGGGGTGGCGATGGGGGGAGCAGGATGGGATTCCTGGCAAATGCTGCAGGAACTTACCCAATTGACAATGTCCTCGTCTAGACCCGGCCACCACACGTAGCTGCGTGCTAATGACTTTATTCTCACGATGCCGGGGTGTCCCTCGTGCAACGCCTCCAGGACTCGGGTACGCAGCGAGGTCGGGATGACCACTCGAGTGCCCCACAGTAGACAACCCTGCAAACTGGACAGCTCCTGCATGCGAGTCTTAAAGGGTGCGAATTTGTTATCAACGTTGCCTCCCGGCCACCCCCTCCTCACCCAGTCGAGCACCTGGGCGAGCGCTTGGTCTGCCTTGGTTTTAGCGGCGATGTCAAGGGCGGTGATGGGCAGGTCCAACTGGGTGATTTCGAAAATGGCGTTGACAGGAGCTGGGTCTTCAGCCGGAGCGGGTAAGGGGCAGCGACTGAGAGCGTCGGCGTGGGATAGGGTCTTGCCCGGGCGGTGAATAAGTTTGTATGAGTAGGCCGCTAGGAAAAGTGTCCACCTTGTCATCCTAGGGGAAAGGACTTGAGGTGTCTGTTTGTCGCCGGCCAGTAGGCCCAGGAGGGGCTTATGGTCGGTGACCAGTTCAAAGAAGTGGCCAAAAAGGAATTTGTGAAACTTTTTCACGGCCGCAACAGCTGCTAGGGCTTCCTTGTCTATTTGGCTGTAGTTTCGCTCCGTGGCCGAGAGCGTCCTGGAGAAAAAAGCGATGGGGGCCTCGGCGCCATTGGGGAGTCTGTGACTAAGGACCGCCCCAATTCCAAAAGGGGAGGCGTCTGCTGCCAGTACTAAAGGAAGGTTGGGGTCGAATTGGATGAGCACTGCCTCTGACGTAAGTAGTGATTTGACGGCGTTAAACGCCTGGTCTTCTTTGTGCCCCCAGTGCCACGGTGACTTTTTGTCTAGTAATCTGTGTAGGGGTTCGGCTACTGAGGCTTTATGGGGCAAGAAGGATGCATAAAAGTTCAGCAGCCCCAAGAAAGCTTGTAGCTCCGTTTTGGAGGTTGGTGTGGGAGCTTCGTGGATTGCCCTAACCTTGGACTCCAGGGGGTGAATGCCAGAGGCGTCAATTTTATAGCCCAGAAAGTCCACCTGTCTAGTGGCAATGGCACATTTTTCTTTTTTTAACTTGAGGCCATGCTGTCTGAACCTCTCTAACACTGCTCGTACTCTCTGGAAGAGTTGGGGTCTGTCCCTGGCCGAGACCAAGATGTCGTCGAAGTAGGGTACTACACCAGGGAGGCCCTGTAAAATCCGCTCCATGAGGGATTGAAAAATACCCGGGGCAACACTTACGCCAAATTGGAGACGCTTGCATCGGAAGGCACCCCTGTGAGTGACGATGGTCTGAAGTTCCGCTGTTTGGTTATCAACAGGGAACTGCTGATATGCTTGAGACATGTCCAATTTAGCAAAAATACTGCCCGGCTCGAATGTGTGTAATAAGTGCTGAATGACGGGCACAGGGTAGGCGCTAACTTGTAAATATTTATTGATTGTTGTCTTGTAGTCCGAGCAAATTCTCAGGCTACCATCTTTTTTAAGGGGTGTGACGATGGGCGTCTCCCACTTGGCGAAATCTGTTGGCTCAATGACCCCTTGTTTTAGTAGTTTATCCAATTCAGCGTCTAATTTTGGTCGAATAGCAAATGGAACTCTACGAGGTTTTAATCTGATTGGGACTGCCTGGGGGTCAACGGTGAACGAGATGGGGGTTCCATTATAACACCCCAGCTCCTCGCTGAACACATCTGCGTAGTCAGCGAATAAGGAGTCAGTGTCTGAGGTTGAGACAGCATGGACTCCTGTTAGCCCTAGGCCGAGGTGGGGAAACCAATCGAGCCCCAATAAGGTGGGTAGATTGCCGTTAACTACCACTAGAGGTAGGTGGCCTTTAAAAGCTCTAAAACTGACAAAGAACTTGCCTCTGCCGATCACGGGAATGGCCTTCCCCTGGTAGTCCTTCAGACCGAACTGGCATCTCTGAAGCCGGGTAGTAGATAGGCTGGGATGGAGTCTCTTGAGGGTGCTCCACGAGATTATTGAGAGCGCTGACCCTGTGTCAACCTCCATGTGGCACGGTTTACCTTCTAGGGAAACGGAGAGAGAAATTTTACTAACAGTGTGGCAAGTACGCCTGGCAAGGCGGTGCGTACGACAGTTTAATACTTGCCTCTGTGGTCCCGAGTGCGAGGACGGGGGTCTGTGTGCAGTGCTTTGAGGGGCTTGGCAGACTCTTGCGATGTGCCCCCTCTTACGGCAGTTGTTGCAAGTGGCTCCTTTAAACTTGCAGGTGGCCCTTTGATGCGATCCCCCACAGGCTAGGCACAGTGTGATGTGCTTGGGTGGACCGGTGTATTCTTGTTTGGCCCCTACCTGCGATCGTCTGTCGTTGGCGAGGCGGTGGACGTTGTTTTCATCGTTGTGGGTTTCCTCCGCTTCCACCTCTTCGGAATGGACTGGGAACGATGCTAGCTTGGCGCTTGGGCCCTGAATTTCGGTGGCTGAGTTCGTTGCTAGCTCGGCTGCTAGGGCCTCCTCTACCGCTTGCGCGAGGTTGAGGTCTTTTTTTGCTAGCAGGCGCCTCTGTAGGTTGAGATCCTTGACCCCACAAACTAATTGATCGAGGAGCATGTCCTCCAGGTATGTTCCAAACCCGCAGTGCAGGGCTGCTGTTCTGAGGGCGGCCATATATTGATTGATGGTCTCCTTACTTGATTGCTTCCTCATACGGAACGTGAACCTCCTGGCGATTTGTGAAGGCCTGGGAGCGTAGTGGTTAGTGAGGATCTCAAGCAACTCGGACCACGGAACGTTTTTCAATTCTCTCGGCGCCACGAGTGCTGCGGCGGTATCGTAAACGGTGGCTCCGCAGTAGATTAGGAAATAGGATTTTTTCCGATGCTCTCCCGCATCCGCCAGGCCGACCGCATCGATGTAATGATTGAAGCGGTTCTTATACGATTCCCACTTCTCTTCGTCTGGTTTAAACGCCGGGAATACTGGGTTGGAACTCATGGTGCTGGAACGGCTGGGCTACCTGCGGAAAAATCTCTCTGGGACAACGGGCACTCGTGAGTTACTAGTGATATCAGCTCTGGAGGGGTTTTTTGCTACCCTCTCTTTTTCTCTCTGGGTTACCACGTTGGCTGCTAGCCGTTGGAGGTGTCTTGATTCGCGCCAAAAGTGGGCGTTAGTGACTTCCTACAGCGCTGTGCTGTGTCTCCTACTGGCTCGAAATTCAAATGACACCCGTTTGAATTTCGCGCCAAATACAGAGCGGCTGCGGCTCGCAGCGCTTCACTTTCCCCGTAGCGGGGCTAACAAGCGGCTACAGACGCTTCTAACTTTTTGAACCAGACCGCTTTCTCTGGCTGCGGATCAGCGTTTGCTCTTTTTGATCGCTCGTTTCGTTGGCTGACCGCTCTCTCTGGCTGCGGATCAGCGTTTCCCTTATCGCCAGCCGATCGCTCTCTCTGGGCTGCGGATCGGAGGCTAGTGACTCAGCGGTTGCATGGTGCTTCTGGTAGCCATCCCATCCTCGTCGCCAGTGTTAAGTTTGAGCAATGAGAGGCTGAACCAGAGCATGAGTGCAACAATACTTTATTTTACAATAAAGGGCTGACCGTGCTTGCCACGCCTGGAACTGGCTCGCAGCAATCAGCAACCGGTTGGACCCCGCAGCCTGCTTTTATAGCTGGCTGCTGGAGAGAACCAACCAATGGGAATGGGGGAATAACGCCCACACAAAGTGAGTGGACCTGAGTGAGAACTCCTAGAGTTCTCAGGACATAACAATAGCAAAGACAGTTTTGTGAAAATATACTGGAAAAGGTACATATATAATTAGGCTTCTTCTACTTTTTACATTTACTTTATGTTTTTTCATCAGGTGCAAGCAACAAGAACCACCCATGAATAGTCTCAAGCAACAGCTTTATTATTAGTCACTCATATTAGAAGAATGTCATCAGACTTGACCACATTCCCTTGTGAATGAAAATATTCAGGAATTCTGGAGGAGATCAGGCCTGTGCTCCTTTCTGTAGTGCAAGAACTTTAAGCTTGGTCCCCTCTTAACAACTCCCGCCAGTCTAGCTAGAGATTCCACCACATTTTACTTGCTAAACCAACCCACATAGTAAAGATAAAAGTTCCCCTTGCACATATGTACTAGTTGTTTCCGGCTCTAGGGGGCGGTGCCCATTTCCGTTACAAAGCCGAAGAGCCAGCGCTGTCTGAAGACATCTCTGTGGTCATGTGGCCGGCATGACAAAATGCCAAAGGAGCACAGAACGCTGTTATCTTCCCACCAAAGTGGTCCCTATTTTTCTGCTTGCATTTTTACATGCTTTTGAACGGCTAGGTTGGCAGAAGCTGGGACAAGTAACGGGAGCTCACTTCATTACGTGGCACTAGGGATTCGAACCACCGAACTGCCAACCTTTCTGATCGACAAGCTCAGCTTCTTCGCCAGTGAGCCGCCGTGTCCCTCCTTACCCACATACCTTGTTGTATTTTAACCCAGTACTAATCAACTCTGATATTGCTTAACAAAGATTGGGTAAGACTGTCTGGGTGCTACCACTGACTGGAGCACAGAACAAATAGACTGGCCTAAAAAATAATTTGATGCAAAATAATACCAACACCCTTCCCCACATCCAAAAGGAGAAAAGGCAATATATAGAAACTAGTATTACCTTCCTCTGACACGTTGTCCTAAATACAGCTAATGTGAAACAAAAGAAATTCCAAAGGAAGTTGCTGTATATTGACTGCTTGATTACTATTTATCAAGAAGCTTGATTCCATCATTGGTAGAACTACAATTTATCCTTGGCATGTATTAATTGTCTAATGTCAGGAATTCTATAACATCAGCAGCAATGTTTGCAAATGGCATCATTTGGCATAATGACCGTTGTCATTCATTTGCTCTAATCTCATTGTTTATGATTTTTCCCCTTGCCAAACACTTAGGCATTGCTCTATTTTATTAAGCCCTGCACCCTCTGTTGGAAGCCTGATGAGAATACAGATAATTAAATTAAATTAATCTACAAATAAATAAATAAAATCCAGCTCTTCTTCTATATTGCCAAAACGCTGCTAGGGGTTCACACTTTAATCAGCATTTAAATCGGAATAAACAAGTCTTAAAAGACTGTTCTATCCTATTTACTTCTTTGTGAATAATCCAGGAGCTTCAGCCAGTAAGGATGTAATTGCATTATGTTGACATCAGAACTTTGTCATGCCAACATACTGGGTTGCGCTTGTACAATATGCTATGTCCAAAGAAATAAACCATATTATAAACTCATGTCTGATTCTCATAACAGGCTAACACAATGGTTTGCTTTTCCACAACACATTTAGCTATAAACTAGTGGGTCTATAGAACATTTTGGGAATAATTTGAAAAAATGCTTTAGAGATTGCAGGAGTATGAATAAAACATCTGTCTACAACTTATTAAAACAGCTATGCTTTGTTTCCCAGGATTCTGCAACATTCTCTGTACCTGCCATGGGAAAGAAGACATGACTGTTTTAATGAGTTGAAGTTGGACGTTATCCCAAATGAGATCAAAGCAACTTTTAAAAATTAAATCTGAAGCATCCCACAGCCCTACAACTCCATTAAATTTTAGTTTAAAGCTAGCTTGTTCTACAGATCTGCCCTTCTCCTTTCAGCTTAGTTCTGATTGTCAGTTCTATGAAAACAGCCACAATGTTTTCCTACTAGACAGTGGTGTTGTATATAATGTGTGGAGTTGTTAGGAAATTTCTCTGCCAAATTGCTGGCCCAGGCAGAAGCTCTGCCATTCTTTCCTTTTCTTTCTGCTAAGCCTCTCTTGTCCAATATACAATGAATTGCCATTTAAAATGTCTAATTCAATTAGTAGAACTGAAACCAAATTTGTAGCATGATCTGGGACAATTTTCTAGTCTAGGAATAGATAATATTCCTTGGACTTGTCAGCTACAAGTTCGCATACAGTATATCATAAGTTAATTTTGTCTCATAATTAAATCATTTTTGTACCTTTCAAAACTTCATGAACATTAATATTTCACAGGGAATTTTTTCTTGCACTTCGTATACCTCTTCCCATAATAGAAACATCTTCTGTAAAACTTTTTTCCCCTCCCAGTTTCAGGAATTGCTTTATATTTCATGAATTGTGCGATCTAAATTATGGGCACCATCCAAAGTAATTATAGGCAATTTGAGCTAACAGGGCTATAATTTGCCACAGTATAATGTAGCTTCATGTCTGATTTTATATTATTTAATGATTTATGGTGCAATCTGCCTTGAGTATAGAACTAGGTAGAAAATCCTCATTCAGATAACAATTAAAAAGACTTCAGTTCATTTATTTACTTCTCCATCTCAAAAGAAAATATCTTAGTTGGTGCTAATGAAAAGCCAGAAAAATAATTCATCCTTAGGGCAAAATGCCAGCCCAGTTTTGATCCTTTTGTTGAATGTAAATATATACATTCCAACTGCAGGCAGATATAACAGAAGGGAAGAAAAAGAAAAGAAAGGGAAGGAAATGCAATGTTTAGATCTCTAGTGACCTACTTGCAGCATAGAAGGCCCCAGTGAGAAGACAAAGGGTACAGAATGGCCCTCATGATTAGGTGAAGACTGGTATTTATAGCAAATCTGTAATTTAATGTTTTCTGCATTTCACTTGGCAGTGAAGCATTGAAATAATTTTAGGGGCTGGATTTAATAGTCTCCTGGGGCCTTGCTCTAGAGATGCACTATTGGTGTTAATTTTGCGTACCTTCTCAGTTGCTCAAGAATTATACACCAACAAAAAGGAGCGAAATACTACGAGAGTGCCAAAACTCATCAGATTTCATGTTCTCATCCATATCCCTGAAATGTTGTTGTATTTAAAGTGCTCACAATTTTGTTCTCTTAGAACAAAATTCTATTCTAGAATTTTCCAGAAGACCTGGATATGGTGGCATGTGCCAGCAATTTACTTCAAAAGATTGTTTTAGATAATTGTGCATATAACTCTACATGTTTCAGAATATGCCAAGCAAATGTTTCTTTATTTTGGGGGGAATTAATTGTTCTAATTCAACCCAGTCCACATATTTTGTGTGAGAGAAAGAGTGTAAAGACAGCCCCTTCTTAATAGTGCATAGAATTTATTATAGATGCAGATTTTCAGTTCGGCAAGATGGTGTCAGTATGTGTGAAACTATAAATAATTCAGCTTGGAAGAATAACCATGTGTCTTTCTTAGTTTGGGGGCTGATAGAGAGGAGCAACAAGGAAGAGAAATAAGTTGTATACAACTTCCATTAAATATCTGGATACCTATTGAGTGGACAAATCTGTAAACAACTTTTACCAGACAGTCTAAAAGTGCTCAATATGGGCACCCAAACCAGTAGTTTACTCACTGGCAGCATTTACACAACATGCTTAATCAGGCCAGTTACAAATCTAGCAGCTGCATTTGTATAATCTATTAATCTTGGTTTTATTGCATGTCTTTATTTGTATATGTCTATGTTGTGAAGAGCCATCTTATTTTGTAAGCTTTTAGTTCAATATATATTGCATGCGGAGGTGGTATTCAGCAGTCCTAGAGAACCAGTAGCGGAAATTTTGAGTAGTTTGGAGAACTTCTGACTGGCTCCGCCCCCATCTATTCTCTTCCTCCTGAGTCCCACTTGATTGGCTGGGTCTTCTTTTGTTGCCCTGCACAGGAAAATGGAGCTGGAAAGCAGGTTAATGCATTGGGAAGGGAATGGGAGTTTTCAGTAACCTTCCCCCAGGAGTGGGGAAAGAATGGAGTGGGGTGGGAATGGAGATTTTACAATATCCTTCCCCTGGAGTGGGGTGGGAATGGAGATTTTACAGTATCCTTCCCCTGCCATGCCCACCAAGCCATGCCCACAGAACCTGTAGTAAAAAAAAATTGAATCCCACCACTGCATGTATCCTGAACATGGATTAATTCAGAATTATGCTTGGTTCTCTATACTAGAGAATATAATCTATGAGAACTTTGAATCAGAAATCTGAGATACCATGAGCAAAATAAGTGAGGATACAGCAATCATATAGAGCTGACTTGTGCACCATCTAAAATCAATGGTGCATGTAGGTGAAACTATAAAGATATTGGACTGAGAGTAAGGAGACTGAGGTCCGTTCCCATTCATCAGTTGACCTCACTAGATGTCTTTGATCCACTTGCTTTCAATCTTACTAATCACAGAGGATTATTGTATATAAATTGAATGGAATCTTCCCATTAGTGTTAAAAGCACTGGGCTAGATAACAATAGTTCAGAATGCTGTGCCTTGCCTTGGACACAAATCCAGCTGGGTGACTTTGGGCCAGTCATTCTTTCTCAGCCCTAAGAAGAAGGCAATGCTAATTACTTTCCAAAATGTTGCCAAGAAAACTGCAGAGACTTATTCAGACAATTGCCAGGAATCAAAACTGACTCCAAACCATAGACTTTATTTTTATTTATTTAAAATTACTTAAGTAATGAGCTCTTACTCTCTTGTTCTCTTTGTCCCCCAAGTCAAACAGCAAGCAGCAATCAAAAGGCCACAAGTTTTTCCCCTTCATGGGTTTAATTATTTATACCATCCTTTGTGCAATTTTTATTTTTTAAAAATCTGCTTTCTCTATAGTATACTTGCTTTAGACCTCAGGAAGACATTGGCCAAGTTCTTTCAAATCCTCTGCATTATTTATTCCTATTTACCATAAGTCAGGTAGACACGCTGTTTTAGTAATTAATGTCAACTGTTCATACTGCCAGTTAAACTGTGAAAGATCAATCATAATTCACTTCAAGGTTTGTATGTCCATGATGGGCCTTGAAGGGTTAACACTTTTCCTTCACATCATACGACTATTCAGTTACAATCCCAAGTTACAGCAGGATACTGGAAAGAACGTCCTTAGATGCTTTACCAGGTATTCTAGTATATTGGATGCAAAAGAGGTGATGCTAGAGATTAATATATGCCACTTAGTAAGATAGATACCACTAAGACAGATAAACGTAAATTTAGAAAATAGCTATGGGCCTTCCTGGGTAAACCAGACAGGATATTTGTCTAAATGAGTTGATTCTACTTTATTGCAAGGCTACATTAATAGAATCGTGCAAGCTTGAAAGTACAAACTTCCCAGCCTTCCTTTTTAACTGCTTGCTCCATTAAGGCAGGTCCTTCTTCCGTTTCCTCTTCTGAAAGTTAAGCAACTGTGGGCTCCTGCCCATCTTGTCTCATGGTTTTCTAAATGGGGTCTAGAACATCTCACCCATTGCCAATTTGCTGCAGCAAACTCGCCATGGGACATCTCATCGAGAGATATCTTCATTAATGACTTAGATGAGGGAATAGAAGGGGAACTTACCAAATTTGCAGATGACACTAAGCTGGCAGGAATAGCTAACACCCAAGAAGATAGATGGATCTTGATAGACTACAACACTGGGCTGTATCTAACGAAATTCAATGTAGAGAAAAGTAAAGTCCTACACTTAGGCAAGAAAAACCAAAAGTACACATATAGACTAAGTGAAACCAGAGAGGGATCTTGGAGTCTTAGTGGAAAACCAGCTAAATATGAGCCAGCAGTGTGCAGCAGCAGCCAAAAAGGCTAATGCAATCCTAAATTGCATTAACAGAGGGATACAGTCAAGATCAAGGGAAGTACTAATACCACTCTATAAAGCCTTAGTAAGACCACACCTAGAGTACTTCATCCAGTTTTGGTCACCACATTATAAAAAAAGATGTTGAGATTCTAGAAAAAGTACAGAGAAGAGCAACCAGGATGATTAGGGGACTGAAGACTAAGGCATATGAAGAAAGGTTACAGGAACTGGGCTTGGCTAGTCTAGTAAAGAGAAGGACCAGGGGAGACATGATAGCAGACTTCCAATATTTGAGGGGCTGCCACAGGGAGGAAGGGGTCAAGCTATTTTCTAAAGTGCCTGTAGGCCAGACAAGGAATAATGGATGGAAACTGAACAAGGAGAGATTTAACCTGGAAATAAGGAGAAACTTTCTGACAGTGAGAACAATCAACCAATGGAACAGCTTGCCCTTGGAAGTTGTGGGAGTGCCATCACTTGAGGCTTTCAAGAGGAGATTGGACTGCCATTTGTCAGAAATGGTGTAGGGTCTCCCACTTGGGTGGGGGGGTTGGACTAGATGACCTATAAGGTCCCTTCCAACTCTGATTATCTGTTATCTGTTATCTGAGATCATTCAATGCTGTATTAATCATTTCATTCAGTTAGTTTTATTGTTGGTGACAATGTTTTCGTCAAAATTATTGTAACTCTTTTATTTCTGGACTGACCTTATTTTATTATTTTTGGCCACATTTTCTTCTAAATTAATTTAACTTTTGTATTTGTTGAATTGAAAAATTGACTGTGTTTTATTGTCCCACAATGATTTGACTGTGATGTGTTGGTCGCAACAAGTTGGCTCTGGCGAGTTGTCCCATTCTATTCTTAGTGGTATTTCTTCTCCCCTTTCTTCAAGGTCACCCATGCCATCCATTACATAAGTGCTATGCAAAGCTGCAAAACATTTGAAGAATGTTATAAATGAAAGGGAACCTAGGATAGGTTTATTTGTGTGTACCTGGGAGAATGCAATTATCTTGTTTAATTTCCTGTAGAACTTCAACCATCTGAGTTTGTCAATCTGGAGACTTACCAGCCTTTTCATTACTAATATCTTCTGGATTCATAGTTAAAACCAAGGAGGCTAACTAACTGCGCTCTTCTGGCTATAGGTACAGGCATGTCTACTTCTATATGTCTCTACAATCCTGGCAGAGAAGCAACAATCAATCAGAACTGGTCCAGTCTTGTCAACAGATTATCACAGAAGTGTTTTAGACAGCCAGTGCTTGTTTGTCAGACAACAAGGAGGGCCTAGGTTTCACACTGAACTATCAAACCATTTCCCACTGTAAAATACTTAAGAGTGCATCTGTGAGCCTGTGCTAGCCAAAACCCATCAATGTTTACTTGAAAGAGGGGGGAGGGGGAAACCAGAACGAAAAAAAGAATCCTCAACACTTTCAACAAACAGTGAACAACTTGCAATTAAAACACGAGCAACTTCGTTCGTTCGTGGAATAACAAGTGAGAAGAAAGAAGCAAAACACTCTATGGTAGGGCTACCACGGAACCTCAGGATAAAATGTCTTAGAAGCATTTCTGTAAAGGTTAAAAAAAACTGGAGAGGGGCAAAGGGGCTTTAGATTGTCCCCAATGTTTTTTTCCACCCAGTAGAATCAGAAGTTTTTGAGCCGTCTCTAAAAACTAGAATCCCAATTGTGGTGATGACAAGCCACCAAGCTGTGTATCGTGCTATACTTTTGCCTCTTCACACAAGTCTAGCTGGCATGTCACAAAAGCAGGAGTGGGAAGAACCAGACTACCCATTTTATGGTCTTCTGGCACATCCAAAGCAATGGTGGGATTCAAAAATTTTTACTACCAGTTCTGTGAGCGTGGCTTGGTAGGCATGGCTTGGTGGGTGTGGCAGGGGAAGGATACCGTAAAACCTCTATTCCCACCACACTCCAGAAGAAAGATACTGTAAAATGCCGATTCTCTCTCCATCCCACTAACCTGCCTTCCAGCTCCATTGTCCTGTGCAGGGCAACAAAAGAAGACCCAGCTGATCAGCTGAGACTCGGGAGGCAGAGGATAGATGGGGGCGGGGCCAGTCAGAGGTGGTATTCCAAACTACTCAAGATTTCCACTACCAGTTCTCTAGAACTGGTCAGAACCTGCTGAATACCACCTCTGATCCAAAAGAAAAAAACCCACTGCTTTTTTTTATAAATACCCAAAACTTGCAATTGGGAAGAAGCTGAGTCCTATTCCAAATTTCTGAAGGAATCTGCATCCTGTCATGAAATGGCCTTTGTTTGCAGAACATGCTAATTCATAATAGAATTTGGCTTAGCAAGCAATGAGTCAGCTTGTAATTAAGAAGAAACGCATTAAATGCAATAGGTAACAATGGCTGGACTATATATTCTGCAGACATAGTCCACTCTGTTATCCAAAGCTAAATGAATAGTTAGCTTATGGTTAGGCAAAATGTTCTAAGAAATGACAGGAGGTAATCAGGCTGAAATTCTAATTATATTTATGAAAAAAAATTAAACCCACTTGAATTGAACTGGACTCCTGGGGGCTACATGGATATGTCCATACAATTTTCTCTTGGCAGGGATTATTTGCTACTGTCTTTTGACAGGATGTTTTGATGCAACTTCCCAATTCCAGCCTTCTCCTCTGAGATTTCCTTGTGGTCTCTGTCCAAATATGGCTTCACTTTTTGAGATTAGTTAGAAGAATGCAAACTTACTTTTCAGTAAATGAAAAGTACTTTGATAAATATGCTTAAGAGCATTTTATACTATGGGGATAGTTAAGTTTCAGATAGAAGAGTGAGATATTTTGAACATCTATCTCTTTTGTCACATTTTTTCTTCAGTCATCTCCTTTAATCATCCCCCTGTCTTATTATTTCAGCAAATACAACTGTAGTAATAATAGTAATGAACTTTCATTTTTACACACAGCTTTTTGTCTTGAGTGACACTTTGAGAGCTGTAATGAGAATGCCCAAATATTAAGGAAACATGCAAATCAGTTCTTTTCCAACATAGGGGGGAAAAAAAATCCAGGCTTTTGATCTGAGCAATTACTATGTTTGAAGGCTGTGTGTGTGATGTGTTTTATAAGCTCTTCTCGTTTCCAATTGCTTTTTTTTTTTTTTGCTTTGACTTTGAATTCAAATGATGAACAAGCTGCTTTTGATAAAGAGAAAAAGAAGACGCGTTTGTGTACATGACCGCTGTAACGAATTTCCAATGAGATTTGTCATCTAGCAAATTGATAACTTGATTCCCAGATATCCCAGAGATGTCTTCAGCATCCTGCAAAAAAGACTTTTAGCGGGGTCTTTTGCATTTTTAATAGCGATGTCTTATGCATCTAGTCAGGCATGTATTGTGGTTCTGAACTGCATAACTGCTGAACGGTTTAGGAAAACTCACTCTGACCGATTCACTCTGTCTGTCTTGCCCCAGCTGACTCACCATGGGTCAACTGGTCACAGCCAATTCATTATGGGACAATTTGCCACAGACAACTCGACGTGGGATAATTTGCCACTGTGCCGCACTTGTTGGTGTGGGAGCTGTGGTTGCTGGTCCTTGTCTGTGGCTGGTGCCGTGCTTTTTTTTTTAAAAAAAAAAACCCTTACATTTCACTCATGCGATGCATTTCCCCCAGCTATGCCTAACCCTCTCGTGTTTTTCGATGTTACCGCCGATGGACAGCACCTTGGCGCATCACCTTCAAGCTGTTTGCAGACACAGTTCCAAAGACAGCAGAAAATTTCTGTGTGTTGAGCACTGGGGAGAAAGGCTTTGGTTACAAGGGATCATGCTTTCACAGCATCGTTCCTGGATCCGTGTGTCAGGGTGGTGACTTTACCCACCATAATGGAACAGGCGGTAAATCTATTTATGGTGAGAAGTTCACCGATGAGAACGCCATACTCAAGCACACAGACTCTGGCTTTTTATCTCTGGTGAATGCTGGTCCCAATACAAATGGGTCTCAGTTCTTCATCTGCACTGAGAAAACTGAATGGATGGGAAACATGTGGTCTTTGGCCAAGTCAGAGAGGGAATGGACGTTGTGAGGAAAATAGAGCTTTGGGTCAAAGAATGGCAAGCCAAGCAAGAAGATCATCATCTCTGATTGTGAAGATATGAAATAACATTCTTCTTGTCTTAACAAATTGACCATTCCTTCTGTAGCTGGGGTTAGACCCCTCTGAATTGTTATGCTCCTGACTTACTGCTACCTTTCTATTGGGTTTCAATTTCTGCTCCCTCACAAGTGCAGTTGGACTCAAGACAAACTTGTTTTCAAGATGAAATAAAGCAAGTTAAAAAAAAACATGGGATAACTCAAGAGAGGGACAAGTGAATTGCAGCAGGACATGTCTTGCTTTAGGTTTGAATCTTCTCAAGTTAGAAGTCCTCGAGGCTGCGGTGAGCTGCAGTTCTACTTGAATTGTCCCACAGTGATTTGGGCCCAACAAGTTGGCCAGAGCAAGTCAGCCAGGGCGAGTCAGCTGTGGTAAGTTGCTCCATTCCAACTGCTGAGGGGGTAGAAAATGACCATGGTGTGTGTGGAGCAGCTCTTCTGGCAAAGTTGTTATGGAAAGTTCAGCTTTGTTTATGGACAATAAGAAATTAGCTTGTACATCTTTCTCTCCTGGAAAGGCACATATGACACATAAGCTTGCAAATGATGGCTTCAAAGAAACATCCAATACTGACATCAAAGCAAAGTTCAAACATCATGCCAAACCATGGTTGGATGAAATTGAAAATCTATAGATTTGACCAAGCTGGTTATAGGGATGAAATTAAATAGAAACAGACGAAGCATACTGACGTAGTGGAAGGTTAGTCAGAAACTTCATTTCTGAAGAAGCTTCAAAGAAGTTATCAGACAATACTTTCTACTATTATGATAAGAAAAGAGAATGTGAAGACAGTAAATCCATAACATTAAACTGTATGGCCACTAATTCATTGTTTCATTCATTGTTTTTAGAATTTTTTTTTTTTTGCTTTGAATAGAATGGAACCTATTAAAATGGTTTTAAGACTTACTTGGGGGGAAAGTATGTATAGTGGTTCTAATGAATTCAAGTAGAACTAGAGATTAGTGATAGCAAATCAACCTGCTTTACATTAAGATCTTAGATATTTCAAATCAAGTTGGAACAATTACTTCTTGAAATCATGATGCCAGTTAATATTAATTCATCTTCCCCAACATGGGGCTCTTCAAAAGGGCTTGCTTGTAATTAAAAGAGGAACCCCCAGGAGCTGAACAAGTTGGCTTTGAGGCTCAAAATGCTTAATCACACTGGTTAAAGATCCAGCATTTGTACATCATGCTAGGCTTAGTGAATATGAATTTTAGTTTTGTGTATGCCTTAGCATATTATGCCAACCCAATTTATAGTTCATTGCATAGGACAAATCAAGAAATGGATTGATTCAATGCCCAATGCTACTACATCACGTAAATACCTCACGTAAAGAGTTGAAGTCTAATCCACACAGCCTATGTATCCTGTTTAGCTATCAATCCATGGTTGGAGACATAAGTAATAATTCCTTTCTGCAACAGGACAAAGAATTGTGAGACATTTCTAAACTTGACATCAAGTGCAGTTCTCCGTCTTGAAAGAACTGAGCAGCACCTGCCCTCCGGAATGAGGTTCTTGAGGTTCTTCTCAAGATCCAGATGGCTCCCATTCTGTGGTTGTTGTGAAGTTGTCCACTCACTTCATTGTGCTTGCCAGCTTTTTAATTTGTTGTGTTTTATTGTAATATCTTTAATCGTTATGAGTTATTGGGAGCCAGATGGCACAGAAATATAACAAATTATTATTATATACAGAACAATGAGAAATCACAATTACCAGTTCTTTAGCTGGTATTGGCCTTCATTGGCAGTGAGTTCTTCCCAAGATCATGGGATTTCATAATGTTCCCACCATAGTGTATGTGTGGATCCAAGCAGCATGGCCTTTTGCAATCAAAAGATGGAAATTTTGCCAATGCTCAGGTTTTCTTAGTGTGGTCCAAGGCTATTGAATGTGGTACCCAGTATGCTGATAGTCACTGGGAACACTATGGCAGCTTTATACCATAATCATTCAGTTTCAGTTTTCAGAACTTAATACTTTGTGATCTTTTCCAATTCTCTGTCTTATTATTATATCCTGGTATTGCCATATCACTAATCCACACTTTCTTCTTAAATCTGGTGTGTCATGCACAATTTTACCATTTACATTCAGAAATCCCATAATATTTTAACCTGCTCATTTTCAACTACTTTTTCAATCATATGTCCCCACCAATTTATTCATTCCTGGCACATGGACATTTTTACAGATGTCCCGATGACTCATATTTTGGCGGCTATGTTACATCATTGTTTATAATCAGTTTGTGCTATCTTTTTTTTTGCAGGAGCTGTGTGTATGATCTACTGTTTCTTCTGCTTCTTTGCACAATCTGCACTTTGAATCATTTGATGATTTTTCAATTCCGGTCTTGTTCGCATTTGCTTGAATAGCTTGCTCTTGAGCAGCTATTATCCTTCCAAATGTTTTGCATGGTGCTATTATCTGGGGGTATTGCTGTGGATGCCTTGGCAACACAAAGCCCCTAATTCCTGTCTTCTGTGCTAAGCTAAAACCTAACAAAGCTCACTACAGCTTAGCATGATTTATGGACCCAGTCAGACCATGGCAATAGTTTTACTGAAGTCCAATTCAGGCATTCAAATCAGGAAACATAAATGTTTAAGAGTTGGTGTTTAAGGCACTATTAATCGCTAATTGCAATGGGTAGATAATTGGTGGCTTGTATTAAATTCCAACCAAGGACTTCCTAAATCGTAGGCTCAGTTGTACCAGTTACCTGTTGGGGCTGCTCCTTTTTAAAGTGTTTTTCCTTGTGATCAATACATTGCCGGGCGGGGGGATTGAAAAGCCAAAATCCCAGGAGTCTGATTACTTCACAGCAGCCGAGGCCCCTTGTCAAAGATCACCACTTAATCAGCCCTTGCAAGATCTGTCCAACCAATATGCTTTGCATTAGGAGGACACTACAGAGCCTGTTGCGGAAGCATAATTCAGCCCAAACTGTCGTATCTTAACAGAGATGATAACGTGTAATTGTCTGCTTTCTGCACAAAGGCACCTGCAACTGAAAAGCCTGACAGCTGCAGCTAAGATAAGCATGACTGCACACTGGGAATTTGAGCCCTGGGAGTTGAATATTCAGTTGAGGAGCAGGGCACCTCCCGCTGCACAGAGTGAAACTTGCTAAGTTAGTAGAGTCACCTTTGACTAGAGAACAGCTAGTTCTGAGGGCGCATTCATCTTTTATGTCTTCCTACATCATTGAATTAAGGGCCAATATAGATGGGAAGCTACATCTACCTTGGAATGGAAACGGCACATTTAAAAAAGAACAAACAAACCCAGGGAAGATCTGCCCTGCAGGAGGCAGAGATGCAGCTTAATCCTTCCCTTCCCTGATCTTCTCTTTCTAAATCACCAAAGGAGAAGTCCTTCTGGTGACAATTGTCTGCTTTGAAGAACAAAGCTCCTCTGGACTTTAGCAAGAGACGAAAGGGTTAAATGGGTCCTATATGCTGCAATTCTTATAATTATAGTCCAAAGGGGACATTGAGGTATTAAGTCCAACTCCCTGATCAATGCAGAAATCTAAATTGAGCTGTCTAGCTTTGGCCTGATCTCATGCAGTGAAGAGCAGCCCACCACTCAGAGACGGTATTCAGCAGGTTCTGACCAGTTCTAGAGAACCTTGTAGCGGAAATTTTGAGTAGTTCAGAGAACTGGTAAATACCACCTCTGACTGGCCCTGCCCCCATTTATTCTCTGCCTCCCGAGTCCCAGCTGATTGGCTGGGTCTTCTTTTGTTGCCCTGCACAGAAGAATGGAGCTGGAAAGCAGGTTAGTGGGGTGGGGAGGGAATGGGGATTTTGCAGTATCCTTCCCCTGCCACACCCACCAAGCCACGCCCACCAAACCATGCCACTCCCACCAAGCCGCACCCACAGAACCAGTAGTAAAAAAATTTGAATCCCACCACTGCTACCAATACTTCAATCTTTGGGGGACTGATTGGGGGACCCAGCCTTTTTTATTCCTCTGGGGGACCCCCTCCCCAACTATTTCTTTTTGCTTTGGGAGACCCCTCCCCAACTGTTTTTATTGTTATGGATTTTTTTCTATGTAACCGAATCTAATTTAAATCCATTCCATCATGTCCTGCACAATAGGCAACATGTGGATATTCTTGTATGTGATATACTTTGGTGGATAGCAATAGCACTTCGACTTATAATAGCCACTGCAACCATCATTAGTATGAGTCAGTCACCAAGCATCCGAATTTTGACCACATGACCATGGGGATGCTGCAGCAGTTGTAAGTGTGAAAAATGGTCATCAGCCACTTTTTTTCAGAGCCATTGTAACTCTGAATGGTGATTAATGAGCTGTTGTATGTCGAGGACTATCTGTGTATGGTAGGTTTAAAAAAATCTACCAGCAGAGAACATTTAATGCCCCAAAAGAAACTGCACAGCCATCTCCAGTACTCCTCCTCATTCGGAATGAGGAAACATGGCAGAAATAAATTTATGAGCTGACTCTGTGCTTTTCTTCTATAACATAGCTTGAACCTAAGCAACTCCTTGGTTTGTGACCGCAGAGTGGATTTTGTTCCTGGACTATCTAGTAAAAATTAAGTTGCCTCTAATTAACTGAAGCCAAATGCCTGAAATCTTAGGCAGCATCATTTGGCTTTTAGCTCAAGTAATTCCCAGCACAAGAATATTCAAGACTGTTGTTCTTAATTAGAAGAATGAAATACAGCCTTTCCATTTCTATTTTTCATCTAGGCTGTGTAACCTTTCCATTCTATCTGTTGCTCCTCAGTTCCCATGCACATCCCTGACAGAATTACCACCCACATTGGTTTTGCATCAGATAATGAGTTGGGTTAATGACCTTGATTCTCAGAAGCAAATTGGAGACTTTTTGCCAGCATGGTGGGTAATTAAGAAGCTCAGCTGTTGTAAGCGCGATGAGCTTGAACTGTCAATGAATCAGATCCGAGGAAAAAGTAATTACAGTTTGATGCCTCCAGAGTGCAGAGCTATGTACTGTAATTATATTCTATTCCAAGTTGCAGGTCTTCCTTCCTTCCTTCCTTCCTTCCTTCCTTCCTTCCTTCCTTCCTTCCTTCCTTCCTTCC
>NW_020769308.1:6798301-6818957 GCF_900518735.1 Pseudonaja textilis
TCCTTCCTTCCTTCCTTCCTTCCTTCCTTCCTTCCTTCCTTCCTTCCCCCTTCCTTCCTTCATCTTTTTCTTTCTTTTCTTCTCTTCTCTTTTTTCTTCTCTTTTCTTTCCATGCTTATTTGAAACTGAAGATAGGATGGCACAGGGGAAGATGCCAAGAAAGACAAATTAACTTAGATACACTAAAATGACTTTTTTGCAATCAAAGCAAAACGCTACAGGATATTCAAAAATATGTGTTTGCAACTTTGGATATGTGGGGTACGGCAGTCATCACATTCACACGCAGATATGGAGTTGGGCAGTCTATAAACAAACAAGCCAGCAAACAATTGTTCACAAATATGAGTCAAATTGCTTGGCAATTGACTCATATTTATGACAGTTGCAGTGTCCCTGGGTCATAGGATCCACTTTTACGACCTTCTGACAAACAATGGGGAAGCCAGATCGATTTAACAGCCATATTACTAACTTAATTATTAACAATTGTGGTGATTCACTTAACAACCATGGCAAGGAAGATTGTAAAATGGGGCAAAAGTCACTTAACTGAGGGCTCAATTGTGGTTGTAATTCTAGCAGTACCTGTATCAATAACACCTCCCCTCGCCTGGAGTGGAGTGGGATAGGATAGGATAGGATAGGATAGGATAGGATAGGATAGAATAGAATCTGGAAGGAACCTTGGAGGTCTTCTAGTCCAACCCGCTGCTTAGGCAGGAAACCCTACGCCACTTCAGACAAATGATTATCCAATGTCTTCTTAAAAACTTCCAGTGTTGGAGCATTCACAACTTCTGGAGGCAAGTTGTTCCACTGGTTAATTGTTCTCACCATCAGGAAATTTCTCCTTTGTTCTAGGTTGCTTCTCTCCTTGATTAGTTTTCAGCCATTGCTTCTTGTCCTGCCCTCAGGTGCTTTGGAGAATAGCTTGACTCCCTCTTCTTTGTGGCAGCCCCTGAGATATTGGAAAGCTGCTATCATGTCACCCCTAGTCTTTTCCCCCCCATCAAACTAGACATCCCAGTTCCAGCAGCTGTTCTTTATATATATTTAGCCTCCCGTCCCCCTAATCATCTCTGTTGCTCTTCTCTGCACTTTTTCTAGAGTCTCCAACATCTTCTTTATATTGTAGTGACCAAAACACTTCATGTGATCTTGATTCTATCCCTCTGATCGAAGGAAAGAATCTCTATATAACCGTAAGCTGCCCAGAATTATCCTACGGCAAGATGGGCAGCTAATAAATTTTATAAATAAATAAAATAAATAAATAAAACCATGTATAAGCACCATGGGAAACAGGCAAGAGAACTCAACCAAACCTTATTGTCACATTCAAACTATGTATGGAACTATGTTGGAGAAGGGAAGGAGAATGATCTTTCTCTTCCTGCTTTCGTTAAATTTTATCTGAGAAGCCTACATGTTATGGAGGAGTCCAATTTATTGCTAAATCTGCCACCATCCCTTATGGCTCTGTTTCTGCAGTGTGACTCAGATCTTCCAATATATTTAATCCCTACTGCAAACTTTCATTTTATTCCCTTTATTATCTCTGCTTCCTCCTCAAACCATACTCATTTTTTTTAATTCCTTCATGGTTTTCGATAGATCATTTTCTTTCAGTATAAACTAACCATGGCCAAGATATTATTTCCAAAATCCTCTTAACTCCTTATGTCAAGAGCTGCAGTTATAATCACGCATTGTTAAAGAGCAAATTCCGCTAAACACACAGAGATTTTCTTTCAAATAAAATAGGGCGGAGAAATGCTTAATTTTATATGTGAGGTTTTTTTATAGCAGTTATAAACTGTCTTGAAAACATTATTTCAGGTTTATCTCTAATCAGCTAACTTTGACTTTCAAGCTTTTTATTCTAATTTTAATTGTTTTTAGCACTTTTTAACTTCGTATTATATTATGAAACATCCAGTTGCTGTCTTAGTAAGATGGATGGCATAGAATGATAATAAATAAACAAACTAAATTATCCATTATTTTAATACAAATACCAATATTTTCTCTGTAGTTTGCCATTAAAAAACTGAACTTTTTTTAAGCTGGGAAAATGGTTTTCGTATTGTTGTTTTTACAGTTCAAGTCCTCTGAGGGACAATGATTTAGTGACAATTTTTATTATATAGAGGGGCTTGAAGAAATTTTCACAAAATAAATATATTAAGCTTTCCTGAGTTCAAAAGCATCTATGTTAGAGGGGCTTTTTTTGTCAAAAAGAAAAAAAAGAGCAAAAGTTTGTCCCACCCAAAATCAGGATTTTGTTTCAATTTTTACTTATTAATTTTTTATTCCTCTTTTAGCTCATAAATCAAAGCATTTACAACCAATAGAAATTTAAATTTTAAACTATAGAAACAAGTCACTTAAAATCAGCATCCTTAAAATCTTGGGGTTTGTGAAAAAACTGCTTTGATAGTAATTCCTTCCCCCGCCCCATCCCATTATTTCCATTTTCACAATCCCTGAAATTACCAGAATCTGCTAATAATTTTTGATAGAAAAGTGGTTCCATATTGGCCACATACACACAAAAATTAGTATTTTGAGAATGAAACTTGCCACCAGGGTATAGGTGGGTGTGATGAACTGTGGATGCCAACCTAATTTCAGTCTTCTACCATGTTTTCCCCTAATTAAGATCCAACTGGAAAATAAGCTCTAGCATGTTTTTTTTCAGGATGCTCATAATATAAGCCCTACCCCCAAAATAAGCCCCAGTCTGTCATCCAGACAGACACATTTAGTACCATATTTTCTCCAAAATAAGACCCAACTGGAAAATAAGCCCTAATGCATCTTTTGGACCAAAAATTAATATAAGACCCAGTTTTATTTTGGGGGAAACACCGTAGGATTAAACGTTAGCCAGAGCGTCTATGGAGATTCTCAGTCATCCAGGTCATGGCTGTCTCAATGGTTAATAGTCAAGAGGGCTTTCCCTGCTTTGGGAGAAGGGAGAGGTTAATGAAGGAGCACAGGTGTACAAATCACTGGTCCTATTGTGTTATGTTATGTTATGTTATATATTACATTAAATTACATTAATGTAAGGTATTTAAAATATATTATAATAATCATATTATCTCGAGATTGTGGAAAGAGTGCAGAAAAGAGCAACAAAGATGATTAGAGGGTTGGAAGATAAAACCTATGAAGAACTGTTGCAGGAATTGGGTATGGCTAGTCTAGTGAAAAGAACGACCAGGAGAAATGATATCACTGTTCCGATATTTAAGGAGCTGTCATAAAGAAGGGGAGGTGTCAACCTATTTTCCAAAGAACCAGAAGGCAAGACAAAAAACAATGAATGGAAACTAATCAAGAAGAGAAGCAACCTAGAACTAAGGAGAAATTTCCTAACAGTGAGAACAATTAACCAGTGGAACAACTTATCTTCAGAAGTTGTGGGTGCTCCATTACTGGAGACTTTTAAGAAGAAACTGGACATCCACTTGTCTGGAATGGTATCTCCTGATTGAACAGGGGATTGGACTGGAAGACCTCCAAGATCCCTTCCAACTCTGTTATTCTGTTACTAATTTTTCTTTCTCTCTCTGTTCCTCATAAGTATACCATCTTCAACTTTCAAAGGAATGGAACTCGGGATGGGTGGGTGGGTGGATGCATGGATGGAGTCACAAAAACAGAAATATTTTTCCCTAACTTTATACAAAGAATAGTCAGTAGAACCCTTATGCTTATAAGAAGGTTACTTCTGAAGACTGAAAGTTGAGTATCCTTGTTATGATTTGTTCTTAGGCTACTCAAGGACATCTAGTAAGATGACTGGAAACAGAATGACAGATGAGATGGACCCATTCAGGGATCCCCAAACTTGGTAACTTTAAGACTCGTGGACTTCAACTCCCAGAATTCTCCAGCCAGCTACGAGTTGAAGTCCACAAGTCTTAAAGTTGCCTTGTTTGGAGACCCCGAACCCATTCTTCCACCCAACAGGGGAGTGTTCATACTGTTTTGACACTTACAAACCTTGGTTTCTCAGGCTACTTCAGTCAGAGACCAAGGAACTGCACAGTGACCCAACACTTGACCTTCTTTCTGTGACAGACCCAGCACAATGCCTCAAACCCTCAGAGGCAGCCATCCATCTTCTTTACAAGGAAGAGAGGGACAATCTAGTCATCGGCAAACCAATTACTGGCGTTCAGATGGTTTTCAAACAAAGCAAGGAAAATTGCAGTATGGTTTATATAGAGCAGAGCTCCTCGGCTTGCTGGGATTATTCTTCTCTTACAACAGTGTTAAATGGTCTTTTGCTGTTCTCTTTGTCCAGAGCAATCAGGTAGAAATGGAGTGAAGGAGTGTAAAGGAGAAAGGAGCAAGAATTAGATACACATCAAAGGCAGGCACAGCTGTCTTGTGGGCAAATTAGAGCCAGAAAGAGGAGGGGGAGAAAGCTGAAATGAAATGATGGAGGAGCTCTTGAAAACTGACCCCACCCTCCCTCTCTTCAGATTGCTTCCACTCCATCTCTGGTAAGGACCTAATCCTGTGGAATGCTGAATCTGCCAAAGGGATTGCTGACCAGGCTGATGACATTCCATTATCTCCTTGAATGTTTGCCTTCAACCAGGGTCGTCATTCTGTTGGGTTGTCATTCTGTGGCAAAATGCTTGTGTGATTAAACAGTGGCTAGGGGTGTTAATTACTTATTGTCGGGTCATTGGAGGAGGATGCCTTTAGTCACTCTTTTAAAAGACAGAAATGGCAAAATTATCTCAAGCTACGTTGGAGGCGGAATGCAGCCCTCATAAAGGCTTCTTTTAATAGGCAGGGAAATTGTTTCCTGTAGCCAGATTTCATTGTTTTGCTCCATATATTGCTGCTATTTGCTTAGCTATAAAGCCCACTTTATTTGCTTTGGTCTAGCAAAAGATTTCCTGAACTAGTAGGTTGCAGGATCAAGTCCTAATAAAGGAGAATATCTGTAGCTCAGGGTTGACATGAGGGATCCTTGTTGCTCTCTGAGCTGGGTTGTTTTCTTGCAAACGTTTCATTACTCAAACTAGGTATCATCAGGGGTGGGATTCTACCGGATGTTAAATTTGCATCTGGTTCACTGAACTGGTGTTTGAACCGACTGGCTGGCCCTGCCCACCCGTGCCCCTCCCCTCCCAGGAGTCTCCACATGGTCCATTTTCGATGCAGGTTAGGGCAGGGTCTGTGCAGAGGCTCTGGCAGAGGGGAAAATGGGCCTTCCGGAAGTCCAGAAAGAGGCCTGTTTCCAGCTTCCGGGGGGGGGGGGGCTCCAGAGCCCAGGGGAGGCCATTTTCATCCTCCCAGAGACCCAAGGGAAGCCTCCAGACCCTTAGGAAGGCGAAAAATGGCCTTCCCGGAAGTTCAAGTAGGCCACGTCCACCCAGCAACTGGGCAGCGAACCAGTTGTTGGGATTTTGGAATCCCACCCTGGGTAACATCATCAGTGCCAGAAAGGAGTGTTGTTTGCAAACAGCATCCCTTACTAGCATGCTGATGTTACCTAGTTTGGGTAATGAAATATCTGCAAGAAAAAAAAAGCAAGCTCAGAGAGAACCAAAGACCTCTCAAGTCCATGCAAGGCAGTGAAGTCACTATATTCCTCTGCTGGATCCCATCATGTAGCATTTATACTTGCGTGAGCCTGTAATGCAGCTCAGTTTCTTAGCATCGGAAAACAAACAAACGTGGACATGCTGTAATATGCATGCCTATAGGTATAAATGAAGTGGAAATGGGTGCAAGTTACAATGAACCAAGACTGCAATTCCTTTATTATTTAGATTTATATTCCACTTTTTGCCTTTACAAGGGCACTACAAGAGTAAAATATGAACAACTGAAACACAAACAAAAGTCATCCAAGGTTATTGCCACAACTGAAAAAGCATTGCTTAAAATAAAGAGTCTTTAATCCTATCAGAAAAGCAGAAAGAAGAAGGACCCAAAACTAACAGCCAAGGGAATTCATTCCACAAGTTGAGAGATTCTTAAAAGGTTGTTTTTTGATAGCTGTAACAGCTATATTCATGGAACATACCAAGCAAAGGTCTGGCATACCAATCAAAGGTCTGGCATATCATCTGTAGCCCAATCATAAAGCTATGAAAATCAGGATTTTTTAAAAAAATATTCATGGTACTGAAATTAAATCCTCAGATAATTGTTCTAGCCAGTCTTCCGGCCTTGATTCTAGAAGAGAAACTTAATTTCTCTTTCAGTTTCCAGATGCTGAGAGGTGCCCAAGCTGAAGGCTAGAATGGCCCTGGAAAATGGGAAGCTCTCTTTTTGTTTTTTAGACATATATATGGTAATTACACAGGGTGGTAAGTTGCGCAGAAAGGAAGTTTAGTCTTCTACCTTTACTTTCCTGATTGCTCTGAACCCTGATTGCACCATCATAATGTCCTCATTCTTGTTTCTTGCTTTTTCCTCTTACACTGGAAAAACCAAACCAGGAGCTCAGTTGCAGAGAAGAATATTGCATACTGTATTAGCACCAAAAAGAATTCTGTAGCATCCTGAAATTTAACAACACTGTGACCTAAACTTGTGAAGGCCACAATGCATTTTAACTCCAATGACTGATGTCATCCAGAATTGCTTTTCCATTTCCTTAAGCAATTTTTGCCTCAA
The DNA here is from genome assembly GCF_900518735.1 of Pseudonaja textilis. The sequence goes on from NW_020769308.1 coordinate 6,804,962, forward strand.
CAGCTGCAGTCACAAAGCTGATGGATTGACACAGGAGAGAATGAAAAACAACCCTTCTTCCTAAGGTAAAATGGAGAGTCAATAAAACCTAAATTGGTCCCTTGCAAGCAACAGACAATAACCTCATAAAGGTAGACCTCAGTTTAGGACTATTTGTTTAACAATGGTTCAAAGTTATGACAGCCTTTGAAATAGTGATTTATGACCTGTACTTGCAATAGTAATTGGAACACTTGGCAAGATTTATAACTAATTGAAGTATCCTGCAGTCATGGGACTGCAGCTTCCAACCTTCCCCACCACCCCACCCAATTACTGGCAAAAAAGAAGAAATACACCCCTTGGGGAAGCTGGATTCACTTAATGACCACCATAAAATTGTCATAAAAATGAGTGAATCATGCTAGAAAGTAGAAAAACCTAAAAGCCTGCAGCATTCCCATCGACTGAACTACAGCTCTGTCCTTAGCACGCCTGTTTTTATTCTGAGACAAAGAAAATCCAACATTAGATTTCCCCTATAAAATCAAGTCCCATTTTTTTGGGTATGAAAAAGATATCCTGGGAATTCTAAAGCCTTGAGCAACAACTTGGCTATATTCAAATGATACCGTTGATACAATCAACAACTGTCCAAAAAAATATTCACTCCTGTGCTATGATGGAATATGCTCAGGATGACCTGCTAAAACTATCAATAATTACCTTTCAGAGACCCTGCAAATATTACAAATATGGCTGGAAAGTTATTTGTTGTCTCTTTTTAAAAATAGCTTTATGAGCAAAATCTATGGGGGCTCAACACGGATTGACACCATTAAGGACAACCAACTGATTTACTTAAAAAAAAAAAAAAAACCTCTCAGGTCACAGTTGCAAGAGGAATTTCTAGAAGCAATCCCATTTTTACAGAACTGCTTTAGGACTTTGTGCTAGTTAAAGGAAAACCATCTATTAAATCTTTTTCCCCCTGCATGACATACTGACCGAGGAAAGTGAGGTGGCTCTAAATTCTCCCAGGATTGTTTGAGCCTGAAACTACCTGCTACAATGATAATTCGATTATGGTATACACTTAATTAAGGTTCTCCTGGCCCACAAAATGGTAACAAAAGGATATATAGATCAGTGTTTCTCAATTTTAGTAACTGTTGGAAGAAATAACCTTCTGGGTTCAGTTCCAAGCAGGGAAAAAGACACTGGAAACATGGAGGCTGCTTGGAAAGATGGTTTCATGGTGGACAGGACCACATGGCTCGGAGCTCCAAAGTGAAAAAGACAATCACATGCTTCAAGATGTTGGGTGAAGGGAAAGAAGGGCTGATATGCTGAGAGTGCCTGGGTTTTATACCCTCTGTTGGGATATGAATTTGAGCTTGTGTTCTGATTGGTTGTTGGACTCCCATGGGGCCATGCAGGGGCAACTCTGTAGGCTGTCCTGAATCCCAGGCTTGGTTGAGCCTTGCTGGATGATGATGTAATGAAAGGGCTTTGGGCAATTCCTATAGCTCTACCTGGAGTAGAACTTTGTTATGTAAAATAGGCTGGCCCAGGCCAGAGTAATGCTCCATTAGCAAAGGTGGGTTGGGGGATGAGTTTCTGCCTCTTTGAGTTTCTACTTTTCTTTTTAGGGGAAATATTCTGCCTTTTAAATATTTCCTAGGACATTTCATTTTTCTAGGAGAGGGGTGGGTACTAACTTCCTTACACTATGATAGGTGGATTTAAACTTGCCATGGTTAAAAAGCACTGATATAGTCAGTTAGTTTTATGCACCATCATATTCCAGCAATGTATAATTTCCAAAGCATCTTGATTCTGATTAATTACCTGTCTGGTGTAAGTCAGGGAGCAGATATGAATGAGATACTCATTTCAACCACTTCTGCTGATAAAAATACACAAAAGAATAGGGAATCAATACTGCCTTAGCCTGTCACCCTCTAAATTAATTTGGTTTTAGTTAGATTTTAGCCTGTACTTTCTCTTTCTTTCGATCCCCCTTGTTTAGTTTTTTTTTTTCCATCCTTTTGCATTGCAGCAAAATCTCATTGTCTGGTCAAAGAAAGTTAATGGCTGAGGTCTGCCTTGCATAAATATTTGATCAGCAGACAGTACCTTTTTAATAAGATTTCCCCATCCCCCACTGCCCTTTGGAAAATATGTGTGTATAAGGGGGGGAAGGAGAAAGAGAGAGAGAGAGAGAGAGAGATGTACATTTGTCTCTTCCACTCTGCCAATTATTATTTCAGCATTTATTACTCTGAGACATTCACATGCCTTATGCCTCCCCTGTCGTGCCCCTGTCGGCAGCTGACAGGGAGTGGGAGTGTGGCTCCGTTGGCTGTGGAAGAAACTGGGGAAGGGCATAGTCCGGCTGGGCAGAGCAGGGGAGAGGTAGAGCAAGGCAGAGCAAATTCAGAGGAAGACCCAGGCCCACCCCTCTTCATCCTGGGGCACACAGGGAGGAACGGAGAAGAGAGCAACGAGAGTTGCATGGCTTATGGGGGAGGAAAGGGCTCCGATTCCCTTCATTAGCTGCAGCTGGGAACACAGTGTTTAAAAAGGGAATTTGTGCACAGCAACTTGTTGGAAACAAACAGTGTATTATCTTGTTTTGTCGAGGCTTACCTGGGTTCCTGGCGTCTTCCCAACTTTGTGTGTTTTGTTGGCCTTTGAAGCCTGCGATTCCTTATCCTGCCCTGTCCAGTTAAATGCTGCAGCATGGTTTATGTGGATTTTTATTTACCGTTTATATGTACTTTGTTTTTGGACTGAATTTCCTTCATTTAAAGACTGTTCTTAGGAGAGTTTTTCTCCAGCCGAAGGTAACTGGACATTGGGGGGAAAGTTGGAGGTATTAAAGGGACTTTTCTTACTTATGTGACTGTGTTGCCTTTGTGCCACACCCCGGATCATCCCATCCCCATTTTAGCTCTTATCCCATTGAGCTGAGAAACAAGCAGGGCTGTTACCGTCTTTCCCATCTTTTTCACTGAAAAGCAGACCATGTATCATATAGCATTTAGCAATAGCATTTAGACTTATATACTGCTTTACAGCCCTCTCTAAGTGGTTTACAGAGTCAGCCTATTGCCCCCCAACAATTTGTGTCCTCATTTTATCCACCTTGGAAAGAAGGAAGGCTGAGTCAACTTTGAGCCTGATGAGATTTGAACTGCCAAATTGCAGGCAGCTGGCAGTCAGCAGAAGTAGCCTGCAGTACTGCAGTACTCTAACCACTGTGCCACCATGGCTCATATGCATTGAATTTTATTAATATGCTATGGAAAAGAATCATATCAAGATGGCATAGAATGCAATGAGTGGATAACTATGCTTTTATGCCTAAATGTTTTTCAAACCTGTACTTTCTTCTAGAGATTTAAATCTATATTTGTATCTGTATCCAAGTAAGGATATACAGGTAATCCTTGATTTACAATAACAGTTTGTTCAGTGACCGTTCGTAATTACAATGGCTCTGAAAAAAGTGATTTATGACCATTTTACACACTTATGATGTTGTAGCACCCCTATGGCCACATGGTCAAAATTCAGATGCTTGGCAACTGACTCGTATTTATGACAGTTGCATTGTCCTGGGGTCACATAATCACATCTTGTAGCCTTCTGAAAAGCAAAGTCAATGGGGAAGCCAGATTTACTTAATAGCCCTGTTACTAACTTAACAACTGCAATGATTCACTTAACAACTATGGCAATAAAGGTCATAAGATAAGGGGCTGAAGGCTAAAACATCTGTTGAAAGGTTCTAGGAACTGGAAATACAGTTGTTCAATGAAGAGAAGGACTAGAGGTGACATGACAAAAGTCTTCCAGTATTTGAGGGGATGTCACAGAGAAGATGGGGTCAACTGTCAAGAGTCCTACATTCCTCTCTGTTCACAACAGAATACCCTACAGCACCAGACTTGAGATTCTAGGCTTAAGATAACCTTGAACTACACCAGCTAAGATTGGACCTAAGCACAGTACATAAAATCATATGTTACAATGTCTTACCAGTTAATGAATATTTCAGCTTTAACAAGAACAACACAAGAGCACACAACAGACATAAACTTAATGTAAATCGCTCCAAACTTGATTGCAGGAAATATGATCTCAGCAACAGAGTGATCAATGTCTGGAGCTCACTACTGATTCTGTTGTCACCAGGTTAAACTCCTTTACCCTCAACCTAACCTCTATTGACCTCACCCCGTTCCTAAGAGGTCTGTAAGGAGCGTGCATAAACACACAATCGTGCCTCCCGTCCCTGTCCTATTGTCCCCAATTATTAGTTCCTATTTCTTGTATTTAAACTTATGTTTGTTCTTGTTTCTATTGTATTGTAAGCTTTTGACAAAATAAATATATATAGATATAGATATATAAATAAATAAACAAACCTGTTCTCCAAAGCACCTGTGGACAAGTAATAGACAGAGACTCATCAAGGAGAAATCCAATCTAGAACTAAGGAGAATTTTCCTGACAGTGAGAACAATTAATCAGTGGAACTACTTGTCTTCAGAAGTTGTGTGTACTCCAACACTGGAGGTATTTAAGAAGAGATTGGACAACCATTTGTGCAGAATGGTATAAGGTCTCCTGCTGGAGCAGCGAGTTGGATTAGAAGAGTTCCAAGGTTCCTTCCAACTTCGTTATTTTGTAAAATGGGATTTGGCTACTCTATATAAAAGCAGTCAAAAAATACAATTCTATAAGGGCCACTATCCATTTTAACCCAAGGCTCAGCTGTGTCTTTCTATAGAATTTAATGGGGCGATAGCTAAACAGATTTCAGATGGCACTGTGTTTTGAAAGTTCGCGGAGTGCACCAACTCTGCCAGTTTGTATTGACCTGGCTGAAACCATGGGAAATAGCAGAATCTGAAATAACCCAGCCTTATGCCATGTAGTAGTTTACAGTGGTGACCAGCATCTTGAACTAGACCTAGAAGCATACTGGCAAACAACACATCTTGTGAAGCAGAGTCATTCCTTGGACATACCAAGGCATGCTATCATGCTGACACCACTGTATTCTGGGCTAGTTTAAACTTCTGCATGGTTTTCTAGGGTGGTCCTATGTCAATGCATTACAGTCGTTGGGCCTTGAGTAAGTCATGAGTCCAAAGGGCTTCCCAGTCAACTGTTGCAACTGGCACCACCAGATGAGGCTGTGTAAAAGCCCTCTTAGCCTCAGCTGCCACCTTCTCTTTGAGCAGGAATTATAAGTCCATAAGGACCCCTTAATTGTGTACCACTTCTGGCTCTGCACAAAACTAGAGTAAAGGTAGAAAATTGTCAGATGCAGGAGGTCTTCATATTCACAGCCTTTCACTCTTGGTAGAGTTAAGTCAGAGTCAGTTCCTCCCTTTCCAGGGGAATTCCAGAGGTGGGTATTCAGCAGGTTCTGACCAGTTCTCAAGAACCAGTTAGTGGACATTTTGAGTAGTTTGGAATACCACCTCTGACTGGCCCCGCCCCTATCTATTCTCTGCCTCCCAAGTCCCAGCTGATCGCCTGGGTCTTCTTTTGTTGCCCTGTACAGGAGAATGGAACTGGAAAGCAGGTTAGTGGGGTAAGGAGAGAATAGGGATTTTGCAGTAACCTTCCCCCTGCAGTGGGTGGGAATGGAGATTTTGCAGTATCCTTCCCCTGCCATGCCCACCAAGCTACGCCCACAGAACCAGTAGTAAAAAATGTTGAATCCTACCACTGGATTTATACAGCCTCCAGACGTTGAAACAGGAGCCTTGCTTGACTGCGATCAAAATATATAATTGGATATCATCAGCATATTGATGATGCTGAACTCCAAATCAGTACATGACCTCTTTTAGCAGTTTCAAGTAGATGTTAAACAGGAGGTGAGAGAGCACTGAATTCTGTATTATCCCACGCAGAGAAGGGGTAGGGGATAACCTCTTCTCCCCCTGTCAGTATTGACTGGAACTGACCATGAAGGAAGGGGGAAAAAGTATAATATATAGGTCAGGGGTCCCCAAACTTGGCAATTTTTAAGACTTGTGGACTTTAACTCCCAGATTTCTGGGAACTGAAGTCCACAAGTCTTAAAGTTGCCAAGTTTGGAGATATAGGTTGTTGAAGAAATTTGATGGTCAGCCTATAAGAGCTGACAGACTTGCTTTCATGGGTGCATGTGGGGTGGGATTCTACCCGTTCTGTCCACTTCTGTAGAACCGGTTGCTCTGAAGAGCAGCAAACAGAGAGCATACATAGAACCGGTTCTATGTTTGCTGCAGTTTTGGCCCACCCACCCGCCTGGGCTCTTATCTGACCTTTATTTCCTGTGTTTTCAACCGCAGATGCTTTGTGCGACACAGCTGCAGTTGAAAAAGCAGGAAAAGGGGGCTTTTCCAACCGATGCGCACTTACATGAAGCGCTGCTCACCTGTCCGGGCAGCTCAGCAGGTTGTAAATTGCACTTGCGCGACTCGCGTGACTCATAGTAATAACCCAATTCCAATAGGTTATGGAAGTATCAAAACTGAACATATAAATCAGAGAAAAGACTTGTCACTTTCATTTAGGAAAAGCAGCAACAGTAATTCCAATTTTAATAGTGATAATTTCCTTGAGTTGTAGTAAGGAATTCAAAGAAAGCAATTTGCTTGATTCCCACTAACTCCAGATGTTTTTGTATGCTTTTCAGTCGGATTGTAACTAGCAGGAAATGAGGCAAAGCAACCTCTAAATGTTTCTTTTCTGAAAAGCTACAATTTTCTCTTCTGGGCATTCCTTATCCACTACTACAGTAATTTCACATCAGAATCTAGTGAGTAATGGATTCTCCTGAGATAGACCTTTTGTGTTACCACAAAACTGAGAGGGATAATTAATTGCGAAGTCTTTGGTTTACACTCTCAGAAGTACATTAAAGGAGAAAAAAAGTCCTTTCTTTCAACCTGTCAATTTATAGTGCATTTGCAAGTTAATAAGACCATTTAAAGTAACCCTGCTGGCTTAGACCATGTTAGACCAACATTTTATTTCTCACAGTAGCCAACCGGATGTCTCTGGGGTCTTCATAAACTAAGAGATAGAGGTATATTATTTGCCAAAGTTACCCTCCTGCAGTATTTAGAGCCAGATTTTCCCCAAACTAAAAGTAATAAAATAGTCCTGGACTTAGAACTATGTATCTAATGACTGAAGTTACAACAGCACTGAAAAAAGTAAAAGGTAAAGTAAAAGTTTCCCTCGCACATATATGCTCATCATTTCCGCCTCTAGGGGATGGTGCTCTTCTCTGTTACAAAGCAGAAGAGCCAGTGCTGTCCGAAGACATCTCCGTGGTCATGTGGCCAGCATGACTAAACGCCGAAGGCGCACAGAATGCTGTTACCTTCCCACCAATGTGATCCCTATTTTTCTACTTGCACTTTTACATGCTTTTGAACTGCTAGGTTGTCAGAAGCTGGGACAAGTAACGGGAGCTCACTCCAGTACACAGCGCTAGGGATTCAAACCACCAAACTGCTGACCTTTTCGATCGACAAGCTCAGCGTCTTAGCCACTGAGCCATCGCATCTCTAAAAGAAGTACTCATGACTAACTTGCACACTTCCACAGGGTCCCTTCAGTCATGTGATCAAAATTTGGGTGCTTGGGGACCGGCATGCATTGTTCTGACCCACGCCCTTTTCCAGAAATCAAACACAATCCAAATAGAACAGAAACCTTGTAATGCTTTTGCAAAATAATTAGCTGTGATAAGCACAAGCCTTGCCAAACTGTGCAAGACTTGCCAAAAGATAACAGACAAGAAATAATTTGCAATACAAGAATCTTCAAATACAAACTCAGGATACCAGAATGTCCACGAGGCTGGAGTTTCAAAACGTCTTTGCCTTCTGCAAAGTATGTTCCTTTCACAGCCGGCTTTTATCTTCTTGAAGGAGGGGCCATTAACTTGCAGCCTTATTCCCAAGTCGCCCGTGCTGTTGTAACTGCTCTTTCCTCCAAGCAATCCTGCACGCACGCACATTTGGCACAGGCTCCTTGGGAACCTCCTCATCACTGCTGCCAGCCCCCACAATCTCTGAAGGCAGCAGTCCACTCCCTAATGGTCCTGGCCCCTCATCTGAGTCCTCACTCTCATCAGCTGTCTGCACCTGCTGCTGACTAACCACAACATGCATTTACCACGGTTGTAGCATCCTCAAGTCATGTAATCACTATTTGCAAATTTTGCAGGGGGCTTTTGACAAGCAAAGTCAATAGAGGACACCAGATTTGCTTAAAGTCCGTAGTACTTAAGGACTACAGAGATTTCCTTCTGGCTGAGATTCTCAAAAAGCTGCCTGCCAGGAGGAAATCTTAGCTCGATGGCTGCCAGCAGCATCTTTCTGGGGAAGCTGGCACAGAAGATTGCAAATGGCAATCACATGATTGCAGGTTGCTTAGCAACCAGCACAAACAGGTTGCCAAGCACCCAATTTGCTGGGCCATGTAACCATGGGGGTAGTGGTGCAACATTTTGCAATGATCATCGTAATTCCAGATCATTGTTAAACAAATGGATGGATATAAGTTGAGACTCCTTGTAAGATAGTCTGCCATTAACCTAGTCAGGTCTCCTTATCTAAAGTTCTGGAACCCCACAATTATGCTAACTGGGTCAAGAGCTGCTATGATTGCTTTGCCTTGCTGGAACAAGCCAAACAGTGCTATTAAATTTAATTATCACTCAAGCAAAGTCCCTACTTAGCATTTTGCATATCTCCATTACCTCCCTCTCGATCTGTGGTTGCCATCAATAGTTCTTTGCTTACCTAAGGATGTTGTAAGACATTTGTAGCAGTGGTGGGATTCAATTTCTTTTTAAATACCAATTCTGTGGACATGGCTTGGTGGGCGTGGCAGGGGAAGGATACTGTAAAATCTCCAGTCAGAGGTGGGGTTTGCTGATTCTCCAGACTACTCAAAATTTCCGCTACCAGTTTTCCAGAAATGGTCAGATTCTATTGGGTTGTCCATGACTTGGTTCGCCTCAGTCACCGGGGTGGTTTTGCTGGATTTTCCCACCAGGTCTGATCATTATGCTACCATCTTTGAGATTACTGAAGTAAACGACATCAGCTTTCACTTGGTTTGGTTCTCTATTTTCCACTGCATTTTTGGGTTCAGACAGAAGGACATCACCCTTTCTTACATCGGAGAGCGTTCCTCAAGAAGTCTGACCTCAGGCTCAGTCCTGATAAGTGCTATGAAGTCTTGCGAAGAATTCTGTAATAGAGAAGCTTCTGTTTTTTTTAATCATTCTTTCTTTCCAGCTCTTTCTTCTGGCAGACAAGAAAATGGGGCAACTGACTAAACACTGATATTCCATAGTGCAGCTCATTAAATGGAGTCGGTTTAAACATAAAGCAGAACAATCTGTTTAGGACTAAATCTAACTACTTTTGGATTAATTATTAAATCAATTGCCCCCTTATTTGTACTTCTAAGTCACACTAAATCTTACTCACCCATGCCACAACTCAGTTAAGTATCTCATGGGAAAAGAGCCAGCATTTTCTGCACTCGATTAACCCCATAGACAAAATTCATGGAATACTGCAAATCAGGCCAGTTAAAACCTAGCAGCCACATTTAGACAATCTGATAAATTCGGATACTGTCTAGTTTTGCTAGATGTTTGTGGTTTAGAAGGCTGGGCAAGATTAGTCTGTTTGCTACCTCTCTGATTTGATGTATTGTAGGAATGTGGCTCAATCCATTAACCAGGTTAGGTGTGTTGTATGAACCAAGCTATGCAATATAATACTTTTTGCATTCTTTGACAATAAATGTATATTTTACTATTGGATGTCCTATTTTACTATTGGATGTCCTAACAGTTAATTGAACTTGTTTTCTTCATTTAAAGACAATGAGTAATCCATAGGATGCTTTAATAAGTAACTGCAAAATGTTTTTTAAAACCTTGTTGAAGATAGAGGTCAAAGCAATGTATTCAATGGAAATTTCATTCTTCCCCACCCACCCACCCACCCCCATCTCAAACAAGATTGTATTGGTTGTTAAGTGTACTTGAGGATTATTAGAAATAATGGAGGTTGGAAATGCTCTTGAGTCACCCTGTGAATCAATCAACTAGAAGAGCACTGAACAGACAATCATATTATATTCTAAATATGAGATAATCTCTTTCTGATATACAGGGTGTGCTGCTCTTCTGCTGTTAAGCAGTCATTACTGGGAAATTACATAGCTTTGTATATCCGAAATAGTTATTTCACATCCAAAAAGTGAAATACTTGTGTTTTCTTGCAAGCAGGCAATTTAGTGGTTCAGCACAGAAGGGAGTATCAGAAATAAGTGTCATGGGAAGTCTTTTGTTTATCCACAAATGAGCACTCTCAGAAGAACTGATTGGAAACAATGAAACGTGATGGTTATTCCAAGCAATGAGATCAACTTCAACTTGGGCTGCACAACAATGTCAGATTTACTGTGTGGTTATTTGAAAATAAATGGGTCTATCTGCCAGGAAGTCCCATAACCTACAGTCTAAGAACTGCAGCTCTCGGCATAGTTGCCTTCCAGTTGGCAATCTAGCAGAATGATGACTTAAAGTAGATTTCCCCCAAACTATTGCTTTCCGGTTGTGTTGAAATGATAGGCTCTGGATCAAAGGCCATCTAACGATGACTACAATTCTACAGTAGCATGCCTGTCCTTCCCACTCTCATTTTATTCACAGACCACAGTTAAAGCAGATTAGGAAATTGGACCAACCATAATTAAAATTTCATACTCAAATGAGATTAATTTGATGGCTTCAGCTCTGTTTATTATCTTTTTCCACAGTCTTTCACACAATAGATTCCAAACGAATGCAGTGGAGAGCCAGCTATATTCCCTGAACAATTTAAAAATCTGAGAAAATTTAATAGTCTCAAATCCTTCACTGGTAGAAATTTTCTTCCCCGAAAAATGGTCCCCAAAATGTAGAAGACCACAAGGATAGAAAGAATAATGGCACAGAGGACTGCAATTCAAGTTTTGTATATGGATATACTACAACTGAGCAACCTATCACATTCTGAGCTACATATAAACTAGTATCTGATTTCTGTCCTGTCCAGGATCCCAAGGTCACCTCACAGAATTTTGACAGCAAAATGAGCCAATTTTCATCCATAACTTTTTTAAAGCTTTCAAGGAGCTTTAGAGATATAAAAGGAAGTGCCTTGTCTCCCAAGACTTCTTAACTTTACCCTCATCCTTAAAACTATCTGAGAAAGCTAAAAATACACCAAATCTATTCAGCCATGCCTGTTCGAATGGTACCATTTAATCAATGGATTATCTGTTATGGTCCTTCAGAAGGTGGTATAGCTAGATTGTACTCTCACCCTTTTCAATGTTATCTATTTCTAAGCTAGATAACTGCTGTATGGTCATCCAATAAGCATCACCTCTGTTTGGATTCTACATCTGAAAATCCTCCTTTGAATCCCTTACTGTTTTTACCCAGCTCTGGATATAGATGATCAGGCTGAGCCAGAGGGTGAGGTCAAATGTATCATAAGTTTAGAATCTCTACATCCCCGTAACAGACCTAAATCCAGTCCTCCTTGAAGTAGGCCAACTCTTATCTGACCCCAATTCACACTGAATGTTAATAGTTCAGGTTCGAGTGTATCAGTAACATGAAATATATTTGTAATACTTTTGAACTCTCCTGGTTTCTGATTTCTTGCCCCTGACCCGTTAATTCCCAACTAGCAGGGCCCTTATTTTTTTCACACATTCAGAATAAGGTACATAGAAGGAGTGAAGCCCCAGGGCTTAATGGCATAGGGCTAGGCTTTGAATAGTTTTCCAAATTCATCATTTATTTCTGATGTTCTGGGTTTAAAAAAAAAAAAATTTAAGTGCAAATTAACTCAATTCAACTTTTCTCCAAATTCATTCATCTGCATCTCATTCCTTTCCACCTCTGTCTTTCATTATTATGTGTCATTTTCACTTAGCCCAAATAATTATCTTCATTTTAAAATTTTAATTGCAGAAAGCAAAAAAACAGAAAGGAAACAGAGAAAATAAATTGAGAGGAGATTACCCCAATTTTAAACAAATGCTTACATATGTCTCACATAATCTACTTGTAAATCTATTGTAAAAGTCAAAATTAAAAATAAGTTGATGCAATTTTATTATGATTTAGTTAAGATTCAAACCTTGGAAATGGATAACTTTTCTTTACCCTCTCCTTAAACAGGCTGTCATAAGCAGCTTGGGTGGCGGTAGGAATTCAGTTAACATTTTCCCTCTGGATGGTCCCCTTAAATCATATCTTTTTTTACCCTTCTTAATCTGGATTATGCAATATGATTTAAACACGGATGTAAAATGGGCCCAGAGCTGAGCATGAGCAAATATATTAATCTCTTTCCATTTCCCATTCTTTTCAAAATCCATAAGGATTAAGCAATGCATGTTCACGAATCTGGAGGAGGTAGGCCAGTGAGCAATTTACTGAAGTATCCAAGCATTGAAGGATTACTTTGTCTAATTAAGACAAAGCACAGTATTTAAGTCAGAACATTAGCATTAAATGGGCCATTTTGAATTCTAAATACTGTTGCTCCTGAAATTATGCATTTTAATCTTCTCCCTGCATGGCAACATTCCAGTGACACATATTATAAATCACTTCCTTTTGCATAAGAAGACACAGAAGTTTTTTTTCATTAAAAGATGCCAAGTTATAGGAATGTGTTAAGTAATGGTGGTGCAGCTCTCCAAAAATGCAAAGAAACCTGGACAGGTGTGTGTTGTGTGTCACCACATCACCAGATCAATTATATGACTCTTTTTTGCAATGTCATCAAGTGAACGTGAAAGTCACTAAGTGAATGTAGCAGTCATTAAGTGAATTCAGTGGTCATTAAATGTCATTATTGTTCACTATGGTTCAGTTTTTCCAGAAACCGAAAGGAAACACTAATTCCTAGCAAAAATGTTGTATATCATGGCCATGTGACTATGAGGTGATGCAAACATCCATAAAAGTGGGCCAGACGCTGAGTGTCCAAAATGTGGCCATATAATCATGGGAAGGGAGATATCAGAACTTCATAATCAAATAATAAATGACTATTTTTGGGTAGTGGTGGTCTGTTGTAACTTCAAATGGTCAGTAAGTGACCAGTCATAAGTCAATGACTATCTGTACCCTGAGGATGCTCTATGATTTTCTTAGTAATAATTTAATGTCCAACATTGAACAATAGGCAATTCCAATGAAGAACTCTGAAATTACATTGTTTTAGTATTCAAATGATTGCCTTGCATGTCTATGGAGATTCTCAATCATCCAGATCATGGTTGTCCCAAAGGTGCTTTTTCAAAAAGTAATTGGACTTTCTTGATTTTTTTCCTTGAAAATATTTCACTTCCCATCCAATCAGTTTCTTCAGTTCTGCTGAAGAACTGAAGAAGCTTCTTGGATGAGAAGCAAAACATTTTCAAGGGAAAAAAAACCAACAAAGTCAATTGCTTTTTGCAAAAGCACCTCTGGTGTGACTGCCATGCAGTATCTCAGTTGATGTATTGTTTTTAATTTTGTATTTCATTGAATATAGTTTTTATTCAGACTGTATTGTTCTGTGTGTTTTATTGTAAACCACCCGGAGATTTCAATGACAGGACAACTTTCAACATTTTTAATAAGAAATAAATAAAATTAGTGCCCTCATCAAAGAACTGCGGAAAGTTATTTTCCTCCTGCCTATTTTTATGCCGTGTTTTATTAAAAGCAAGAAAAAAGTAATGATAATGTCAGGGACGTAGAAAATTATTTATATAAAAAGGAAAAGGAGGAAAAGGAAAAACTGGAAACTTATATAGGGACCAAAATGACTCCAGAAAATTTGACTAGATAGATAGATAGATAGATAGATAGATAGATAGATAGATAGATAGATAGATAGATAGATAGATAGAT
>NW_020769308.1:6820552-6839911 GCF_900518735.1 Pseudonaja textilis
TTTCTTTCTTTCTTTGCTTCTTTTGCTGTTTATTAGTTGTGTTAATTTTTATGTTCTTTGAAAGACCATTAAATATATTTATATACAGGTAAATATATATACAAGTAAATATATATACACATACAAACTGTGTGTGTGTGTGTGTGTGTGCGCGTATGCATATGTGTATGTATATATGTATGTATGTGTGTGAGTATATATATATGTCTCTGTCTGTGTGTGTGTGTGTATGTATGTGTGTGTTTTCTTATGTTTTCACAGGTATTTATATGTATGGTATTTAGGTTTCTTTGGGTATTTTCCCATGTCTTAATATTTCTGCTCTTCTACAAAACCTCTTCTACATATTTCCAACCTATACAGTCCTGAGCTTTCTTTTGCCAATACTTGTTATATATACATGTCTTATGACCAGTTTTCATACTTACGACCATTGTAGCATCCCTATGGTCATGTGATCAAAATTTGGGCACTTGTCAATTGGGATATATCTCTGTGGCAATTGCACCCTCCTAGGGTCAGGTGATCATGATTTCCAACCTTCCCAGTTGGTTTTCTACAAGCATGGTCAATGGGGAAAGGCAGATTTGCTTAATAACCACATGATTCATTTAACAACTGCAGTGATTTGCTTAACAACTATGGCAAAAAAAAGTCATACAATGGGGAAAAACTCACTTAATAACTGTCTTAGTAATGGAAATTTTGAGCTCAACTGTGGTGGTACATTGAGGACTACCTGGATACTTCTGGTTTACTTTATTTCACATCCAACAGAAACCTAGAAAATATTATATTGATTTTATTTTGAACATTGTATTAATTCAGATATCCTAATATATAAGCTCTGTCTCTCCATCTCTCTCTCTCTCTGTCTCTCTTTCTTTCTCACTCTGAATCACTCTCTCTCTTTCTCTCTCTCTCCCCGTCTCTCTCCCTCTCTCTGAATCACTCTCTCTTTCTCTCTCTCCCTCTCTCTCACTCTGAATCACTCTCTTTCTCTTTCTCCACGTCACTCTCTCTCTCTCTCTCTTTCTGAATCAGTCTCTCTCTCTCTCTCTGTCTCTCTCTCTTTCTCACTCTGAATCACTCTTTCTCTCTCTCCACATCTCTCTCTCTCCCTCTCTAAATCACTCTCCCCCCCATCTCTCTCCCTCTCTCTGCCTGTCTCTCTCTCTCTCTCTTTCTCTCTCTTTCTCTGTCTCTCTCTCTCATTGACCAATTAGGTTGCTTTTGTGTCTTTCTGCACACAGATGAAATGGAGCACCCAGCAACACATGCTAAACATTTCTCTCAATTTTCAGTCTACTTGATAAACATTTCTGACAAGTATCAGGACCTGGGACAAATTAAAAGAAAAAACTATAAATCTCAGAAGCTACATGCTGGCATGTGGCTTCTTTTAATATGTTCTGACTCCACATTCCTTGCTGAAAGAATGTGGCTGGTTCATCTAAGAGAGCTTGGCACACGTCTTCCAATTCTCCAACACTGGAGGGGGGGAGATTTTCTAGTTTATTCATTGGCAGAAATGCACATGTTATCATTTTGACATGGACTGCTTGGATATTGGACTCACAGCTTTGTGCTAGATTCAGCATATATCCAGCCCTCCGGCCCATTGTTTTACACTTCGAGGCACACACTATGCTATTCACAGCAAGGATACAGCTTGACTCCTTGATCCTCAGTTTCACACAACAAAAGCAATGGAATTTCAGGGAAATTGTTCAAAGCTGTGAGTGAACCAAAGCTAGAAGGAGCTAGAGATTTTGTGGAGGGAAGGGAGAGAGAGGCACACACACACACACACTATCCACATAATCCTCAATTTACAACAGTTCATTTAGTGATGGTTCAAAGTTACAATGACACTAAAAAAATGACTTATGGCTGTTTTTCATACTTAAAATGGTTGCAACATCCTCATCAGTGGTGGGATTTAAATTCTTTTACTGCTGGTTCTGTGGATGTGGCTTGGTGGGCATGGCAGGGGAAGGATGCTGTAAAATCTCCATTCCTTCCCCACCCAACTAACCTGCTTTCCAGCTCTGATCTCCTGTGCAGAGCAACAAAAGAAGGCCCAGACCATCAGCTGGGACTCAGGAGGCAGAGAATAGATGTGGGCGGGGCCAGTCAGAGGTGCTATTTGCTTGTTCTCCAAACTACTCAAAATTTCCGCTACCGGTTCTCCAGAACTGCTCAGAACCTGCTGAATCTTGACTCTTGATGAATGTATCTTTTCTTTTAAGTACACTGAGAGCGTATGCACCAAGACAAATTCCTTGTGTGTCCAATCACACTTGGCCAATAAAGAATTCTATTTTATACCACCTCTGACCCTCGTGATCAAAATTTGGATGCTTCATAATTGACTCCCAGTTATGACAGTTGCAATGTTTCGGAGTCAGGTGATAATTCTTTGCAACCTGCTGACAATCAAAGCCAATGGGGAAGCCAGATTCACTTAAACAACCAGGTTATTAACTTAATACCTGCAGTGATTCAGTTAAAAACTGTGGCAAGGAAAGTTGTAAAATGGGGCAAAACTCACTTAATAAACGTTTCACTTAGCAACATAAATTTTGGGCTCAATTGTGGTCCTAAGTTGAAGACTGCCTGTACTCCATCATTTACCAGTTTGGTTATTTAGAATCTTACTCGTTTGATGAATTAGTAGCTTTTAGTGTATTGTGCAAACCCATAAATGATTAATTCAGTACCCAGGTTAAGCATAATAGTGTGGATACATTTAATGTCTTTCAGAGGTACTTTCTAGCACATTCAATGCTAATCTGCCCTGAATTCTACCTTTGGCCTGAGCTGTTCAAGGTTAATTGTTGAAATGAAAAAGAGAACAAAACAATCTTTTCAGTTTTTTCCAGACTTCCATTAGATAGAAAATAAATCCCAAAGAATCAGTATCTTTAGCAAAAGTGGCCTCCATTGTTGTGCTCCTCTCTCTCCCCTCTTGATCTAATTTAATTCTTTCCTTCAATCTCAAACCATCCCCTTCCAAATATTAGACATTAGAGTGTGCTTAGTTATATGATTTAATAAGTCTAGGCCAAAGTTTTCTGCTATGGGAGTATAGTATCAACTTTCTCTCCCTCCAAAATAAAATGTATAATCATCCAAGACTAGACAGGTGATTTGAAGAAGCAGTGGGAGAAAATTCTACAAATTCTTCCTTGGTGATAATAGCAAATAGCATTTAGACTTATATACCACTTCACAGTGCTTTACAGCCCTCTCTAAGTGGTTTACAGAGTCAGCATATTGCCCCCAATAGTCTGGGTCCATATTTTACCGACCTTGGAAGGATGGAAGGCTGAGTCAACCTTGAGCCACTCAAGATCGAACCATTGGCAATCAGCAGAATTAGTCTGCAATACTGCATTCTAACCACTGAACCACCACGGCTCTTCTTACTATAATGGCCACTATGCAGAGTGAGATGTACAACATATAAATTAAATTAATTAAATAGTGTGTTTTGGATTACTTGGTATAGCCTATAGCCATCCCCAAAATAAATACAAAATAAGTCCTTCAAAATCTCATGTGAACACCAAACCACAAGAGAAAATCTAGTGACTTCATTAAAGGTTAGTCCTTTATTTATTGAATTTAAAAACCACCCATCTCACTTTCAGAATAAATTTTAATTTATTTTTCATTCGATATTTAATCTGGGATAACTATGGATCCCTTTTGGAGATGCTGGAGATTCCCAGGCAATCCAAAGATTTTTAGGATTTATTTATTCATAATATTTATAGATCAGTCATCTTATCTCAAGATGGCAGTAACTCAAGGATGGCAGAATTCCCCACTCACTTCCCAGCATTTCCAAGGAGTAAAGTTAGTCATACGAAAATTACAAGCAAATATTTCTCTGAGGATAGAGACTGCAACTACAGTATGTTGCAAAAAAAAAAAAAAAAAAATAGGAAAGGTTTCTTCCTTTCTTGCTAACACAAGATGCTAAAGATATTATCCTCTGAGCAAAATTTTCATTGGAATCAATGGTGCAAAATTTGGCTGGTTGCCGGCTTTGTATTTAACACTGTTTCATGGACCATAAGAAATGCACCTAGGGAAAAAGAGGGAGAGGGGAAGAGGAAGAACAACAGGCATACTGAGTAAAATGTCATATGAGACCAAGCTTGCAATCTTAAGAAGAACTCAAAGACCCAAATACATCAAGAATATACTCTGATCCTGTAATACAGGTAGTCCTTGACTTGCAACCATTCATATAATGATTGTTCAGGGTTACAGTGGCACTGAAAAAAATGACTTATGATTAATTCTCACACTTATGGCCATTGCAGCATCCCCATGGCCCTATGATCAAACTTCAGGTACTGGCAACCAGCGTGTCCTTGGAGTGTCATTTGTAGCTTTTGTAGAGAGATTCTGATAAATAAGTCAATAGGGGAAGCTAGATTTACTTAACAACCACGTGATTCACCTAACAACTGTAGTGATGGCAAAAAGGTCATAAGATGAGGAATAACTCACTTAACAACTGCCTTGCTTAGTGGTTGTTCTTGATGTGTTTGGTTTTTGAGTTCTTCTTAACACTGCAAGCCCTGGAAATGTTAGGGTTACCCTTTGGTGAATGGGTGGGCAATAGATGTAATAAATAAATAAAATTAGATTTGAGAAGTGAAAACTATTTTAGGACAAGTTCCCAAAGACAAAAGGACTAATTAATCAAACAAGGCATCATTATCTCAATTAAAGATACCCAAATACTTCCAGGTAGCTGGCTATATGAAGTCCAGGATAGCAGCAATAGCACTTAGACTTATATACCGCTTCATAGTGCTTTACAGTCCTCTCTAAGTGGTTTGCAGAATCAACCTATTGCCCTCAACAATCTGGATCCTCATTTTATCAACCTTGGAAAGATGGAAGACTAAATCAACCATGAGTCGGTCTGGATCGAACTGCTGGCAATCGGCAGAACAAAGAATTGAGTAAGGCTAGAAAATAAACTGAATGCACTTAATGTAATTTTAATTGAAGTAAATCAATTTAATCTGTTCAATGATTACTCTCAAGGTGATTAATAATCTTTTGTACAATCATATTCAAAGATATAATTTTGTAACCATTGGGGGAATTGACTCTTGAAACTGCACACGAGGCTTTAAAGAGATGAATGTGGTTTGAGGGAGAATTAAACTACGGAAATTGAGCGTGATTTTCTATTGCATAAATCAATCACAACAAGCCAAACATACTTTTAGTATATTCTCTTTTATAAGCAGAGAA
This sequence comes from Pseudonaja textilis, assembly GCF_900518735.1. The sequence goes on from NW_020769308.1 coordinate 6,825,839, forward strand.
AAGGAATGTCAAAGCCATTGAGTAAAAGTGTAAATATTATTAATTTGATCCAGAGGAAGCATGGCTTCATTAGCTGCCTATGTATCCCTGACACCTGTGCATACAGTTTGCTTGAAAAACTACACACAACACACTGTTTATTTACAGGAACCTATGTAAATATGTGCTGCAAATACAGTCAAGGGACCTATAAATAAGTAGCTGATGGCGCACAAAATCCTTTTGCATATTAATAGAATTAAGCAGGCAGAATCAGAAGCAACTCTATTGTCAAAGATGGAGCCACCAAGACAGACCATTTCTCTTGGATTATGTACAGCCTTCTGCAAAAACACAGCTCCTGTTACCCATTAATATGCAGAGTTGAGAAGCCTGGATTTATTTTAGCTCTACCTTGCTCAAAAAGTCAGAATGCTACAAACCCTAATGCATTCCACATATTGTCAGTATCTTTCATTATCTATTTTTTTAAAGATAGAACAAGAATACACCCCCTCCCCAAAATAATCAGTTTAAGGAATTGGGATGCAAAGAACTCGAATGGGAAATGGAAGGCAATTAATACTGATGTTGATGTCCCTAGAGAGGCCATCCCATAAAATAAGTGGGCTAGAGAAAGGGCACTTTAGAAAATCATAGACAATTACAAGACGGATGACTCAGAAGCAAAGATTCCTTCTGCTGGGTGGCCATAGATTACAAGGGCATAATGGGCTATACTCCCAAACTGACCAGTTCCTGGAATCTAATAAGAAACTGCCATATCATGAAAAAATATGCTGATAAATGAAGAAATTGTATGAGTCTCAAGGAGATTCAAAGCAGCCTGAGATAAATCATCATTTAGTCTGCCTAAGAAAATTCCCTTCAACCTTAGCCTCAAAGACTTTTCATACAGCAACTCTATCGAACCATTCAAATCCTAATATTTTCTAACAGAACTTCACTTCCGTAGTTGGCAATTCTCTCTTCCCTGATATTTGTTGTTGGTTTTTTTTGCTCCGGTTGCTTATTTCTCAAGAAGCAAATGAGACTTTAATCAAGTAGACAAATATACCTAAGTAGCCACAACCCAGATTCCAAATGTCAAAGTGATTTACATTTCTAGAAACATCAGTTTTCACACTTGAATTCACTGACAGCATTAGCTGATTATACTTCAGAAAGGCAATCACTGTCCAGTCTACACCCCCTCCAAAGGCACTCTTTGTTACCCCATTCATCTGGATTAATCAAAGGAACCCTGTCTCAAAGGACCTGTTTTGCATTCAAAAAGCATCAGGTTCAATCCTTACCATCTCTTGGTAAGGCTAAGAAATATCCCAACTGAAACTCAGAAAAAGCTGTAACTAAACTGTTCTCTCTTAGATGGGCTTTATAGGTGCAGTTTCACAAACTAACCCTGAACAGAGCGTGTGGAAGTAAATTTCTACTGAATTTAACTGAATTTATTTGCAGAGAACGAATTCATACCTGAATGTGTGAACCAGAATTTCCCAAACTCATTTTCCTTCCTTCCCCAAAACTGCTTATCAGAAAGTCCTTTTTTACCCAATGTAGGTAAAATTAAATGTCCTGGTTATGGGCAATGGGCTCCTGTAACATTACCCAAAGAAAAAACACTTCTACAAAAATCTGATTAATTTGCCCAGGTTTGGCAAGCATTAGTGCAAAACCTTTAGAACTGATAAATTGTGTTGAGTGTCTCTAACCAGCAGGAGGTAGTAAGATCAGGGAGCTATCCGTTCAGCACTCCGAATTGCCATACGTTGCTGTACAACAACAGTAAACAGCACCAGAGCAACAAAAGAAATCCCTCAACTCCTGAAACGATTTGACTTTCATCACAAAGAAATTGCCTTTCAGTAATTGTGTTTAATGAAATGTATTGACAGCTCCCTTGACGTGTTTGCTGATCCTGGAGAGATTAAGAAACAATGCTGGAACGTACAACTGTACAATTGAGCACAAAGAGAGAAAACATAGAGTCGAGTGTGTATTTTGGTTTGTATGGCATAAATGAACATTTGCAGCAATCCCTTTACCTACAGCATCACTAATAAAAACTGAGGATGAATCTTAAAATAACCCCAAATATTTTTCTTTGCTTTGTTGATAATCTATTTTCCTGTCTTACTTTCTGGAACCTGGACAGATGTTAGATGGCAAAGCTGAAATCACCTATTTGAAAGTACATTAGATGTTAGCCTATAAGAATTTTCTGCTCAAAAATATTGGGGGTGGATTAGCACAGGGAAAATATACATACATAGCTGTCTGGTTTTAACAGGGAGGGGAAAGCCATTGGCCAAATTCCAATAACACTAGGCTGGAGATGATGGGAAGGACACTCCAACAGTGTGGAAGACATCCTAGTAGGAGGTGGCCAGATTGTCCAACTAGGTGCCCCCTTCCTTTGTCTAGGGCTCCAACAAAAACTAACCAAAACTAACCAAAGGCAGACCAAAAATGCTCCAATTACTGTATTGTATTGCGATTCTTTTAATCATGTTTTTGCTTGATATATAGAAGCTTTAATTCTAGACTTTTTAATCTTTTGTTGATGGTTGTGTTGGCTACCCACAGTTGAAAGGCAAAGTGCATCCACATAAGTAAATGAAATTGTTTGAAGGGAAGCTACTAGATATGTAGGCTGGATTGGCTAGGAGGGCATCACCAAACTCATTCCATAACACTGTCCAGAAAAGTGCAAGAATTGTATTAGGGGATGGAGTTTCATTCCAGGGAGAATTTACTTTTTTCCCCCTCACTTCTGCTTGCAGGACATGGCATATACTGATAAACTCTCTCTCTCCCTCTCTCTCTCTGTTTCTCTCCCCCTCGCTCTCTTTCTCCTTTCCTCTACCAATCCATCTCTCTCTCTCTCTCTCTCTCTCTCCTCCTTTTAAAGAGTAGATCTCAACCTAAAAAGATTCTGAGCACAAAGAGGCCAAACGCCAGATTCCAAACTCTGATTCGCCTCACCAGAAAGCCAACGCCGGCCTTCCCTGGCCCCAGTATACTGGGATTTGCCACCTACCCACGTATTCACTTACTATAGACCAAAAGGAAGCTAAACAGGTCCGGAGAGAAGCCCAAGATCTCCCACCCACTTCCAATCTTCTCCGATTCCCACCCTCCAGCCCAGCTCCTTGTCTCCGTCTGGATCAAGCAGCAGCAGCCTCGTCGCCGTGCTGATTCCTCGGGCGGTTCTTGACTCCCCCATTCCTTCCCCTCTCGGCTCTCCATCGGCCTTCGTTTCAGAGAATCGATGCTGAGAAAGACCCCCCCACCCTCCATTTCGCCCCGGGAAGCCGAACTCAAACCCATTAGCCACGCTTCCACCCCCGGGGGGAAATCGCGGGGTTCCCCCACCCCCAAAAGGAGGGGAGCTGGCGGCTTTGGGTCGCCTTGGCCCCCGAAGCCGGACCCTTCCGTAGAGAAAGACCGAGAAGGCGGAGAGCCCCGGCTGGCTTCTTTCCGCTCAGCTGGCCGAGGAGTCGGCGGCGGCGGGACCGCTCGGCCTCCAGGACAGGCGCTCACTCTTACCTCAAGCAGTAAAACAAAGAGCCAGAGCCGGGAGAAGCCGCTCATCAGGGCGCCGCACCTTCCTCCCCGGCCGAGAGCGGCGGGCATTGAAGCAAGAAAGGGGGGCGCGAGGCCGCCGCGCCGCCGCCGCCGCCGCCCGCACTCGCCACAGCAGCCCCGCTTGCCCGCCCGCCGGGCGAGGCGCGGGGTGAGAAGTCCGCAGGGCGCGCGAGAGCCACCGACGCCGCCGAGCCAGCGCCAAGTCCGGCAGGCAGGCAGGCGGCGGCGCGCGTGTCGGTGTGTGTGTGTGTGTGTCTGTGCACGCGCGCGCCCTCGCTTTTCCAAAGTGTGTTTTGTGTGTGTATGCGTGTGTGGAGGGGAGGGGGGGTAACAATGGCGAGCCTTCCCTGGTGCTGCGGGCTCAGACCCGCTGGGCAGCCTCGCTCTCGCGCCGGAGACCCATAGCGCCGCCTTCCCCTTCCTCTTCCTCTCCGGCTTCCTCTCTTCCGCGCCGCGCCGCTGGCTCGGCTCCGGAAGGGTCTTTCCCCCACTCCCCGCCCCGACCGGAGCTGGCCGGCCCCGGTCTGCCGTCCGCTCTCTGCTCTTAATTCGCCTCCCTCAAAGGTTCGCCTCTCTGACGGGCGCGAGGGGCGAGATGCCGCCCTCCCCGGCCCGCTCGGCTTCCCTCCTCGCTCTCCCGGAATGGCTGGGCTGACTTCATGCCGAACTCCGCCGGCCGGAATGGACGAGGCGCCACCTCCCACCTCGCTTGATTCATTCCCCCACCCCACCCCCGTCGCTACGCTCCACCCCTTGGGCTCCCCGACCCTACTTCCAGCTGATTCTCCCGACTCCACTGCTGAGGCAACGACGTCTCCTCCAAGTCTTCCGTTCAGTTACCAGATCCATCGTTGTTGCTTTTTTTTTTTTAATTTTCCTTTTCCTCTGCTTGGAATGGCAGCATTGGTTTTGCCCTGGTCTCTAGGAAGCCTTGAGTTCCGTGGCCTGGAAAAAACGGGTGGTGCACCTGCCTGTCTTTCAGGGCCATCTCCCTCCCAGGGTTGCCCTGATAGTAACAACAGTGCTATGCCAGCCTAAGCAGCCTCCCAAATCACTACAGAAGTGCAGTCTAAATGAGAGATGTCACCCATGCGTTGTGGGACTTTTGATACCTTGATCTTTCTCCACAAACCGTGTTAGTGGATGTGGCATTTTACTGGGAAACATTAGTAGACAGGCAAGTCCAGTTCCCAAGGAACTTATCATCTTGATAGTACAGATATAGTTCAATAGACAGTACAAATGGAGGAGGAGGAGGAGGAGGAGGAGGGAGAGGGAGGAGGAAAGGAGGAAGGAGGAGGAGGAGGCGGCAGTGGAAAGGAGGTTGGACTCAGGTCTTAATTTATCCTTTCCAGCTCTATGCTTCATATAATTTGGGGACAAAAACACTCTATGTAGTCTAGAGATGTAGACTTAAAAGAAGTTATGAGCAGAGTTAGGGTTAACAGCCCCCCCCCCCCCCAAAAAAAAAGATGGCATCATGTAGCTCAGCCTTCTCGTTGAGGTCCTCTGGTTGTTGGGACTACACATTTCAAGGAAAATCAAAACAGTTTTGACTTAATCAAAACCTAATCTGGAGAACATGAGGCTGGGGAAGATGGTTTTCGAGGAAAGAGTTACAGAGGGAACATGGATGGAGATATTTTTGTGAATAGAAGGAGATCCAGTGGCAGAATATGGATCAAGATTTGTGGTTTGTAAACCACAGTTTATGGCATCTCGTGTGTATAACTTAGCCAATGATGGCTTACTCAAAACACTATTGGCAAATCATTGCTTAATGTACTACAGTATGCAAACCTAGCTGTGAATGAATAATAGTTTAATAAGGATCATTGTGTGCGATGACTCTGCATCCATGGGAATAAGGCCCAAAAATAAAACATTGTCGATGAAGCTACATGATGTGAAATTTCTTATTCCTATGTCTCTTTTAGCATGATTTTTAAATCTTAAGATTCTATTTCTGAATACAGTAATCTTGGCTATTTGCAAGATTATCTAATTTATTTAATGTTGTATTAAAAACTTATCTAAGACAACCTATTTACTCCTAAATGGCAAAGCTGTGAGATTGCTCTCATCCATTTAAAAACTCCTAAAATCTGAATATAGGGGCAAAGGAGTAATTAAATAATAAAGAGTTTTAAGGAAAGACAAAAGGGTTATGCAGGATTTGGGAGTGAATAAAAGGCCAGTCAATTCCTAAAATTCCTAAGAAATTATTTAAGGAGATTCGTGAGCTTCTCCAAACTGCCTCACCCACCATGTTTCTCAAAAGCACAGCCAGGAGTTAGGAATTATGACACCCAGGAGAAGGGTAGGATAGAAGGATAGCAGAGTTCTGGACTAAAAAATGAAACAGTAACAGAGTGTTGAAGAGAAAAGAGAAGGCTTATATTTCCAAACTGGAAGAAGAGTAGACAAAAAAACATAGATTGCTATTTAAGAACAGCTTGTGAACACGACTAAGCCAACTGTTTCAAAGTGTTGGTGAAAGGAACGAAGAAGTATGAAACCAGTACTTTTCACATTTTCAGTTATTTTTATCCTGGCAAAGAGGAGCAACAGAAAAAAAGTATCTCTTGAGTTAGATATTTTATTTTTAAGGTTGATCAACTTTCCTGGAATCTGATTATGCCTCTTAAGCGATTTTCTCTTTTTCAGAAGCAAATTACACAGGCGTAGAATAAGAATGGATGCAATTTTGCTCTGTTGTTTAAAAAATGTGGGTTTTGACTGTTTTGGGGTGGGAGGAACCCTGCACATGAAAAGGAAAATGAAGATCTGTTTTCAGACACAATAGCTACACTCTAATTTATGAGAGTTGAACTTCAACTTGTCTAGTTGACTTCTAAGAAACTTATTTCTCTTTGGAATATATATATTTTCCGCTATATAATTAAAAGCTCAGCTGGATCGATCCGTATTTGCTATACGTGTGCATCTGAGATCAAGTAAAACCATTAAAAATCTTTTGGAGGACATATCTCTGAATATTTCCTACAATACACTTAAGATGCCTTAGCTGAACATTAAAAATGTCAAAAGCTACGTTTCCCTATTTGTGTGTATTTTCAGTGTTTGCACCAGAGGTGGTATTCAGCAGGTTCTGACCAGAGAATCGGTAGCGGAAATTTTGAGTAGTTTTGAGAACCAGCAAATACCACCTCTGACTGGCCTTGCCCCCATCTCTTCTCTGCCTCCCAAGTCCCAGCTGATTGGCTGGGTCTTCTTCGGTTGCCCTGCACAAGAGAACGGAGCTGGAAAGCAGGTTAGTGGAGTGGGGAGAGAATAGGGAATTTACAGTATCCTTACCCCAGGATTGGGGAAGAATGGAGATTTTATAGTATCCTTCCCCTGCCATACCCACCAAGCCACGCCCACAGAACCAGTAGTACAAAATTTTGAATCCCACCACTGGACGATAAGCTGTTGGGCCCGCCCACTTGCGCTGGCTCTATTCTGACCTTTTATTTCCTGGTTTTCAAGCTCAGCTGTTTCACACAGTATAGCGGATTGCCGCACGTCAGCTGTCTAACACACCAGGAGATTGCAGGATTGCAGGAGAAGGTCAGTAGCAACCCTTCTGCGCATGTACAAAGCGCGCACTCATTGAACCAGTTGTTACACTGGTTGAATCACACCCCTGCAAGTAGTCCTTGACTTACAACCCCAAGTGAGACCAGAATTTCCATTGCTAAGCAAGGCGGCTGTTAAGTACCTCACGCCTGATTTTACAACTTTTTGCCACAGTTAAGTGAATCACTGCAGTTGTTAAGTGAACTACATGGTTGTTAAGTGAATCCAGCTTTCCTTATTGCCTTTGCTTGTTGGAAGCTGGCTGGGAAGGTTATAAAATGTGTGTCTATGTAGCTATATGCATAATGGTTATCTTTTGAGAGCTGAATGCAATGAAACTTTCATTTCAATGTATGCTGATTAGTGTACATTTAAAGTCATAATAAAGCTTTTATTCTCTTCTCCTTTTTTTGAACATTTTATTTGGGTTTTCACAAAAACAAAATACAAATGAAACATCTTTTTTGAAAATAGCATGGTCCCAGGTTATCACTTCTTCATACAGACACAAAACTCAATTTCATGCTCATTTTTATATTCTATTCCATATCTTATTACCATTTTATATTTTCTACATAGTTTTTCCCCTCTTCTAATTTTCTCAAGTTTGTTTTGATTATCTCAATTCAAATCATTGTATTTATACTTTTGTTTGTCCTGTTACAATTTCACATTATATTTTCTTATTAAACAATTTTTTCCCCTGTAGTTACCAATTAGAGTATGACACCTTTATATCCTTTAATTTTATCCATTCAAGCTCTTATTTAAGCTTCAATGTATAGCTTTAAGATTATAGCATTCAATATAATACATAACTTCCAATCGAATTCTGCTTGGTGCATTCTTAAAATAGACACTATATTCTTAAAAAGAAAAAAAATTATATATATATGTAAATAAAACACATTCCATTCCAATTCAATTCTATCATTAATATGCATTACAATCTTAACATCTTTAACATTTCTTTTCAATTGAATATCATACTTCCTTGGGAACACTTATAAACTTTCCATAGTTAATTCTTTTTTTTCCATATTTCTCACTTATATTTTTAGAAATCATTATTAATAATTAAAAATGTTCCCTTTTAATTCTCTCAATCATTTTAATTCATTCATTTATTAACAAACATCCCACTGCATTACAATAAATATTTTATCTATCATCATATTTTCTAAAGTTATTTCTATTTGTAATGTAACAAAGCTATCTTAGGTACCTTTGCAGAATCCCTTTCACAATTAAATTTTCACCCATTATCTCTAAACAAACTTATGGTTACAATCCTTATATCTTTTCCCTGTTTCTCCATTTCTTGTTTCTGTCTTTTACAACTTCTTTTCCTTGCCTTCTTCCCCCTCTTCTTCTCCCTCCCCTTTTTACCCCCTCATCTCTCTACTTCTAACTCTCATCTGTAATCCCCTCTTCTGTTGCTTTCTAATATTATACTTATCTTTCAAATTGTTCTTCTTCTTTTTGGTTGTTTTTTCTAATCTTAAACCTTTCACTCTCTTTCCCCGCTTTTCTCCCCCCCTCTTAAAATTATTTGATCATTAAAGATGGCTTCTTCTTTGTCCCAATCTTCTTGTTCTGCAAGCATTTCTTGTTGCTTCTCATAGTTCCACATCTCCATTTCTAAGAATTGAAACACGAAGCCAAAAGAACTTCTCCCTTCTTGTGCATCTTCTTTCCATTTTTTAAGTTCCGTTTTCAGTTCTTCTAAGAGTGATACCATTTTAAAAACTTTTAAACAACCACCCAGTTAATTTTAGTCATGTAGATGCAAAAACCAAAAATCATCAAATAATCCAAATAATCCAAGGCTGTTTCTACTTGCTTCTTTTTTCCACTTTCACTTCCTGGGGTCCTATTATTTTGTGACCAAGTTTCCGTTAAAATGTATCTTTGAGGAATCTTGTTAAAATTTCACTGTAAATTCCTTTTAATTACAGTTCCATTCCTTAATTACAGGCAGTCTCCTCCATTTTTCCAGATCCTGCCCTTCTATTCTTTTTTTTCCCTCCTTTCCGGCTTTTAAAAAACTTTTAAATGTCCAGAAATCTTTATTTATCCCTTTGACTTTTATTTTCAGCTAAGATGCCTATTAATGTCAAAGTGGATTTTTTTTTCAGTTTCTTCCTTAAGTCTCTTAGGAAGGGAAGAAAAAAAACCTAATCCTTTCTCTTTTCTCTCTCCTTCGCAGCTTCAAAATCTTATTTGGGAACAATGTTGTTAAGTTTAAATTCCAGGGTACCTTATTTGTTGCTTTTGCTGTTTGACCCAGTCAACCAAAACTTTCTCTTCTTATCTTCCTCCTGCACATTCTTTTCCGGTCGAGTTCTTCTTTGTGGTGGCCATTTCTGACCACCGCTACAACCGCCTTCAGGAAAGGGAGTAATGGCCAGTTGGGGAGGAGAGATGCAGCTCTCCTCAACCCTGCAGGCAGTCTCCCCCCTCTTCACCACCTCTACAAGGTGGCTTAGCCCTGAAACCAGCCAGCTCGAGGCGCTCCAGCAGCAAGCATGGATCAAAGCCTCGGAGAGACGAGGTTTCGGTCTGTCGCCGAAGAAGCTCAAACCGGAAGTCAGCTTTTTTTCTCTTCTGTGTCTTTGGATGAATGAAAAATGGAAACAAACCAAAAACACTGACAGAAGATCTGTTTTAAGGTACAATTTATCATTTACAAGTCTATTTGATTTTTAAGGTCCTCTGAAATCAGTGTCCTCATAATCTTATGATCATCACATGGTTTGTATCTTATAGTTATGATTGTATCTTATGATTTATGATGTATGACTTATCACTTTGTTGCTTCTATGTACACTGAGAGCTTATGTACCGGAGACAAATTCCTTGTGTCCAATCATATTGGGCCAATAGTTCTGTTCTGTTCTGCTCTGCTCTGCTCTACTCTATTCATTTTCTATTCTATTCTATTCTATTCTGTTCCATTCCATTCTATTCTAACCCTGGGATACTGCAACTGTTATAAATACATATCAGTTGCTAAATGGCTGAATGTTGATTGCAGGACCATGGGGATGCTGCAACAGTTGTAAGTGCAAGGATCAGCCATAAGTCACTTTTTCAATATCATTGTAACGTTGAACTGTCACTAAATGAATTGTTGTATTATTAATGAATTGAGGATTGCCTATACATTGCATTATTATTTATGTTCAAAATATGCAGCTATCGTCATAAATGTATAGGTTACCATTAACATCTACTAAATACATCTGCGATGATAGCTGCACAACACAGTTACTGATGTCCCAGGCAATGGATAAATTGATCTGATACTTCATTCAGGATCTCCTTGTCAACCTGGGAAAATGTATGGATTTCATCTCCCAGAATTCCTCACCCAGCGCAATCATTGCTGAGGGTATGTTTATTGAATTTCACACTTCTGTAGAGTGCATTGGTTGAGAAAATCTGCCTGATCATTTTATGCAGGGTTTCTTTTTGCAATGTTTCCAATAAATTACAGTAACACATCTTGTCTTTCTGTCTTAACCGGTTAGTTAGGTACCATTGAATTGAACTCATTCCTGATGGCTCCAAGCTCAAAAACTCATCTTCTCAACCTGTCATTAGTAATAACCTCTAGATCTTCCCATGACAGTTTTATAATCCCTCTGATCCTGTCCAACTTACCTCTTGAGTTCTCTTTTTCTACTTCCTCCCTGCTTGCCAAGCATAGCTGTTACTGTTTCTCTGCCTTACAACTAATGAACTGTCATGCCCTTGTTAGAGTCGGACTCTGAGGGAGAGGAGGAACAGCCAACAGGGAGTAGAGGTGTGGCTCTGAAGGTTGTGGAGGAGGCTGGGGCAGGGCAGAGGTTGGCTGGGCAATCAGAGGAAGAACCAGGCCCATCCCCTCTTCATCCTAGGACACGCAGGGAGGACCAGAGAAGGAAACAACTTGGCTTATGAGAGAGGAAGCAGCCATGATCCCCCTCATTGGTTGCAGCTGGGGAGAACAGTATATAAGAGAGACGATTACAACACAGTGTTGCCAGAAGCAAAGTGTGTTTTATTTTGGGCTGAAGTTATCTTGGTTGGTGTCCTTCCAACAGACCATGCCTTGTTATCTTCTTGAAGTTGGTAATTACTTATCCTGTCTGTTGTGGAAATTCCTTCACTGTAGTTTGTTTTAGTTTTTTATTTCACCTCTATCTGCTCATTAAGTTTGGACTGTGTTGCTTTCTTTTGAAGATTATTTTTGAATACGTTTTATCTCCAACTGAGAATTATTGAACAGTGGGGGCAAGTTGGAGGCATTAAAGGACATTTATTTACGTTTTGGATTTTGTTATGTTTGTGTTACACGTTTGTATACCACATGAACGATGTACCTTCTAGAATAAGTACCAGTTCCCCAACCTTATTATCAATTTCTTTATTGATGAGACATTTCTCTTCTATTTATAACTGATTGCAATTCCAGCAATAAATTAGTCAATTACCATTTCCCAATCTTTCTGAGACATCTCACTCTCTACATATACAGTTAATATCCTGCCATTTCCGTGCTATTCTCTCATGCAATTTTTCCAATTATCTTTTAACAATAGGGACGATGACATTTGCCCAGTGCAATCTGTCTTCTATTTCTTTGACCCTCCATTATAAAATAATGCATGCAAGGAAACAGGAAATTGTTTGGGAACTGCACATTAAATGACTCTGCAAAATAGATTACATCTTGTAGGTTGAACAAGAAACTTTAATGAAACTCAGTTGCTCCTTGAATTGATCATAGGCCACTGACAAAATCATTTTCTGCTCTGTATTCTACTCTGTCATCAGTCAGAGATGCACACTCAAACATAGAGAGAGAGAGAGAGAGAGAGAGAGAGAGAGAGAGAGAGAGAGAGAGTTATAAATAAAATGTTAAAGATCTTTCATTAATGCACAGGACTCAGGACAATAATCATTTTGAAGCCCTAGTATTTCTATGTTTTAGTTGATCAAAGCTTTTAATTAATTAATTAATTGATTGACTATCCCCTTTATTGTTTCTATAAGCAAGGTGACAAATACTTCTTCTGCCTCCTGTTTTTCCCACAACAACAACCCTGTGAGGTGTGTTGAGCTGACAGAGGCCCAAAGTCTCCCAGCCAACTTTTCTGCCTAAGGAGGGACTAGAACTCACAGTCTTCTTGTGATTGGTCCAAAGTCACCCAACTGGCTTTCATGTTTAAGGCGGCACTAGAACTCACAGTCTTCCAGTTTCTAGCCTGGTGCCTTAACCACTGGACAAACTGGCTCTCTTAAGTTCTTTACAGATGTTCTCAGATAGATGTTATTTGTTGCTCTTTAAAGACAAACAACAGAAAGGATTTCTACCACTTGGCTAACTTGACCTTTCACAGAATGACTAGCTTTACATGCACTGGAGTATGCCATGCTTGGTTTAATTGCAGTTTATTGAATGTCCAATTAATTGGGTTTATACAACACATCAGGTCAAATCAAACAATTTTAAAACTTAAATCCATTTGTAAACCAGGTCACTGATCTCACATTGTTTGAAATTATTTCCGAATCCAGAGATTTTGTACTCAGTAATTTACAGCAAATAATAGTAGAATATATACGCATGACTTCCTGTAAACATTCAAATTCCCCAAGCATATGATGATTCGTAAAAATGTAAATACTCTTTTGAATCAGTTCAGCTGACAGTGAATATCCTGAGCCAGTTAGTAGAATTTGTTTCAGCAACCATACAGAACTGATTTGCCATTCCTGCCTTCTGAGTAATCTTTTTTTTTCAGCTTCCCAATCTAATGTCTGATGGGATTTTTTTAATGGCATCCCATTCAAGTACTAAGGAGGGCCAAACCTTTTGGGAAAAAAGTGACAAAATTCACAAGAGTCAGTGTGGTGAAGTGGGAAAGGTGCTGGTTGAGAAACCAGGTGATCTGTGAGTTCTAGTCCCACTTTGGAATGAGAGTTGCCTGGAGGACTTTGGACCAATCACTCTCCCTCAGCCCAACCCATCTCTCATGGTTGTTGTTGGGAAAATAGGAGGGAGAAGGAGCATTAGGAATGTACGCTGGCTTGAGTTATTTATAAAGTAATAAAGTTGGGATAAAAATCTAAAGAATAGGTACAGATGTTTCATGGGCTGTTGTATTTTAGGTGACTGTATTTGGTGCATTAGCTTTAACTTTAAGGGCCATTCAGGTCCTTATGCTTAATTGTGAGCTCTCTCTCACACACATAGGATATATTTAAAACAAAGCAATAAACATTACAAAAAGATGAAGGTTTGATCACATGATTGTGGCTGCCATCTTGGCTTTTTTTTTTTTAACCATGCAGATACCCCTGATTTCCAAACAAACATATGAAGAGAAATGGAATTGATTATCCCATGATTCTTATACACTCCTTTCAGTTTGGCAATACAATGCTGTGATTTTTTATTAAAAAGTATGAAAATGCATACATTAAGGGAAACTACATACCAATGTGGCCACTGAATGTGAAAGCACATTTAGGAAAAAAAAATGTTTCCCAGCTATGTGCATATGAAGGGGGTGATGGTGCATGTAACATTTGTATGAATATGTCTGTGTATAACAGTTACAGAAAGTAGAACACAGATCCATCCGCCCTTCTCAAGAGGCCCATGATTTCCAGTGATGCATCTTTTGGCGGAAGGCTACATACTTCATTTTATTTTAATGATTTTATTCCAATTGGTACAGTGAGCCAGCACAAGAAACAGAGTGGAACGTAACAGCTGCTGAAGAATCAGAAGACTTAGTTATCAATGGAATGGAATGGAATGGAATGGAATGGAATGGAATGGAATGGAATGGAATGGAATGGAAGAATAGAATAGAATAGAATAGAATAGAATAGAATAGAATAGAATAG
>NW_020769308.1:6839921-6889661 GCF_900518735.1 Pseudonaja textilis
AGAATAGAATAGAATAGAATAGAATAGAATAGAATAGAATAGAATAGAATAGAATAGAATAGTTTATTGGCCAAGTGTGATTGGACAAACGAGGAATTTGTCTCCGGTGCATAAGCTTTCAGTGTATACTGAGTGCAACAAAGTGATAAGTCATAGATCATAAATCATAAGATACAACCATAATCATAAGATACAAATAAGTGATCATCATAAGTTTATGTGGACGCTGATTTCAGAGGACTTTAAAAATAAAATAGACTGCTCTTGCAAATGATATGTTGTTATGTTAAAACGGATCTTCTGACAGTGTTTTTGGTTGGTTCCCATTTTTCATTCTTCCAAAGATGTTTGACTGCAGTTGTCAAGTGGACAGACCTTTGAGTTTCTGTGTTCAGATGCTTCTTCTCATACTTGGGATCTCTTAGCTGCCTTAAGAAATCCAGAAATATGTATTTGCAGTCTTCTCCTGGCCATTGTTCATGTTCTGACTTTGCAGAACGAATGCCTTCCAGTGTATCGCATGAAGTTGCTATTTGTTGTAAACAACCTCCATAGTCCTTTATCAAAGTATAATTCTGATCCAGTCAAATAAATCGGACTTCTGCATTGTGATTCTGTAAACTTATAAGAACAGGACCAAGAACACCTCAAATTTCTTCCTGAATTTGTACTGAATATCTGTTAACTTTCAGTGATAGTTGAGTTAACCTTCAACTAGAAGAGTCACAATGGCACAGTGGTTAAAAAGCAATATTGCAGGCTGATTCTGCCAACTGACAGGGGTTCGATATTGACTGACTCGAGGTTGACTCAGCCTTCCATTCTTCTGAGGTTGGTAAAATGGGACCCAGATTGTTGGGGGCAATAGGCTGACTCTGTAAACTGCTTAGGGAGTGTTGCAAAGCACAGTGAAGCGGTATGTAAGTCTAAATTCTGTTGCTATAGTGCTAACCCAAAACTCCACATCCAAGAAATGAGATTGGATGGATTCTTTTAGAACGGGACCTTTACATGTTCTGCAAAGGATTTTTGCTGAATTGAAATCATTAACACTAACTCTATTTTTAAGGATCCTGAAAGAGTCAGAAGGCAAAGAAGCAGAGGGATATTTCCTTTGCAAACCAGGTCAAGAAGGGAAGGAAATGGAAGGAGAGAAAAAAAATTACCCATATTTAGAAACCAGACCTATTTACTATTGATAGAAAAAGCTATGGAGAGCTGGGGTAGAACTCATGCATCACTTCTAGATTACTGGGCACATTAGTAATTACTGGTTCTTTTGTTACCAATAAAAAATGTCTGTTAATTATTACCAGGATATCATCAGCAATGTTGATTTTAAAAAAAAGGCACCATGAAGAATGATGTCAATGCACTGCATTAAATTAAAACAGCCCCAGATTACTCAAAACATTCAATTCTATACCGTATCTGGCATATTTAATTTGTGACAATTTCTGCTGAATAAATTAGCACTCTCGCAATGGAATTAATTAAATCAGTATTAAAAATACATTGAGTGCTTAGTATTCTATTGTGAGAAAGAATGGGGAATGGGATCTTTTGGCAAATGTATCTCACCCACAGGAATAAGACTCTCGTTAACCACTCGCAGCAGTTTTAAGTGGCATTACTTAATGCATTGGAAATTTATTGAAATTTACGGTAACACGGCTAAGTGTCTCAAATTGCTTTATTAACTAGCCATGCTGGAGACTTTGGGCTTGGCTTTGAAGAAAGAAGTAGATCCATTGTAAAATATTTTTGCAGGCCTCTGCAACTCAGTAAAATCCTTGTCATGTGGGGTTACTAGGTACCAGGAAGAAAAGGAAGAGGCTTTGCTAGAGAAGTATTAAAGCTCAATCACATGTACCTAGTTGCCCTTTTGAAGGCTAGATCGAAAAGCAACAGGCTCACAGTTACTCATGGTTGTTGCAATGTACTCTATATGGGGCTTGAATAGAATAGAATTACAGAGTTGGAAGGGACCTTGGAGGTCTTCCATCTCAACATGACAGGTCATCTGAGGGACAAAACTACTACAGCCCTGTGAACATACCTTCTGATATAGATAATGCCCAATTCAATGTTTCATACAATTTATGGCAAACTAATGGTCTGTGAGTGAATGGAAACAATGACTGCAACAAAGGCCAAAGACCTGGTGTTTGGATCAGTTCTATGGAACCTGTCTGGATAAGGAGGGGACAAGAGATGGCCCACATGAGCACCCAGTGGTTGCTTCTTGTAAGAAGATCACAGGGTAGCACTTTTCCATGGGTTTGAGCACTGGGAGACAAAGGAAAAACCATCATGCTCACAGCCACGGTGGAGCCATTTAAAGTACACTAATTTTATTATCCTCACTTTTTAATCACTTTTGAAAATTGCCTATTTATTACCTTAAGGCTATTAGAGATCTTCAGAATGACAAGTTTGAGGGAAGAAACAACCACCTGGTGAGTTTACCTTCATTCTTGAATAAAAGAAAAATTAACTGAAAGCTTAAGAATTTAAAGAATTGGAAATAAATGGCAAAAAAAAGAGATTTTTGACACAAGAAAGTTATAAACAAGTTAAGGGTCCAGAAGAATTTGGAATATTAAGCCGTAACAGAGATTGGGACATTTACAATTTTAGAAATAGAACACTAGAGGGGGCTAAAGTACCTCTTTTAGAGGTAGTGACACCTCATCCAAAATAATGCTGGAGATGACAGAAAGCCAAATGGTCTTTAGACAAACAGCAGCCTGTCTGGAATCAATCTTGTAATGGATTGTGAGAATAACCTTGAAGAAGAGAAAAAAGAGCCACAACCAGGGCCATGACCAGAATAACAGCAATAGCACTTAGATTTATATACCGCTTTACAGTGCTTTACAGCCATCTCTAAGCAGTTTACAGCTTATGCCCCCAACAATCTGACTCCTCATTTTACTCATCTTGGAAGGATGGAAGGCTCAGTCAACCTTGAGCCTGGTGACATTTGAACTGCCAAATTGCAGTCGGCCAGCAATCAGCAGAAGTAGCCTGCTGTACTGCACTCTAACTCCGCCACCACTGCTCATTAAGAGCTATCTCAGCCCACAGCAGGAATGTAATTTGAGTAAGCATCTCAGACTTAAACTTGCCTAATTCTCTTTAAATAAAATCAAGGAAGGGTAGGCATACCCAGAGTTTCAAGCTTCTGTAATAAAGGTTGTTCTAGTATTCATGATTTTGGTATCCAAGTCTGACTTGCCCGATATGACTGACACATACAGGCCATTGTAGCTTTCAGATATCCATCCAAGATCTTGAGAGCATCTCCACCTTGGACCAGTGTGGTGATACACAGCTTGGTGTCTTCAGTGCATTGGTGATGCCTCACCCTAGCTAATAGATGATCTCCCAAACCGCTTCATATAAACATGAAATGATAAGGGCAGGGAACGGCTTCAAAAATTTTAGTAACAGGGTCTCTGCCCAGTTGCTGGGTGGACGTGACCATGGTGGGTGTGGCCAGGGGTGGGATTCAAATTTTTAACAACTGGTTCTGTGGGTGTGGCTTAGATTGTGGGCTTGGCTTGATGGTCATGTGACCAGGTGGTCATGGCTTGGTGGCCATGTTATTGGCTGGGTGTTGCCAACTCAATATCACTCACATCGAGGCACGCATCTCCTCGCCTGGCCTCTCATGACTGTGGGGATGCTGCAACAGTTGTAAGTGTGAAAAATGGTCATAAGTCACTTTTTTCAGTGCCATTGTAACTTTGAATGGTCAGTCCACACAAGCAAAGTACCAGCAAAGGAGGGGAAAAAAACTCCAGAGAAGTTCCTGAGACAGGAAGTCTAGTCCTGCCAAGAAAGTAATAAGGGTTAACAGAGAGGCAGTTTCTGTAAGCAACACCAGAATATTTCCTTCCTACCTTCCTTACAGGATTAGGCCAGTAATTTCTTCTAACAACCGGTTCTCCGAACTGCTTAGAATGTTAACAACCGGTTCTAGCGAATAGGTGCAAACTGGTAGAATCCCACACCTGGGCGTGGCCTAGTCAGCTTCCTGCACCATGGGGGGGGGGCGTTTTTGCCCTCCCTGGGCTCCGGAGGCTCTCTGGAAGCCAGAAACAGGCCCATTTCCAGCCTTCCTGAACTTTTGCCCTCCCTGAGCCTCCACACGCACCCTGCACTTACCTGCATCCAAAACGGGGCACGTAGGGACTCCTGGGAGGGGAGGGGAGGGGAGGGGTGGGTAGAGCCAGCCAGGAGTGGGATTTGGGGGTTCTATGAACTGTGCAGAATCTTAGCGAGAGGATTTCCCGAACCCCCGCGAACCCCCAGCAGCCCATCCCTGGATAAGGGTGAGAGAATTAGTCCCCGAAGAATCTGACAAGTGTGATATTCAGTTGCAAGTTTCCTTTCTAGAGAGTCCTGCGTACGGAAAGTCCACTTGGAAAATGTTGTTGTGGCTTTCTCTGAAACTCCAAGCAATCCGTGGAAGCTTATATAAAACAATTTGTGCACTGTTTAATGCTGTTGGAAGTTCAACCCACCCCTCTCCTAGGAAAAGGAAATATTCTGCCTTTTTACAGCAATGCAAACAATGTGTTTAGCCTAGGCAGATCGTATACGCTCTAAAGTTCATGTTAAAACTAATCCTCTTTAGAGATTTCTCTGCAAAACAGATGCCATCAGTGAAGCATTAAGATATGCTTAGCTACCTTTTCTCATTCTCTGAAAATGTAACCTGCTTGTCTAGATGAAAAGGTGATGATTTTTTTAAAAGCTCCCTATTTTAGGACAGCTTTGACAGCAGCCGGGTCCTCTAAAGATGGATTGAAATGAAATGCAGTTTAATTCAGCATTTCCTCAGGAGGATATCAGGCTGGGAAAGGCTGCTGTAGGCCAGAGGTCAGAAGCATTTTCTGTCAAAGACTTTTCAAAATATTGCAAAGTCATGACATCTCAAACGATTTAGTCTCAATTATTTCACTATAAAATCTTAGATGAACTCATTAAAATATCTGCAGGATTTAGGGATCTCATGAAAATTTGACCTTTAGGAAAATTATTTTAATATGAATTTAATTCGGCAGCATCAGAGTATTTATTCCGTAAACTGCCTTGAATCACCATGGGTGAATAGGCTGCAATATAAATTCAATAAACAAACAAACAAATAAATAAATAAAAATGCCTGCTGGAATGGGGATGAAATATTTGCAATCAAATTGCCAAGCTCAGTGCAATTCAATATCTGCATAGAGTTCCTCCTTTTTTTTATAGTGAATGTTTTTGGCTGATTTGAGCAAACATAACAGAAAATGCTGATGGTTTCCAGAGCAATATTTAAATAACTTTTTGAGAATAAATATGGCCTGTAGATGGTGCAAGCAAGCTAAGTTCTCACACCAATGCTATTGCTCATCTAACATCATTCTACGTTCACTCTGCTCCTTGCAAGGTTTATATTCCATTTGAGTTAATTTATACTGTTGTTCAGAGAGCACCAAGGACCCCTCAGTTCAACCCTGAGCTACAAACACTCTCCTTGATTGATGTTACCTGCCTACCACCAGATCCGTGCACTCTTCAGCAGCGTGTGGACCAATGGTAGATTTGGTGTGGAGAGAACTTCAGTGTCTGATACGTTATCTAGCCATGTAATGTCTAAAATTCTGCAAAGACAAGTTATATGGAAATGGTTGAGCTGTCTTCACGCCTTTGATATCACAGTCCATGTCCAGGTTTCATGGGCATATAGACAGGTAGCAAGAACCACAGCCCTGTAGACTTTCAATTTTGTTGCTAGACTAATTCCTTGATGTACTCACATAGTGGAGCACAGAACTTGCCTTTGCTATTCTGCAGTTAACTTCTATATCAATGGATATGTCTAGAGCAAGTAACCAGTAGCGTTCAATATGTTCAGAGCATAGAAGAGTTTATTATTGTTATCTGTACACAAGAATCTAGTCAAGTAATGGTCAAAGTTCAATTGGTCCTAGATGACACTGAGGGGAAGTCATGGGGGGAGGGACTGGACTTGTGTCTCTTGTGGCAACACAATGATTCTAAACTGATGAGACATTTAATTCCACCTTCTATCTCAGTCTGCTCTTCTTCTAGAGGTCACTCTTCAGGAGAAGGTGCATGACTTTGTTCTTTGAATATTGATGGTGAGTCCAAAGTTGTCACAAGTCATAGAAAATTTGTCCATGCTGGTAGGCCTCAATTTATGACCGGTTGCTTAGTGACCATTCAAGATTATGAGGGACATCTCTGGAGGGTACTTAATACCTAGATTTGGGTTCATTTAATGCTGTTTGCAGCATCCTGCACCCATGTGATTGCGTTTTATGATGATTTTGCCAAGACCAGCATTTACCTCCTTTATGACTGCAGTGTTCACTTAACGACCACTATAAAAAGGCCAAAAATATTGGGCTGGCAACATACATGATTTAATGAACAACTGTCATGACATGATCATAATGGGAAGTCTTCCTTATGACTGTAACTTGAGGACTGCTGATGAATGACTTACATGTTTCACTATGAGTCAGAGTGCAGGGCACAGTCATAGGAATTTATGTTGTATGCCCTAGTGAATATCAATTCAATTACTGTATGAATGTATCAACTGCTTGCTTTGCTAAAGGGCAGTCTTTTAGAAACATGGATTGTGGGCTATTTGCTTTGAAGGAAAAAAAAAAAAAGGACATTAAAGCGTGCTTCTTTTGACAGTGTCCGTTACAGACTCCTGACTGTGAAAGTTGTCAAATCAGGCATAGAGAATTCTCCTCTGATGCAAAGCTACCGGATATTATTGTTTAACTAAAGATTTATTTTCTGGCACTTTGCAACTTTAACAAAATGACTAAAGTATTTTTAAGCTTGTCAAATCAGTGAAAAGGGTTTTTATTCAGCAAGCGTTCCATAAACATTTCTGTAAATCAAAATTATGGTAGCTCTAGGTAAAATTTCTAGAGAAGTAGAACAGAGATGGACTACTTCATTTGACAGCTAGGGCTATGCTTTAGAGCTATTTATTTGGCCTGTGACTCAAGCAAACGATGGCCACGTCACCAAAGAGAGAGAGAGAGAAAAGGGGTCAATTGGAGAGTTGAGTTTCTTCTTTCAAAACTAAAAATAATTAAGGCTACCTAAATAAATCTTGTTGCCCCAAATGACCATTTTGTCTTATTGAAATATGGTGGCCATGAAATCTTGAGACATCTAGCAGAACAAAAATGAGACTGGGATTGCACATGGCTCTTATATTAGATGTAATACAGTATAATACATGTAGAAAGATGAATACCTGATCTGAAACAAGTTATTTTTTTTAATTAACTAGGACATATTGTCTATACCTTTGTTCTGATTTGAAGGACACCAAACTGGTCTACTGTAATGGAAAAGACTGCAACTGGATAGATGTTTAGGACAATAATATACAATCCTGTTCAATCTGAGAGCTGGACTATATTCTGGGGATTGCATTTATAAAATTGGATACATCAGGGCAAGGAGTTGACAGGATATTGGATAAAAATAGAAATTAATGAATCAACTTGATTGGATTGCACACAAAAACTAAACAAATTAAGTTTTTTAAAAATTAAAAATTCCTGGCCATAGACACCTGATTTATGTTTCAGTTTCTGATGAACATGTCCAAGGAGATGCAAGACTTCCAATCCCACCCCCACCCCCACCCAAAAAATGCTTTGGAACAGGTATGGGCGCTCATTATTGATTGGAGGTTGAATATCCAATGGCATTGAATATTTTGCTTCTCAAGACCCATGACCACAAGAGGGCAGTAGGGTGTAGATAGACTTCAAGAATTAATTTTCATCCTGTCTGTTCTTTGTCTAACAGATTGCAAATTTGTTTTAAGAATTCTAATAGTACCTTTCTCCCCAGGGATCTACACACAAATATTCCTGGAGTCTACCCTTGATGGGATATACAGGTAGTCCTCAATGTACGACCACATCTGAGCCCCAAATTTATGTTGCTAAGTGAAAAATTTGTAAAGTGAGTTTTCCCCATTTTACAACTTTTCTTGCCTTGTTTGTTAAGTGATTCACTACAGTTGTAAAATTAGTAACATGGTTGTTAAGTGAATCTGGCTTCCCCATAGACTTTGTCAGAACGTCGCGAAAGGCAATCACATGACCCCGGGACACTGCAACCGTCATAAATGTGAGTCAGTTGTTAAGCATCTGAATGTGAAAATATCTACAGACCCCTCACATCGCAGACATAAACTGTTTCAACTCCTGCCCTCAAAATGATGCTATAGAGCACTGCACACCAGAACAACTAGACACAAGAACAGTTTTTTCCCAAAAGCCATCACTCTGCTAAACAAATAATTCCCTCAACACTGTTCAACTATTACAAAGTCTGCACTACTATTACTGTTTATTTTCTCATCACTCCTTATCACCCATCCCCTCCCACTTGTGACTGTATGACTGTAACTTTGTCTCTTGTATCCTTATGATTTATATTGACTGTTTCCTAGTATGATTTGATTGCTTTATTGTACCCTATGACTATTATTAAGTGTTGTACCTTATGATTCTTGATGAATGTATCTTTTCTTTTTATGTACACTGAGACCATAGCACCAAGACAAATTCCTTGTCCAATAACACTTGTCCAATGAAGAATTCATTTAGTCAGGCAGGCAGGCAGGCATTTTGTAGACAAACACACAGATTTGCACACACCCCTAAATCGGTTCCGAAAGTTTGGAGGAACCACAGGATGGATCTGAAACACAAGGTCTGTTACACACTTGATAGCATACTTTTTCAATATTGGATCCAAGTGTACAATGACATGTATATTGTAAGTTTATAATATTGTTGGAAGAAATATTCTTCTGGGTTCAGTTCCAAGTGGGGAAAAAGACACTGGAAACATGGAGGCTGTTTGGAAGGTTTAATCGTGGACAGGAGGACCACATGGCTTGAAGGTCCAAAGTGAAAAGGATGATCACATGCTTCAAGATGAAGGAAAAGATCAAGAAAGGACTGAGGTGCTGAGAGAGCCTGGGTTGTATAACCTTTGTTGGGATTTGAATTGGAGCTTTTATTCTGATTGGTTGTCAGACTCCTATGGGGCCATGCAGGGGCAACTCTGTAGGCTGTCCTGAGTTCCAGGCTTGGTTGAGCCTTGCTGGATGATGCACTGAAAGGGTTTTTGAGCAATTGCTATAGTTTTACCTGGAGATCTTTGTTATGTAAAGTATTCTGGCATAGGCCTTAATGACCCACCCATTAACAAAGGTGGGGGTGAGCTTCTACTTCTGAGGTGAGTTTCTGCTTCTGAGTTTCTACTCTTTTTAGGGGAAATGTTCTGCCTTTTTAATATTTCCTAGGATATTTCAATTTTCTAAGAGAGGTGTGGATGCTAACTTCCTACAATATCCAAGTGTATAATGAAGAAAGGGACACTGGTTTAAAAGGGAAACTGCATATTTGTCAAGAGAGCAGACCGGTTATTACTGAGTGGAGATTCTTCTATTTCTGGTTAGTTTTTCATCAACAGGGGCTCTAGCCCCCATCTCCAGTTTTATCCTCACAACAACCCTGTAAGATAGCTTAGTTTGAGAGAATATGTTGGGCTCAATCGAGGATTTTCCTGGCTGATGGCGGGGGACATGAACCTGGAATTGCCAAATTCCAATGCAAACCCTTTAAGCAGGGCGCCATTTGTCTTTATGGCAAACGTGGGCTTGCCAGGGTCTGTTGTGGGAATGTATTCCCATGTATTAAAAGGATTTAAGAACCGGAGGAAGAAAAAAAAAAACGAAGACAAATACAACGTGCTTTTTGTACGCCGGGAGGCTAAGGAAACGATAGTTAGCGTTTCTTTTGCCTGTCAGCTCAAACCCGCAATAAAAGTTAAGCAACAAGCACCGTCTTTCAACGGGCGTTACTCAATGGCATAACGAGGCGAGGAAACCCGCAGATCTGGCACGGCGCGGCGACCTTGAAGGCTCATCTCCCACGAGTGACAGGCTTGACACGGTCCTTCCCCACTCCCACACCGCAAGTTAGCGCCCTCCAGATACCTCGGGCTCCCCCTCCCCACCATCCTCGGCTGGGGATCCTTCGCCCGGAGACGGGCGAGAACCGAACGGCGACCCCACCCCCTACTCCACACCTCCCGGGAGCCAGGCAAAGGAAAGGTCACCCCAAGCCTCCCCACGCTCGCCTCTCCTGCCTGGGACGGTGAGGAGGGGGGGAGGGGGGAAAGCAGCATCTTTTCCCAAAGCCTGGCGATTGCTGAGCGCCGCTACTCGCCAATAGCCAAAAGGGCATCGGCGACCGTGCGCCCCACGGAGAAGATCGGCGACACTTGGGGACGAAGTAAACTTTTCAGGATCTCTGTGTGTGTGAAGGGGTGCGGGTGGGGGGGGGGGGGGCTGTGTATCTCCGTTTGTGGGTGCGTGCGCGTGCGGACACATCCTGCCTGAGGGGGTGAGAAAAAAGATGTTTATTTTCCCAGGGTGGCGATTGCTGAGCGCCGTTACTTGCCAATAGCCAAAAGGGCATCGGCGCTCGTGCGCTCAAGGTCGGACGCCCTTGGAGACGAAGTGAACCTTTCAGGGTGTGTGTGTGTGTGTGTGTCTGTGTGTCTGTCTGTCTTTCTGTCTTTCTGTCTTTCTGTGTGTGTGTCTGTGTCTGTGTGCGTCTG
The DNA here is from genome assembly GCF_900518735.1 of Pseudonaja textilis. The sequence goes on from NW_020769308.1 coordinate 6,850,623, forward strand.
TGGGTCTCCCTTTACGCGCCCGTTGGTGCGTTCCTGCAAGATTTAGGGTTGCGCCACCTTCGCTTCGGGCCGCAGCTCGCCTCACCCCCTCCGCTCTGCCGTGCAGGCTGGCGGCCGGCAGGTGACGCCGCCGAGCCTCCTTTAAAAAAAGAAAAGAAAAGAAAGAAAGAGAGAGAGAGAGAGAGAGAAGGAAGCCGGGCTGCGCGTTGCGACCGCCGGGTTGCATGTCAGCCGAGGCAGAGGCGGTTATAAGGAGATCCGCTCGGATCTCCTTCTCGCCGGTCGCCCTTTCTCTCTTCACAACCCGCCCCCTCGCTCTCTGCGGTACTTTCTCTAAAGGTCGGTCCAGGGAAAGCGAGCAGGCGGGCGGGCGAGCGGCGCTGCCTCTCCCGCCGGATCCTCTGCGCAATTCGCATCATCTTCTGGTCCAGGACCCGAGGAAAGATTTACGCGCGGCAAATCACGGGGCTGCCCGGGACGTCTGGCGAGGTGAGAAAGCCCAGAAAGAGCCCGAAGTGGAGCTCCAGGTGGGTGGCGGGGTGGATTTCCGAGCAGAGCGGTGGGGACTGGCCGAGTGTTGGAAAAGCGCAGCCGACAGCTTGCGGGTCGCTGGAGAGAGGTGAGTGGCTCTCTGTGCAAGAAGCGGTGGATCGGTTTCCTGGAGGTCATCCTTGACCTAATCCGGGAGGGGGGCGGGGGCAGAGGGGGCGAGGAAATAAGGACTAAATCGCTTGCCCCCCCCCCCCCAACCTCTTTCTGAGGGTGCTTCTCTGCGGGGGGAAAACGATACAAAGAAGCTCCTGACAAGAAGCTTCTAACTCTTCTTGTCCTCGGATGCAAACATCCCATTCAGTTAGGAGGGGCTGATGGGTTCCCAAGTACGGGTCGCCCTCGACTCACGAACGCAAGGGAGCCCAGAATGTATGTTGCTAAGTGAGACATTGGTGAAGCGAGCTTTGCACCATTTTACGACCTAAAGGGAATCGCTGCGGTTGCTGAGTTAGTAATATGGTTTGAATCTGGCTTGCCGGAAGGTGGCGTAAAGGGGGTCATGGGATGCTGGGAAACTGCAACCGTCGTAAGTATGAGTCAGTTGCCAAGCTTGTGAATGTTGATCCCGTGACTATGGGGATGCTGGAACCTCCCCACGTGGAAACCGTGTGGGAAATGGTCATAAGTTGCCTCTTTCAGTGCCGTGGTAACTTCAAACTGTCACTAAATGAACTATTGTAAGTCGAGGATTATCTGTAAGGCAGCATTGAGATGGGAGAAAGGGGTGTTCCAGTAAGTTCAAGAGGAAAACACTTGGAGGGGGACCAGTTATCCCAGTCAAGGCAGGGGTTGCATTCACACCAGATATTAACCAGCTACTGTTTCAACAGAATGTACAAACTCAGCTCTTGTCACCTCATTAACCTGCAGAAGTTAAAAATAACCTGGCTGTTTTAACACACCTGGGAAGTGAGACCTGCAGAATACTTTAAGGACTTGTAACCTGGGTTGGAGCAACATCTTTGCCCAAACTTGAAGGAAAAACCAGGACTCTACCAACTTTGTTTTAAATGGGTTGGAGAATTGTAGCAGGCTATGCTTGGAGGCCTCTGAGAGGATGCTGAAAATATCCTACAGGTATTGCAAAGAAGTTAACAGATAACAGATTAACAGAGTTGGAAGGGACCTTGTAGGTCATCTAGTCCACACACACACACACACACACCCGCCCAAGCGGGAGACCCTACACCATTTCTGACTGATGGCCATCCAATCTCTTCTTGAAGGTCTCAAGTGATGATGCTCCCACAACTTATGAGGGAAACTTCTGTTCCATTGGTTAATTGTTCTCACTGTCAGAAAGTTTCTCCTTATTTCCAGTCATCATGTCATTATATAGAATGCCAGATTGATATAGGTAGGCAGATAGATATAGATGAGAGAGGGGGATATTAATATTATCCTCTTATCTTTGTATACATTAAATTAAATTAAATAACTCGACCCCTTTGGACCCTGTATTCCCTCAACCCACGACCTGCCACCCATCAAAATTACTCACCACTGGATCTTTTACTACAGGGGTCCCCAACCACCGGGCCACGGACTGGTACTGGTCCGTGGAACATTTCCTACCAGGCCGCCGGTTTGCTGGGCGCCACCATCTTGTTTTGATGAGAAAGTGCTTTCAGGTGAGCTTTTCCAGTTGGAAAGCGGCGTTTGGGTCCTGAAGGAAGCCTCGCGCCTTAGTTTCATTGAAGGGGGGGGCTTCGAACGAAACTAAGGCGGGAGGATTCTTTTAGCACCCAAGGCAAGGCGAGCCGAGCGACCGTCCAGAAGCCATCCAGAAGCGAAGCCCATGGACAAAGGTACAAAGGAGGAGTTGAAGGTGGTGGGGAGAAGCGGGGACAGCTGGCTGGCCGGTCGCTCGGCTCTCCTTGCCATGCGTACTGATGCCGGTACCGGGCCGCGGATCATTTTGTGATGCCGGTACTGGGCCGTGGCACAAAAAAGGTTGGGGGCCACTGCTTTACTATATCAGCAAGGGTGATGATGTTGGGGCCACCTCGCAAGTTCTCCAGGATTTTGATTTCTCACTTGGAACCAAGACTTCAATATAAATGTTTTTAGAAATCCCAATTTTTTGGTTGTAATTTTTCCCTTGGTCTCTTTTTTGCAAGCTTTGAAGTGGAATGTGATTAGAGGCTGTTCAGGTTCACGGTTTCACCATTTGAAATTTTAAAAGATCTTGGTTGAGTTGGTGACAGCTTTGTTGCTTAATATAATCCTATGTTTCTTGCCAGTGGCAACTTTAAGGTGTCTGGACTTCAGCTCCTGGAATTCTCTAGCCAGCATCTTAAAAGTTGCCGAGGTTGAGAAACACAGATGTCATCCAACAGAATGCAGGATTTCTGTGTATATTATAAAGTTTTCTATTACTATTTTTAAAAATCACTTTCTGAAGCTTTGTCAGCAAAACTAGCTTGACATACCAAATCCTGTTCCTGAAAAGGTTTATCACTATCAAATACTCTTCAGAAAACATGAGAATGATTAGAAAAGTCTGCACATGCTGTAAAATCTTACCTCAACTCCATCTGGTTCCTGAACAGACTTGTAGCATAAAGAACGAATTATTTTAAGCTACATCCTAAATTACACACAACTTTCTTGTAATAATATGGCTCTTTCGCCGTCTGCAGAGCTCCACGTGTTCTGTTTCAGATTGGCAGCTGGGATGACAAATGTAGCTGCTGGTTGCTGACTTCTCATCTTCCCATGTACAGGTAGTTCTTAACCACAATTTGAGACCAAATTGTCTGTTGCTCAGCAGGTCGGTTACATGAGTTTTGCCCCATTTGATGACCTTTCTTGCCACAGTTAAGTGAATCACTGCAGGTGTTAAGTTAGTAATGTAGTTGTTCAGTTAATCTGGCTTCCCTCTTGATTTTGCTTGTCAGAAGATCACAAAAGGGGATCACATGCAGTGGTGGTATTCAATTTTTTTAAACTACCGGTTCTGTGGGCGTGGCTTGGTGGGCGTGGCAAGGGAAGGATACTGCAAAATCCTCATTCCCTCCCCACCGCACTAGCCTGCTTTCCAGCTCTGTTTTCCTGTGCAGGGCAACCAAAGAAGACCCAGCCGATCAGCTGGGACTCGGGAGGCAGAGAATAGATGGGGGCGGGGCCAGTCAGAGGTGGTATTTGCCAGTTCTCCAAACTATTCAAAATTTCCACTCCCAGTTCTCCAGAACTGGTCAGAACTGGCTGAATACCACCTCAGTGATCACATGACTCACTTCAACCATCAAAAATATAAGTCAGTTGACAAGCATCTGAATTTTGATCATATAACCACTGGGATGCTGGAATGGTTGAAGTGTGAAAAACGGTCTTAAGTCATTTTTTTTCCAGTGCCGTTGTAACTTTGAATAGTCACTAAATGAACTGTGGTAAGTCAAGAACTACCTGTACAGTAGAATGGAATGTGGAAGTACATCTAGGGCTTTGCGGCTTGGTGACCCAGCTGGCGGGGAGGGTAGAGGGGAACTGAGCCATGTGAGCAGTGGGCCACTCACACAAGTTGAGTTGCGTAAAATGGGGCAAGCTCACGTAACAAATGTTTCACTTAACAACGCAAATTCTGGGCTCAATTGTGGTCATAACTGGAGGGCTACCTGTGCAGAGATGTTGATAGAGATATTCCATTTATTGCAAATACTGTACAGGCAGTCCTCAATTTATGACTATTGGTTTAATCCCCCTTCAAAGTTACGATGGGTCTGAAAAAAGTGACTTACAACTGGTTTGTACACTCAAGACCATTGCAGCATCTACACAGTCACATGATCAAAATTCATTTAACAAGACTGATAAATTGCCCCAATCCATCATATATATTTTTGGCTGTGTGTGTGAAGGATTACTGTATTTTTCACTCTATAAGATGCACTCCCCCCACCCCCCACAAAAAAATGTGGGTGGAAATGTCTGTGCATCTTATGGAGCAAATATGGTGAATCGCAGCCAGGCTGGGGTGCTGGGGTCTTTTTACCGTGCTGAACTCCGCCTCTTCTGTCTTTGCCATTGCCTGCCCTCTTCTGTCTCTTTTCTGCAGTGACACAGGAGTCAATAGGCAGAGCTGGCACATGAGAGGACACCTATCTGTGGTCCTCTCAGGCTCCGCCTCCTGCCCTCACTACATGGCTGCTCCATATTTGGTGCTCAATATTCAAAGTGAGACGGCCCTCCATATTCATTTTTTTTTTCTCGTCTTTTCCACACCGAAACCTAGGTGCGTCTTATGGAACAAATATGATAAATAGGAGCCAGGCTGCGGCAGCAGGGTCCTTTCATAGTGGAATATGGAGCGCCGTCTCACTGTTAATATGAAGCGCTGAATATGGAGCAGCAGTGTAGTGAGGGCAGGAGGCGGAGCCTGAGAGGACCACAGATAGGTGTCCTCTCATGTGCCATCTCTTATGCGCCACTGTGGAAAAGAGACAGAAGAGGGCAGGCAATGGCAAAGACAGAAGAGGTGGGGTTCAGCACAGTGAAAGGACCCCGCCATCGCAGCCCGGCTGCTGGTCAGGTGTATCTTATGGAGCGAAAAATACGGTATATTATACAAGGGAAAGGATTTCCCCTCAAGTCTCTCATCTAGTTCACTGATAAAGATGTTGAACCGCACAGAGCCTAGGAGAAAGTTCCTTCAGTCCTGTGCTCTAAAGCAAGGGTGTCCAACCTTGACAACTTTAAGACTGGTGGACTTCAACTCCCAGAATTCCTCAGCCAGAGGAATTCTTGGAGTTGTAGTCCACAAATCTTAAAGTTGCCACAGTTGGAAATCCCTGCTCTAAACTTCAATGGAGCCATGAGGCAGACTGGCTAAGGCAATGGGTGGGCACTGGAAGCCAGATAGGTGGTGTGTGTGTGTGTGTGTTTGCTGCTCCCAAGGAATGGGGGCAAAGGGGGAGAAATGACTTGTGAACTTTCCTGCCAGCTTCCCCATTGACTTTGTGGGAAGCCAGCAGGGATGCAAATGTTGAACACATAAATGGTTTGCTGTGGTGTCGTAATTGTGAGCTGGGTACCCAAGTGTCTGGAACATGATCGCATGACTGCAATTTTGCAGACCGATCACAAGTTCCCCTCATTCAGCACCATCAGAATTTTGAACGACCACTGAGCAAGTGGTCAGGAGTGAAGGACTACCTGTACCATTTTGGGAAGAACATCACAAGCGACTTTTCTATCTGAAGAAGAAGCTACCCACAATAGTATGACTTCCATTTTTATTGCTTTATCCATGCCTAACGTCTTTCTAGAGGATTCTCATGTTTTCTGTGCTGTAAATTAGAGATAAACATTGTAATAGATGAGAAGCACAAAGATACAGAATGCAGAATAATAGAGTCGGTAGGGACCTTGGAGGTCTTGTAGTCCGTGCTAAAGCAGGGGATCCTATACTCGTGATGGCAAACCTATGGCACGTGTGCCACAGGTGGCATGCAGAGCCATTTGTGCCGGCACATGAGCTGCAGGCAAACTTACCTCACTGGGCATGAGTGCACCTCACAGCTGATTTTCGGCAGTTTGAGGCCTTTTTTGGCCTCCAAGAGATTTGAGGAAGGCTTCTGCAGGCTTCTGCAAGCTTTGCAGGCTGAAAAGTAGCCCCATTTCATCACTTCCTGTTTTTCTGAAAATACTGGAAGTGATGAAACGGGGCTAGTTTTTGGCCTGCAAAGCCTGCAGAAGCCTTCCTCAAGCCTTTGGGAGGCCAAAAAAGGCCTCAAACTGGATGAAAATCAGCTGTGTGGCACAGTGCAGGTAAGAGGTGGCAGGAGTGGGTGGGTGGGTATTATGTGTGCATGCATGGGGGTTTGGGGGGGCACGCATTGCCTTCTGGGTGCTGGCACGTGAGTGCGAGCATGCAAGCGTGCGCACAATTTTTGGCACAGGAGCCCAAAAAGGTTAGCCACCACTGCCCTATACCACTTCAGACAAGTGGCTATCCAGTCTCTTCTTAATTTAGGAAGGAAGGAAGGAGAAAAGGAATAAACGAGGAAGAGATCCAAGTGAACATAATGAGACAGAGATCTCTTTGAACAGCAGCAAAATCGGTGTTACAAAATAAGGTAGACAGATAGGCTAAGTTCTACGAAAGCTTACATTTTTGAAAGCTACAGGTACTGTAGTCCTCTGGTTAGGAGTATTCGTTTAGTGACCACTCAGAGTTATAGTGGGGATGAATGATGAGACTCATAAATGATTTTTGGAGTTCAGGCCATTACAGCATTCCTGTAGTCATGTGCTTCTAAACTGAGTGCTCAGTCTCCAGCTTGTGATTAACAATGTCAAATGGGGAAGCAAAGTCAATGGGGAAGCCAGCAGGAAGTTGAAAGTTACCCCTGGTGCTTTTTTGACTGCCCACATTCTGTGGTACCTGTGAACAGCTCCCAGGCCCACATGCAGCCCCATACACCCCCTCTTGTGCACCCTAACATCTGCACCTAGCACCCACCTACCTGTCCATGGCATCTGCCCACCTGTAGCTTTTACCTTCGGCTCTCACCCACCAGCCTGCTTGCTTAGATTTCCTTCCTCTTCCTATACGTGATTATGACCTCATTGTAATCACATTTCATAATCATCATAACCACACGAGGTCCTCACTTAATGACTCACGTAGTCCATGGGCTTACAATGGCAACTGGGACTGCGGACATTTCCATCACTAAGCAATTTAGTTGTACGATGTCATGCTTTACAATCACATCACTTAGCAACAAAAATTCTGGCCCCCAAACGTGTTATAACCTGATGATTACCTGTACTTGTTGCTATATTACACTTCCACCCAGAGGAACACAAGGATTAATATTTCCTGTGGCAAAACACACACACACACACACACACACACACACACACACACACAAATTGTTTTGGGTACTCAAAATGTCTGTGCAATATCCCTGCCCTTTCTACTAGCTCTATTCATTTTGAGTAAGTTGTAGCCTTCCAGTGCTGCTGTGTGTTAATCATGAGTAACATTCCATCAAATTTCAGTGATAATCATCACATCAGATTTATCTTCTTGAGCTCAGATCTCTATTCTCTATCTTTATTTCTCATGATCTATGCACTAAAACAGAATTTTCAGAGATTCCAAATAGATCCACCAGCTTTCCCGTAGAAGTCCTGAATCTCAGTTTTACTATTCCACTTCTTCTCTTGAATTCTGCTTCTTGCCCTCAGTCTTGGCTGCACATTGACTTCTGACCCTTTGTTCCTGTTTAACACAGGGGTGGGCTTAATTTTTTTTTAGCAAAGGGTTCACTGCCCGGATGCTGGGTGGGTGTGACCATGGTGGGTGTGGCCTAGTTGGTCTCCTGCACCACAGCGGGGCAGGGGGTGTTCTTGCCCTCCCTGGGCTCTGAAGGCTTTCCTTGAGCCTCTGGGAGGGTGAAAATGGCCTCCCCGAGCTCCGGAAGCTCTCTAGAAGCCAAAAATTAGCCCATTTCCGGCCTTCCTGAACATCCGGGAGGCCTGTTTGTCACCCTCTCTGAGCCTCTGCACATGCCCTGCACTTATCTGCTTCCAAAACGGGCAGCGTAGGGACTCCTGGGAGGGGTGGGGTGGAGTGGGCGGGGGCCAGCCAGGAGGGGGATTTAGTGGTTCTCCAAACTGCACAGAATCTTATCTAGGGGATCTCCTGAACCACTGCAAACCCCCAGCAGGCCACCTCTGGTTTAACACCCTACTGAGGGATCATCCCCAGTCTCTGTAAGACGTAGCTTATTTCTTACGATGGGTCTTTCTTGGAGGAGCCAGGTGCTGAGTTCTAGAATGCTGTTTTCTTTCTTCACACCACAACAGACAGGGCACACACAGAAGACTTATTCTCCAAAGAACCTGAGGGCAGGACAAGAAGCAGTGGTGAGAGCTCCTTAGACAGATCCAACCTGGAACTAAAGAAAGATTTCTTGACAGTGAGAACAATTAATCAATGGAACAGCTTGCCTCCCTGAGTCATGGGTAGCTTCATCGCTGGAGGTTTTCAAGAAAAGATTGGACAACCATTGGCCCCGGATGGTATAAGATCTCCTGCCTTGGGCGAGGGGTTGGAATAGAAGACCTCCTAGGTCCCTTCCAACCCTGTGATTCTTCAACTAGAAAGATTGCTGGCAAAAGTATTTATACATAAATGATGAAAATCAATGAGTAGCCTTAAAATAGACCAGCGACCTGCTGGTTCAAGTGCTGAAATAAAAGAGATTGTTGTGAGTGGGGTATAGGGTGAAAACAGGAATGCATATATATATGTATTCCTGAAGATGATGAATGAGACTTCATCGAAACGTCGCCTAGATACTTCCAATTTTACACAGGAGAAAACCTGAATAACCAGAGATCCATATATATCCTATTTGGAAATACTGCAAATGGACTGTTATTACTTCATCAAATTAGAACATTTTCCTATAATGATAGGTGCAACACAATAGAAGAGAATTTTTGTCAGCATGTTCTGTGCCCTCTATAGGTTCCATTGTTTATGAAGAATTTTATTTTCATTCTTTGGGAAAATTTGAAAGAAAAGGGCATTGCTGCAACAGCTTTAAATGACCTGCTTTTGCCAAAATTGCTGAGGCGGTGGTATAGAAGGCTGGGAGGACCACCACCGGAGCAGTTAAAATGGACCCTTCCTCTCTGGAATAAGAAAAGAACAAATTGGATGCTTTTGAGTGTACTGAGTTACAATTAAGTACAGCATTATAAAATTTAAAGTAGTTAATTAGGACCGGTGAGACCTTTGGAATTTTGAAGAAAAATGGTGGTTCTCTCACAAAATGGCTTTCAGTGGGAAAAGGTTGATTGTTCACAAAATGGTGGCCATGATGAACAGGACTAATTGGACAATGCCCGTTTAACAAAAATGAAAGAGCTGAGATTGAACCAGAGCCGCAGCTACCAAGCTGCTGGATACTAACCCAGTTTAAGTTTAACACCTCCTATATTTTTTGTTATATATAAGATGGCACCATGGTGGTGCAGTGGTTAGGAAGCAGTACTGCAGGCTACCTCTGCTGGCTGCCAGCTGCCAGCACTTCAGCAGTTCGAGTCTCACCAGTTCAAGGTTGACTCAGCCTTTCATCCTTCCGAGGTGGGTAAAATGAGGACCTGGATTGTTGGGGGTAATATACTGACTCTTTAAAACTGCTTAGAGAGGGCTGTAAAACACTGTGAAGCAGTATATAAGTCTAAGTGCTACTGCTATTGCTATATATTAAACAATATAAAAGGATGACAATATGCTGTCTGTAAGTGACTCTCTTGATAACCAACAGGCTTTCTAATCCTCTCATTTTAATCCCGCCCCCCCCAGTTTTTTGTGGTAGGTGGCTGTGACTAACAATGACAATGACTGATAATGGTAGGTCATGCCCATGGCAGCCATTTATAGCATGTTCTGGCCTCTTCTAAGCCCCTCCCTATATTACAAGGGGAATGTGTGAGAGAAAGAATGCATGAATGTGAGAATGCATCTATCTCACATTTTCCTGGTTTATTCAAAACGGGCAAAGGCTTAGATCAGAGATGTCTGTGGGGTGTTTGTGTAAAACAGAGGTTCCCAAACTTGGCAACTTTAAGACTTCTGGATTTCAACTCCTAGAATTCTCCAGCCAGCATACTGGCTGGAGAATTCTGGGAGTTAAAGTCCACAAGTCTTAAAGTTGCCAAGTTTGGAGACCTCTGGTGTAAAGAAAGGTCAAGATGGTAACTATAACCATAACATCAAAGTCCTGTCCACTTTTTACCTATGTTGAAGGTTGTGGTTGCTTAGTTGTGGTAATCATCTTGACTTTTTTTTTTTGACAAAGACCATCTCCACAGACAATCCTGTCTTGGACTATTCACTACTGTAATGTGCTATCCATGGGGCTGCTCTTGAAGACCACCTGCAAGCTTTAACTGCCCAGAATGTGGTGGCATGGGTAGTGATGGGCATGCTTTATTCGTGCAGTCTCCAAAAAGTGGACACCATTGAATGGAAGAAGCCAAAAGGCTTGCAGATGTAGCAGTTTCATATCATTTTTTTAAAAAAAGAATGTATATGTCAGAGAATATTCATGAACTGAAATAGAGCATGGTGTGTGTGTGTGTGTGTGTGTGTGTGTGTGTGTATCTTTGGTTATTCGAGTTTTCTTCCACGTTTCAATGAAGTCTCATTCATCATCTTCAGGCTTGTGTCTTCGGCTCTGTGCTTCTCAGAGTAATGAGTAATATTCTTAAGTTTTCATGGGTACTTACATGTATGGTATTCAGCTTTGTTCGGGTATTTTCCCACATCATTATAGTTGTGCTTTTAAAGTTGTAGCAACGTTTCAGCAGAATCTCATCTGCCATCATCAGGGTTCTGTATTGTGTTTGAACACAATACAGACGAACACAATACAGAAACCTGATGATGGCAGATGAGATTCTGCCGAAACGTTGCTACAACTTTAAAAGCACAACTATAATGACGTGGGAAAATACCCGAACAAAGCTGAATATCATACATACATACATACATACATACATAGTATATCTATGTATCTATATCTATATCTATGTCTATATCTATATCTATATCTATCTATCTATCAAACCACTTTTTGTTAAATTTATTTGCCGCCCATCTTGCTGTGAGGCTATTCTAGGTGGCTTACAATAATAAAAGGGAAGAAAAATGAAAGGCATGTAAACATAATAGAAGTAAAATAATAGAATGATAAAGTAAACAATGGCAAAGGAACACAATGAGAATAAATACATAAACATGTTGCATCTCTTCCCCTGGATTCAGAGGCATAATGATCTCGGATTCAGTATCGGTGCACAGGGAATCATTTCTCTTTGCGCCAGACTCATACATTTCTGGATCATAATCTCTCCATCCAACAGATGGGGAAGAATTAGATGGGAAGGAGTAAACTTTGTGCTCCTTTAAGGGAACACATTTTCAACCAAACATTTCCAGCTTTCTCTAATCCTACTTTCTGCATCTGATGCTGATTATCCCAAAAAGCTTCTGAATACCTTTTAGCACAAAACTTTGTTTCGGAGAAATGTCAAGATAGCTTCATTTCCCCCACTAGTCGAGCTTTTAAAGTAATTCCTGCTGACTAATAAAAAGGCGGATACTGTAAACTACGGGGTTTTTCAGCGCTTTGCCAAAGGTTTCATGTATCTCTCATACATTAAGCAACTTCAGATAATGCTTCAGAAGTTACTGTTCAAGGCCAGATGCTGGGAACAATAATTGAAGCTCTCTTGGCTGGCTGAACAATGGAAAAGTAGAGTTCAAAAAAAAAAAAAAAAAAAGGAAATAGCAGTACTATAAGTGGAACCTTGATGCAGCTGGATACTTTATCCGGTTATGAAGGTATACACGAAGAACAAATCTCTCCAAATGTAGAAAACAAATATTTTATAGGGAGCAAATAAAACCATTAGGCCATTCTGTCCTTGCTGTTGAAAGGTAAAAAATAAAAATAAAATAAAGCCCTTTGAAAGTAGAAAACCCCACATTAGACATTCCGCTTCAGACACAAGCCAAACTTAGTCTGTCCATTAAAAAATATATTGGACATGTTTTGAAGGTTTTCCTAAATCTCTGCGTAAATGTTGCGGCGAACACAGCAATAGCAGTTGACATATACTCTGCTCCATAGTACTTTACAGCACTCTCTGAGAAGTGTACAGTCAGCTTATTTCCCCCAGCAATCTGGGTCCTTATTTAACTGTCCTTGGAAAGATGGAAGGATGAGTCAACCTTGAGCCTATCAGGATCAAACTATTCACTGTGGGCAAAGTTTGCTGCAGTTACTGCATTCTAACCACTGTGCCACCACAGTTCCAGGACTTCAACTCATACCTTTCCAGTGCAAATTGCTGCTGCTGTTGATAATGATGGTTTATTAAATTTATATGCCATCCAATTTCTAGCAACTCTGGTTATTTACAAATCATTAAAACAAAGCAAAACAAAACAAAACAAGAAAGACATTAAAAATGACAAGAAATGGAGAGAAGTGATGGGAGGATAACAAAGCAGGTGTCAGGTGTGAAAGATTTTCACACAGTCTGCTGTTCTGATCCAGCCTTCGCAAGTAGTGATAAAGATGTTTACTCATGAGTAAAACAACCCCTTTTTATAACAGGGCAGTAACAGTCTTTTATTCACATGGATAAACAAAAAAATCAAACATAATTAGTCCCAACAAACCTGGGTTTAGCCAAGAAATCCAAATTGCTTGCTGTATATTCGAAACAAACTCTTGCCTCTGGCCATCAGCCAATTCCAAACCCCTCCAATTTATTTCTCAGCCAGGGAGGGGCGAGTTATTATCTACGTCTACCTCTCCCTGAGAGCCGGGTTACTGTTTTCCTTTGCTCTCCTCTCCTTTCCTCTCTGTGCATACGTGCACCTTGGATGGCCCCCATCTGTTCCTCCCCTTCACTCAGCTCAGGTCCCGAAGACAGCTGCCTGGGGGAGGATGGAAGGCCCTGCCACTGCCTCTGCCTCTGATGCTGTTTCCTTATCAGAGCCTTCCAAGGGCTCCGAAGCTGGCCCAGGCCTTCCCTCTGCCTCCTCCTCATCCGACTCTGCAGCTAGCTCTGCTGACACCTGCCGGAGAGAAGTTCCCTGAAGGTGGGCTCCAGCACGAGTCCAAAAGCTCAGAAGACAAAAACCTCCGGTCCCGGGGACTGACCCAGTTTGGATCCTGAAATACTGTGCTGTCATGCCCCTGTTGGAGTGTGACTCCAGGGGAGAGATGGAACAGCTGATAGGGAGTGGGAGTGTGGCTCCGATGGTTGTGGAGGAAACTGGGGAAGGGCACAGGCTGGATAGGCATTCAGAGGAAGACCCAGGCCCATCCCCTCTTCATCCTAGGGCACACAAGGAGGAGCGGATAAGAGAGAAACGTGAGTGGCATGGAAGGAAATGTGAGAGGAAGGGGCCCTGATCCCCTTCATGGGCTGCAACTGGGAGGTCTGGTTAAAAGAACAAACTGCACATGGCAAAGGTGCTGGAAGTAAAGCGTGCATTTTTGTTGGAGCTTATCTGACTTTTGGCTTCCTCCCAACTGTGGTTGCTCCGTTATCTGGTAGAAGTCTACAATTAATCATCCTTGCTTGCTGTAGTAATTCCTTCGGTATGGTGTGTTGGGTTTTTTATTTTGAATTAACTTTACTTTGGGTGTGGACTGCATTTACTCCTTCTGTAAACTGTTTTCTTTAAGAGTTTGGTATCTTGCCCAGGATAATTGGACATTGGGGCCAAGTTGGAGGCATTAAAGGGACTTTCTTCTATTTTTGTGACTTGGTCATTTTTGTGTCACACCCCGGGTCATCACACTGTGCTTTTATGTGATGGTGTGGTTCGCAGAACATGTTACGTCAATATGCAGAATGACAAATTACTCACCCCATTTTATCTGGATCTTTTGGTGATATGGAATCTCAGTCGCTGTGTGCTCAATGCAGATGACAATATGGTAACTGATTCAAAGGATTTTCCGATGTGCTATGAAGGTAGCATTCAAATATCGCCTATAGTTGAGAGTATCTGCTTCCTTCCCCTTATGAGCTCTTTAATTCTATTCGGTGGGTCTTTTCTCACAGCCCTGCTTGGAAAACATAATGATACAACAAGGTTGAAGGCTGGGCTGGGGAAAGTCCTCCTTTGCATCAAATCGGACACAACAGCGACATTGCCACCAGTCTGCGGCGCGTTCCCTTGCCATGGCTAAGAGCGCAGAGGTAAAACTAGCCATCTTTGGACGAGCTGGAGTAGGAAAATCAGGTAAGTTTCTTTTTTCTCTCCTTGGTTTGTCACCTGCAAACTACGGGAGTCTATTCAGTCAGTTTCTTAAAAAAAAAATGAGTTGGAATTTAGGTTTTGTCTATGGAGATTCTCAGTCATCCAGATCGTGGTTTGGTGGGTCTTTTCTGCAAGCGGACTAAAGAAGCTTCTTGGATGAGAAGTAAAACATCTACAGGGAAAAACAAAGGGAGTCCAGTTGCCTCTTGAAAAAAAAAGCACCTTTGGGATTTAGATTGTCTATTATTGTTAAGGTTGCTGAATCTCTGTTTGCCACTGAATCACCTGCTAATGTCAGCTAGGCATTGTGAATTACTTTTTACAAATTGGTAGCATTTCCATCTATTCCCCCCTAGGTGAAAATGGTCAGTTTGATATAAAGGTTGAAGCACCAGGCTAGAAACCATCAGACTGTGAGCCAGCTGGATGACCTTGGGCCACTTCCTATCTCTCTGTCTTAGCAAGAAGAAAGCCAAGGCAAACCACTTCTGAAAACTTGTCAAGAAAACTGCAGGGCAGAGGAGCGGTAGGGGAAGGAGGGAGGAGGGTAGGCGTGGGGGATAATTACATTTTTTAGTACATATTACATTTTAGAAAAATCAATGCAATGTCATTTAGTCATGCAATTTTGAATTTGAAGTTTTAATTCCTATATTTTGATAAAGATGGTACAAAAACCATAATTGTATCGTATAACTTTCCTCCTGTAGACGCTGTTGCAGATCAAGGTATATATTAGCAGAACAAGGTTATTCAAGCAATCTGTGGATTATCATATGCACTTCATGTACCATGCACAAAAAGAAACATTCTGGGTGGAATTTGTTTTAATTCCTATATTGCAGCAAAAGAGAGGTACCCTCATTCTGAGGCACCTCTTCAGTAAAATAATAATCCAGATCGCTACTAGCATCAACCCACTCACTCTCTCCTGAAAAGTGCACGAATCCAGTTTGCTCTGCTGAGTACTTCTATTTTACTGTAGCATGTTAGTAGCACCATGGAGAACTAAAACGCTTCCCTTGATGAGGTCCATGTGAATTTCTGAAAAGACCTGATTTTGTGGCAATTTGTTGTATTCAGAGCATTGTCACTTTGGGGGAGAATCTGGTGTGCAGAAAAAGGCACTCATCTCCCTCATGGCTTGTTTCTGTGTAAAATTACATATAATTTTGCTAATTTAGGCCCTGTGGTAGTAGAAATTCTACAAGCCAAAGAATATTGAGGGAGAGTTAAAAGGCAAAAGAGAACATTTGAAATAAAAAAGAAAATAGAGACATCAGACAGCAGCAAGAGCTGGCTCTGAAAAATACATTTCTATATTACCCCCAGAATTATCCCCAGTTTAAGAACCACAGAATGTATGAGCAAAGTTATCCAGTGAGTTATATAGATGAACCTGGATTTTAATCTGGTCTTAATCTCTTTGTAACCACTCAGCCAATTTGGCTGAAGTGATTTGCCAGCTCTTGTGCTTCAGTGAGCTATTCTTCATCTTCTCCTAGGTTTTCATCGTTTCCTACTGACTCTCAGTAGAGTTTATTTTTCTTAAAAGAGGCCAGATGCTTGCTCTGAGAGCAGATATATCTAAATCATTATTCAGTCAGCACTCGGTGATGTAATTGTATGTGGAAATGGCCTTGGGAGACAGGAAGAAGAGCCGCCCGACTAGGAATGGGGGGCATGGCAAACATCTCAGGAGGATCCTTCCTTGGCTTCTCGGACTTGTAAAGTTGCTTATGTGGGGGGAGAGAGTTGTATTTTTAGACATGAAAGATTTTGTTAGTGTAACTTTAATGTAAGATAGGATAGGAGTTGTACTCCTGGGTGTTCTTCTTGTCTGGACTATCTCACAAGGCTGACAGGGAAGTAGCCTGGATTCAAGAAGACAGATCACGAATGATCTGCTCTTTCTGATCTATAGGGTTGGGAAGACCATACCTTCTGCAAAACTGCCAGAAAGAAATCATATCCCTCGCAATTACTTCTGGAATTGTGATTTGTGCTGAATATATTATGCTGCCATCCTGGCCAGACAATTGGAAGTCCATGCCAAGTAATATTAACTGAAAATATTGCCAAGACCGGAAGGAGTCTATGATAAAACACACAACAAAGGTGGCAATACATGGTTCCCTGAAGTTCATAACAAGAGTTTTGCCCTTCTTTGGCTTTTTTCCCCCCATCCAGCAGGTAAATATAAGGATTAAGCTGTGGGTGTGCATCCATTTTGGATAATCCAGATACTGAGCCAAGTTGGGATAAATCAAAAGCAAGGGTGGGTGTTCTTGAAAAAGAGTTTTTCCTAAAGTGAAACAGCTGATCCCAAAGCCTCAGAACTACTTTGGAGCTCTGTAGAGTATCCAGACTACTAGAGATGCCTTCAACTGGATGGTGTTGAACTGGGGTCAGAGTTGGCTTGCTGTCAGGGTTCCGACTGATGCCCTAATTAAATCATGAACCTCAAGCCAAGCTTCAAAAGAAATCCAGTTATTTATTAGGAGCTTCATGTCAGCATGGACCAAGTGAAGCCAACTCTGATCTCAGTTAATTCACGATTTGCCTCTGACCCCATTTCCCTCTCCCCCAAGATGTGTCATCAGTCACATTCCCCAATGAAGCAATTTTGTGAGTTGTAGAAGTCACTCCCTCTGGCCACTGTGGGTTTCTGTAGAGATGATCTTGACGTGTCAGCTGTAATGTGCTATGTTTTGGCTAAGATGCAAGCTCCTTGATGCAGGTGCGAAGTTCAATTCCCCATCCCCCTTGCCTATGGCAACTCAACAGCAGGTCAGGGATGCTTCGCGAGTTGACAGTGAAAGTATAGGAAAAGAAAACCTGTACCATTGAAAAGTGATGGGGAATAACTACAGCAATCTTTCTCAATCTCACCTTCTTTAAGATGTGAGGACCCAAATTCCTCAAATGCTGGCAGGGGAATTCTGGGAGTTGATGTCTAGGTACCTTAAAGTTGACAGGGTTGAGAAATATTGAGGTACAGTGACATTTGGCAGGAGGTGGGCTCTGCTTGCGAGTTGTTTTGGAGATCGTGGCATTTTTGTTCCTCTCTGCAAAGCAATTTGGAAGGAAGTCACTTCCATGAATGTAAAAGGAAGAAATTAATTCTGCCTCCTTGAAAATGGCTGGAGGGAGGAAGAATTCTTGTCTTCATCAAAGGTTTACAAAACACATTTGGAGAATCAATTTGGTGGAGAGGGAGATCAAAATGGGATGAGAGGAAAAAGATTAACTAAAATGCAGCTTTCAGTCCAACTATTTTAATCTTTTTTAAAAATGTACAATTGTCTTGTAGACCCACGAAATATTACAATCAAGGAAATGAGACTCTTATGAGTGGCAAGTGTCTTCCTCAAATTCTAGCCTTCTATCAGAGTCTAGAAGTTTGAGGGTTCTGTGCAGTATCTTAGCTCTTCCTGGCACTGGACTCTTCTGGACAGAAGTTCTGATGTCACTCCTTGGATCTTTTGGATCCATTCTCCCAGTTTCGGAGTTATAGCTCCAAGTGTTCCTACCACCCTCTGGGATCCCTTTGGCCTTTCCTTTCCACATCCTCTCTAGTTCTTCCTTCAGGCCCTGGTACTCTCCAGTTCCTCATACTCCTGCTTCCCTTGGCACCGCTACTGCTGCTGTCTTCTGTCATCAAAGTATAAAACACAAGTGAAAATGAAGACGATGAGAGATTAAGGAGAGGAGGGAGAGGAAGAGAAAAGTGTGGGGTAAAGAGGAAAAAGGAGAGAGAGAAAAAGCATGAACTCCCAACAATTTTCAGTGCAGTAGAGTAAAGGCCTCAACATTTTACTTTTGCATATTTAATATATACTAGCTATTTCTGTAACAACAAACTTATCTAATCAACGAATCCCAAAGTCCAAATGAATGCAGTTTTTGGGATGAAAAAGGATTGTCTTCTCTGTGTTATGTTAGACATATTTAATTCTTCATTTTCTTTTGAAAAAATCAAGCAAACTCAATCCTCTGTATGCCAAAGTTATGGTGTGCCCAAAGTCAGGATTTCTCTTAAGTACTGTTCTCTTAGATAGGGCTTCCCCACCCTTTGCCTTAAGGCTGCTCATAATACATTTGAAAGCGGATTGTGGTTTTAGAGTTATAGGATTTGGGTGGGGGTCACAATATAAGAAAATGAATGAAATCTGGATTGCTTTCCCACAAGGCATTTTGTAAAACAAAGGAAGGGAACAGTTAAATCAACAATTGACTTGAAATGGTACATACTGTATGCATCAGGACCATTAGTGTATAATGCCTGCAACTTAGTCCAATTTCCATAAGTTCTACTTTTTCTTTTTTTCAGTTTGCCCTTCCTGCTTTTGATTATTAGGTGGGTGGAGGCTAAAACATACAATGAATGTTTGCAGGAACTGGGTATGTCTAGTCTAGGGGTGTCAAAATCAAAATCCTTCTGGCTGGATCCAACCCATGAAGTGCTTAGATCTGGCACAGGGGGGCACTCTGGAAACAGTGAAGGACCGGCCCACTGTGCTTCTGCCACTAAAAACCATTTTCACTGGCAAAGGATTGCGGGAGACCATGGCAGCTCTGCCTATTTTCACTGGCAAAGCCCTCAGGCCACCACAGGTGCCCCCAACATGAGTGACGTCAAGCTGGCCACACACACCCTGGCCATGCCATCCCCCCCCCCCCCATGAGGTCAAACACAACCCTGATGTGGCCCTCAGTGAAATCAAGTTTGATACCCCTGGTCTCGTCTAATAAAGAGAAAGACTGGGGATGACATGTTAGCAGTCTTCCAATATTTGAGGGGCTTTCATGAAGAAGAGGGGGTCAACCTATTCTGCAAAGCATCTGAAGGCAGAATAAGAAGCAACAGATGGAAAGTTATCAAAGAGAGCTCCAACCTAGAATTAAGGAGAAATTTCCAGACAGTGAGAACTATAAATCAGTGGAACAGTTTGCCTCCAGAAGTTGCAGGTACTCCGTCAGGGGAGGTTATTAAGAAGAGATTGGACAGTCAGTTGTCTGGAATGGTATATTCATGCACTTCACAACCAACACACATTTACAACATTACAGGATCCCACAATCACATGATTGCCATTTGTATGCTTTGCAATTGGCCCATGATAAGCAGTGTTAATGATGAACGTGGAAATAAAACCATAAATCACAGCTATGTGTGGTTTGGCTTAATGACCACAGTTATTCCCTTAATGACAAAAGCAGAAGTATGGTTCCAACTCTGTTGCAGTCGTGTGGCTTTCCACTTAGTAACCACAATGCTTACTGACAAAGTTACCAGTCCCAGTTGTGGTCACTCAGCTAGAACTACAGTACCAGTAAATTGTAAAATTGCCTGAAAAAGGCCTTTGAATGATTTGTATTTTCATTTACTCGCCTTCTAGAAACTAAAAATAATGGAGATGGTGAATTCTGTTTATCAGAGTATGGAATGAAAGTTGTGTCTTGAAATGATATTTGTTATTATTTTGGTATATGCTTATTTCAGAATTGATTGTAACCAATCTGCCCCCAATCTGCCTGTCCTTATCCTACTTACATCTTGTATTAGCCAATAATTATACTATTGCTAGTGGTTCTGCAACTGGGAAGTAAATACAATCTATCTATTAATCAAGGGGCTTTTGCCATTAGTGTCAGGAGCAAAGAATCAAGACCATATATTCAGTCTAGTTAAACTGATTTATTATTCATGCCTAAATACAAGAATCTACTCAATTTATGTCAGCACTAGATTGGTGCTAGATAAGAGTTAATAGAATTCAAGATGGGTTGAACTTAGTTCGCTTGTGGGAACGTAACGATTCCAGGCTGATTTCTCTCTTGACTCTGCCCCCAATCTGCCTGTCCTTATCCTACATCAGTGCTCTAATATGACCAATAAGAGCTTTTGTGCTGAAGGAAATGTAGCTGCTCTTTTCCCCTAAATGATGCTTGCATCTTTCATCATTCTGGCCCTCTTGAATCTTTTTAGTAAATTCAACCTTAGACTAATGCATTCCTTGGCAAAATTTTGCATGAGATAGTGTAGCACTGTAAACACAATGAAGTGCTTTGATTTTTGCACTTGAATATTTCCTTTGGTAAAAAAGTGAAATCATTGTTAATATTCTGCTTTTTAAATGGTCTTTTGCTTGGAAGAAGATTGTGGAGAGCTAATTTTAGGGAGCACTTGGGATTAAACTGGAAACATTGAATTATGCAACCACTATTGCTGGCTGCCTTTTTACTATGGTTTTTGGCCAGAGAGTCTACTTCCAAAATATAGGACTCAGCACTATTCATATTCATTTGATTCTAAGTGTTCCTAGTAATGCATGTGTGTGTGTGTATGTATGTACATACACACACATGCATGCACACACATACATACCCTGTTTCTCCAACAATACGGCCTCCCCCAATAGGAAGTCCCAGCATGTTTTATAGGCATGAAATGAAATTAAGCCCCTCCCCCCAAATTAAGGCCTATATTAAAACATGCGGAATGGGGGGATTGGTGGGGGGGCTTGCCATTAGGAAGTACTTTTGTTGCACACCCGGATATGGTGCTGCCTGCGTTGACCCCGATACAAAATGCCCCACCAACGCCGAGGTCAACATCCAAGCCGTCGCCGCCCGCCCACCTGAAGATGCAAGTGGGGGGGATTAAGTCACCCCCCAAAAGACGGCCTAGCCATTTTTTCGGGGCTCAAAAAAAAAATAAGACCCGGCCTTATTATATGAGAAACACGGTATATACATATACGTATATATAAATGTATGCAATATGATTAATCTTTATTAAAGCTATTCACTTAATAGTTAAAATTTAGACTATTTTTAATAAGTTAAGAAATAACATATTCCTCCTTTTCATTTTTTCAGTAGTAATTTCTTTAAAAATTACAGTTATAACAATAAAAACTAGTACAATTAAAAAATTAAGTAATATAAAAAAATTAGAAGATGCAAAAAAAGAAAAAAATGGAAAGAAATAGAATAAAAAAGAAAGAAAAAATAACATAAAAATAACATAAAGAAATAAAAATAAAATAAAAATATAATAAAGAAAAAGAAAAGAAATATATAAAGAAATTACTTCCTCCTTCATTACATTTTAGGAAGTTATCTTATCTTAAAATACAACAAATGATCTCTTCTTCCTATGTCCCATATTTATCTATCTAAACAAATCCTTAAAGCCTCTTCATTTCAATTCTGATGTTAGCAAAAGTCCATTAAGGGCTACCAGGGATAACAATATAGCTATTTTAACCTTGGTCAAATAAACCAACTTTATATCCCCCCCCCTTTTTTTTTACTTCTAACAATCTTGATCTTTAGTCCGTTCTACCAATGTCCTAGAAGTTGATTTCTTTTAATTTTTTCCTTTATCCTTTCTCACAAAATTCTTCAAAGCTTTAATAAAACTGTTTGGTAACACAGAGAGAGGGGAGAAGGAGAGGGGGGGAGGAGAGGGAGAGAGGGAGGGAGAGAGCCAGGAAGTGGGAGGGAGGGGGAGGGAGAGAGAGGGAAGGAGAGGAAGAAAGGGAGGAAGGGAGAGGGAGGGAAGGAGAGAGGGAGGAAGGGAGAAGGAGAAAGGGAGAGGGAGGGAAAGAGGGAGAGGGAGAGAGAGGGGGGAGAGGGAGAGAGAAAATGAGCTTCAGAAATGTCTCAGTTGCTGATTACTGGCATTCCTAGCATTCCTGAGGCTGTTCTCACAATACTTTGAAGAAAAAACAAATCCTAAAAAAGTTCTAAATATGAGTTTTATACTTTCTTAAATTATATAATGACATCATCCTCTAGCCCATAACTGGGGGCATCTTAAAACAGCATATGTCAGAAAAGCAGCTATAAAAAACCCATGTGTCAGGATAATTGGATAACTATTGCATGAGATCAAGCCAGTTGTCTGCAAACTTGAGATCAAGTTACAGATCAAATGCAATAATGGAGAATTCAAAATGGTGCCATCAATAATACAAGAGACAGAAATAGGCATGTATGAAATAGGATAGGAAAAGAAATGATACACAGATGGGCCTAAGATTAAGGCAGAGAAGCTGTTTAGACACAGATCTCAGGGCCTGAAACCAAAGTGATTCAATTAGGCAATGGATGTTTCAGAGAGTAGACTAGTAGGACACCAGATGTTCAGCCTATGATTCTTCCAAAGTTCCACCAAGTGATCAATAAAAAAACAGATACATGATTGAAAAAGGCAAGGAAGTCAAACCATAACTATACATCATTTGAGGTACAAGAAAGTTTAATGAGACTTCAGGTCTTCTTAGTAATATTTTCCCTACACTGAAACCACTAGCTTTAAAGTGTAGTTGTCCCAGATCTCCTCTTGCATAGAAAGATTCTGAAGGTGAGGAACATAAACAAGTGAATATCATTATAAATATGGTTAGAATTGTTTTGTTGCATTATATTATTACTATCAGTATATGTGTTATTTTTCCTTTCCTGACTTTTTTTGTAAAATGGTATGCCTGGACCATTACACTGTATTCAAAATACTTCTATATAAATTTTAAAAAACTTGGAAAAAATAAGAAATATTCTGAAGATGGGTTCATTCCAATGAGACTTCACTCTACAGGAAGGTTGTAGATATTTTAAGATTAGGATGGCATACAATTAAAATTAATCAATTTAAATCAATACATATTATGCTCGATGGAGGATTAAATCTACAAGTCAACCTATTTCCACAAAGAGTAAAAAGGTTCTTGTTTCTATGTTTGAGATACCATATTTTCAGGTTGTTTAGGTTGAACTTGAAGTCTAGCCAAGTCATCCAATGTTCATTTGTGTCTAACATTTTAAAAGGAAACAAAATGAAAAACATAATTGCACATTGCATGTATTTATATATTATTTTCAAGTTCTATATCAGGGGTGTCAAACTTTCCTTCCTTCCTTCCTTCCTTCCTTCCTTCCTTCCTTCCTTCCTCTCTTCCAATGGTGGGATTCAATTTTTTTTACTACTGGTTCTGTGGGCGTGGCTTGGTAGGTGTGGTGTGGCTTGGTGGGAATGGCAGGAGAAGGCTACTGCAAAATCCACATTCCTTCCTACCCCACTAACCTGCTTCCCAGCTCCGTTCTCCTGTGCAGGGCAACCAAAGAAGACCCAGATCAGCTGGGGCACAGGAGGCAGAGAATAGATGGAGGCAGGGCCAGTCAAGGGTGGTATTTGCCAGTACTCCAAACTATTCAAAATTTCTGCTACCGGTTCTCCAGAACTGGTCAGAACCTGCTGAATACCCACCTCTGATTCCTTCTTACCTGCCTGCCTGCTTTCTTTTCTGTTAACCTCCAACTAGATTCTTGTTGGCTGAAAGTATATTTCTACACAGTAGTCCAAATTCATAACATCCTTGACAGAACTGGACAATTATCCTTCAATACCCAGATTCCCCCTTTTCCTTGGGGATTTGTGGGGATTTCTGGAACAAAAGCACATACATACAAGACACTGGTTTTGTCCCTTAAATCTCATATTGTCCCATCGCTTAATTATTTTCTTTTAAAGACCCCCTCAAGAAAATGGCTTGAAATTATGAGAACCATTCAGTCCGTTAATGTCTTGATGCCATGCTCAAATGTTTGCAACCCTCATCCTAGAAGGTGGTTAATGATGCTTTGGAGAACCACCTAGAAGTTGGTTAACCAGCCTCATCCTAGAAGGTGGTTAATGATGCTTTGGAGTCTAATTTGTACAAACAGCCTGTTTCACTATGCAAACCATTGGAGGCTCATGTATCCTAGCAGCATGTTGGTTTACAATGCTTGAGAGCCACTGTTTGGAAGGGTGAGAAATTAATGGGATAAACCTTAAATCAGTTGACTGTTCTAAAATGCAACCCAACAGCAGTTGCTGAAAATTTATGGATTTGCTCTTCAACCGGAGTTTAGGAGGACCCGTTGCTTCATTTTTCCACTCGTTTGATATGTGTATTATTTATGAGATTAATGAGATCAGCAATCAAAATGTTAGTACCATAAATAAGCAAAGAGACCAACCCTCAACATGATACTAGAGCTGGTGAAGAACATTGCTGGCACTGCCAGTTGTTTAACATGGTCCCATCCAGGCCTTAGTCAAGCAGCTTGATGGATCATACTGACTGCTAATTTAGTCTAGCCAAGCAGATGCCTTCAGGCAGCCTAGGACTTGAGGAGGATGGATAGGCTAGAGCAGTGATGGCTAACCTTTTCATCGTCGCGTGCCAAAAGTGCATGTGTGCACATGCAAGCGTGCCTGCACCCATAATGCAATGCGCACGTGACCCCCCTGGCCCCTGTGCATGTGCACACAACCCCCTGTGTGTTCCCCATGCCTCTGCGCATGCACACATGGCTCTCTCATGCTCCCCGCTCCCCACATATGCACGGCAGATACCTGACAATTAGCGGGCTTGTAGGAGGCAGGTGCGTGCATATGCAGTGGACCTGATTTGGGGTGACGGTTCACGTGCTGGCAGAGATGGCTCTGTGTGCCACTTCCGGAACACATGCCATAGGTTGCCATCACAGGGCTAGACACAGTATGTCCCCGCACCCCCCAACCCATTACAGTTAGAAAGGGAAGAGGACACTGGGAAATCAACCACTGGCAAGACCTACTCTGAAATTCTCCCAGATAATCTGAAATAGTTCCATTGAAATTTGGCTGTTTTGTTTCCAAATTTCAGTGACAAATTGCGAGGCTCCTGTTGGGTGGCTACAAAAGAAGTGTTGATGGGCTTTGCACAAACCCATGGATGAAAAGTGTCCATTTCTGCTTTAAAAGGCCACATTTTAGTTCTGCAGAAATGTCTATATTACATTTATTCTATTCACACTGGAAATTCTAAGTAGTTGTATGCAGCAATGAGAGTTTTAAGTTAATAACTGAGCATTAGGTTGCTTCATAATATATTTATAAGGTTCATTAATAACTGATTTCGATGAAATAACTAAATATTCACAATGCAGCAGGAGCACCTGCACTTTGGTTGAATTGCATTGGTGTCCCTGCGAAATTTAAACCATGCACACAAACCCAGAGACATTCCCAAGCAAACATTTTGGTGTTTTCTGCAACAAGCTATTACCTCAGCAATAGCTATTACTATTGAATGTTCCCTCCTGAACCTGTTCTGTTAGAGCACGAAATATTGCCAGGAAATTATAAATAATTTGTATGCCGTATTCAAGAGAAATGGCCCAAAAAGAATCTTCAAGCCAAAAATTAAAAGGATCAAGGCCCATAGGCATATTTATGAAATGAGGATTAGCAGAGAAAGCAAGACCGGCAGGCAGTTTGGGTTTTTTTTTTGTTATTTGTTTTTTTAAAACATTCATCACTGGGATTACCAAAAGGCAGAAATGTGTTGAAAAACACAGGCCTACAAAATCCCTCAGGGCACATTGGTCATAGTCTGTTCTCAAGCTGGAGTTATTAAAAAAAGAACACTATCAATTTGAAATAGAAAACAGTTGGGGCAGAACTAGTAGGAAAATGCTTTCTGCTTCTTAAAGTTGAACAAAGACTTCAGACGATTCTTCCTGAGCCTCTCCCTGTCAATATTTTATATTCCTTCAATGAAAAAAAGAAAGAAGAATTGTCCTGTTGGGCAGTGGTGGAATTCAAAAAAATTTACTACCGGTTCGGTGGGCGTGGCTTGGTGGGCATGGCAGGGGAAGGATACGGTAATATCTCCATTGCCTTTCCACCCCACTAAACGGCTTTCCAGCTCTGTTCTCCTGTGCAGGGCAACCAAACAAGACCCAGCTGGTCAGCTGGGACTCAGGAGGCAGATTATAGATGGGGGAGGGGCCAGTCAGAGGTGGTATTTGCTGGTTCTCCAAACTACTCAAAATTTCTGCTATCGGTTCTCCAGAACTGGTCAGAAACTGCTGAGTACCACTTCTGCTGTTGGGTCAGGAGTAGATGTGCTGGCTTCCCCCAGTTTGGTAGTGTCCAAATGTATTGGAGATATAATTCCCAGAAGGCCTAGCCAGCCCATGTACCTATGGATAGGTTTGTTTGCGTGTATATATTTATACAAAGGTAAAGGTTTCCCTTCCAGTTATGTCTGACTCTCGGGCACAGTGCTCATCTCCATTTCTTGGCTGAGGAAGCCAGCGTTGTCTGCAGACAATTTCTGTGGTAATGTGGCCAGCATGGCTATAGACTGAAGGTAATGCTGTTACCTTCCCACCTAAGTGGTACCTATTAATCTACTCGCATTTGCATGCTTTCAAATGGCTGCTGGTATGGACGGCAGAGGTATCGGACAGTGAGGACGAAAGGGAACCAGTCAGAGAGACTGGCGAGGACTTGGAAGAGGGTCATGCATCCGATGCAGGGTTGGGGCCAGGACCATCTGAGAGTGAGGTGCTGCTTTCGGAGTCTGACAGCAGCGAAGCAAAGGACCCCGGGGAGCCTGTTCCCA
This sequence comes from Pseudonaja textilis, assembly GCF_900518735.1. The sequence goes on from NW_020769308.1 coordinate 6,877,440, forward strand.
GTGCGTGTGTGCTCAGAGCTGCTAGAAGGCAAGAGCAGCTGAAGCAGAAGGGGCGACTCGGGAGTAAGGCTGAGAGGTGATTGCCCCTCCCATAAGCGATAAAAGTCAGTCCTCAATTATGAAGAGCTTTGCAGGAAGCAAAGCAGTTCAGTAATTTCTGAGTCCTTCGTGAAGCTCTTGTACTCTGATTGGTTTTTTCTAGATTTTTGGGTTGGTTTATGTTAGCCTTAATTGGTCTTCTGTTTCTTGGCACCATTCGACAGCACTGAAAAGCGTGCTCTTATCTGTGGAACTGTGTATAATGAGTTTTTGGCTGGGAATGCAAGTAATTCCCGGTGTCAAATTTACAAGTCCTGCCAGTTTCCACTCTGGTTTAAAAGTTCTACGATTGGAAAGTATTTGAGTAGTTTTCTTCTGTTAGGAAAAGGAAGCTGCTCCATTTTTGTAAAGCTGCTTTACTGTATCTACACAGAATGTGCTTTTTGACGCCATCTACGAATGTGTTCCAGCTCCTAAATAAGACATTATGATGACCCATCAGAACCAGTCTTTTAAGACTTTTAACATTGCTTGTTCCAGGCACTTCCAACAATTTTATTTGTCTTTCAACACATACCATCCTGCAGTGTGAAAAATGTCTCCTTCCGTGCAAGACAAAAGGCACGATTGCTTCAAATTTGTCCATTTGACCCTGTAGATTATGCACTCTTAGGCTCAACAAAGAGTCCTTTGATAGTGCTGGTTTTCTGACATCCTTGATGACCTGGCTTGTTTGTCTTTCTCTTTTTCCTTCTTTCATTTGTCAAATAAAAGCTTTAGTCAACATTTCCGGGCTTTTAGCGAAAGTATTTTGATCTGGATTTGCCTTTTTTCCACAATCTTGTTGTTGTCCATGGCTGCCATCACTTAGAAATATTGCCTAGAGAGTGAGAGCCCAGAAGAGATAGAAGAAGGTTATCTGTTTGATTTTAATGAGATTTGGCTCCAGCCTCTTGGTGTAGGCCATGGTCAGAGTTGAAGCAAGGAAAAACAAACCACTTATTTTTGTATATGTGACTGCAAAGAACAGAGAGCATTAACTGAATGGAAAACAAGGTTCTGAGCATAATAAAGTCAATCATATTCATATTTTTTTTAATCTGCCACCATTAGATTTTTTTTAAAAAAGATTTGCTTATGTCTCCAAAGCACCTATCACCAAGGATAAAAAAGTTACTGGTAATTACAGAATAATTTGTTCTTTATTGCCACCTTTTACCTTTTGTTTATGTGCTACATTTTTAGCTTGAAGCTAAGTCTTGGTTCCTACGTTGCATAAAATCATATAATGCATGTGGCAGGAACCTTGTCACTGTGGTATGTAATCTGTAGTTTTTGATGTAAAAAGATGTGTGAGCTCACCTGGTTGTGATTTCAAGTGGGTAAGTAAACCAAGACTTTTGCTAATGGGAGAATCCTGCTTAAATTTCAAAAGCTTGAAGAAGAAAAAGGAAATAGTGGCATTTAATATTGAAGGGTGAAGTTTCAAAAGATATTCACGCTCAGATGTGTGCTGTAGTGATAAAAGAAAGAGAGAGTCCCTATTTGTGTTAGGGTTAGGCAGGGATGGGATTCAAATTTCTTAACAACTGGTTCTTCGGTGTGGCCTAATTTGTGGGTGTGGCTTGGTGGTCATGTGATTGGGTGGGAGTGGCTTGGTGACTGGGCATGGCTTGGTGGTCATGTGATCGGATGGGCATTGTTTGTATGTAAATATTATTTATGTAAATATTGATTTTTTTTATATAAAAAAGAGCAACTTTTACCCAAAAGCAGGCAAAGCAGGCAGGCAGATTGAGTTGCTCACAGAATCACAGATTAATTTAGAGATCTATCTATCTGCAATCGGCTACCTGAGTCTGCACTGAAAAGCTTCAGTCCTGAGGAAGGTTCGGCTCTGTTTTAGATTAGCTAGAAAGCAAGAAATCCAATGATTTCCTGCTTTCTAGCTGATCTAAATCTCCTGGAAGAGCAGAACAGCTAATGGTCGAGGGGAAAAAAGGAAAAATAGCAATTTACCAAACCAGGCAAGTTGGATGGCTTGCATTCCAGGTAAGGAGTGAGTGGGCAGGGAGGGGCAGGGCCAGCCAGTGGAACAATTTGCCAGTTCTCCGAACTGGGGACAATTGTGTGTGCAGTGTTTGCAAGAAATCATCAGCTGTGCCACCTGGACAGCTGACAAGCGCTACACTTGGGTGTGCAGCATTTGAAAATCCTCTTGTTTCCTGCTTTTTCAACCTCAGCTGTGCCACGCAAAGCAGCTGAGGAGGGAAAAGCAGGGAATAAAGGACAGCCTAGAGCCCGGGCAGGCAGGTGGGCCAAACACCAAACCGGTTTGGTGTCAGTTGCTCTTCGCAGCTACAGGTTCTATAGAACTGGACAGAACCGGTAGCATCCCACCCCTGGGGTTAGGGTTAGGGTTAGTCCAAGGGTCTTCAAACTTGGCAAGTTTAAGACTTGTGAACTTCAATTCCCAGAATTCCTGAGCTAACATGACTGGGGGATACTGGGAGTTGAAGTCTTAAAGCTGTCAAGTTTGAAGAGCCCTGCCTTAGAAAGTAACTCTCATGGGCTGATTTCAAAACCACACAAATATCGCTTAAAAGGTTTGAGCATTTTGTGGTTCAGCACGTTGTGAGAAAGGTTTGGCATGTTGTGTGAACCAAGTCATTACAGGAAGACACCATATGGATTAATTCATTTGGGTATCATGTGTGATGTGAACATAGCTGTGTTTTGTTAATCTATGTTTTGGGGCAGCTGCCACCATAGAAGGAGATAAAGCAAGTAAGAGGGTGGCATTAGCACCACAGTTCAAGCTTATGGCTTGGATTGCAATACCGCTGCTGCCATTTTACTTGCTTTGACATCACTATAGCCTGAAGACACTGATGATTTGGGGGGTTGCGTTCTGTGTGAAGGCAACCATGGTACTTTTTTTAAAAAAAAAGGATGAATTTAATTGCTTTGTGGTTATAGCATTTCAATATTCAGGAGCCACTGCCAGGGAATGCAGAAGCCATGTAAATGGGTTGACATTTGAAAACCCTCATGACAAAAATTGACATAATCTATATCGAACAAATAATAGGCCCTGAATGTCATTCCAGGATTTTCTCTGGTGAGCCCTGTGTGCTTTCTTGCTGCTGATGGAAGAAGTTGAGTTAGTTACAGCCACCAGCTTCATAGTACCAGTGTTGTATCTTCGGAGGAAGATGCTGGAAGTTGGGGCCAAGATAGCAAGCCTAACGGTATTGCAAGTACTCGTCCTTCTCTTTTAATCTGGGCTCCTCTCTCACAGGTCCCCCCTAGTCAACTGAAATTTGGGTCCTGAAAAGCCAAATGTTGCATAAGAACCCAGGCAGGATTTCTCCACCCACCCACACCCCCGGCCTTTCCCCACCTTCTGAGCCAGAAGTGACATTTTATCAGACAGAAGGAAGGGAGGTTATTCTTGGAACTCCTCTGAGAGTTTCCAAAACAACTTCTGGGTGGAAGGAAAAGGAATGCAAGGCAACCGGGAAAACACTCCAGAGAGAGAATGTCTGTGTGCCTGTGCTTTAGTTTTCATCCATTTCTCAGCCAACCAGCGCCAAAGCAGCTACATCTGGATGAAATTAAGGCAATGGTAGCCAACCTTTTTGGCAAGCAAGCTGTAGCTGAGCCTGGAGGAAGGCCTCCCTCCTCCGGAGAGGCCATAACTCAGCAGTGAAGTGCATGGTTTGTTGCAAGGCAGCCTTCCCATTGAGTTTTACAGTTCTTTCTTAGAAGAGCTTCTGTCTGAAACCCTTGAGAGCGTCTGCCGGTCAAAGGAACTCAAGTCTAGCCAGATGGAAGACAGTTTTTGCCTGGTGCATAATATATTTAATTACGGGATTTGGACAGAGGAGAACTTCACAGAAGAAGTTCCAGTACATTAAAAAAAAAATCACAAGAATGAAAATGAATAATTGAAAAGACGGAGTATGTTAATCAATATAATATTTTGATCTTTGCTGTTTAGTAACGGACCTAAATAGGTGAACAAAACACAAACGCTGGCTCTGGACCAGTCATTTTATAGCGGAATGTAGTGACGTGGATCCCTCAAATGTTCTCCGTCAGTAGCTGGGTGTTCCATGGTACTCAGAACCACAAACTACCGTTCCAATTTTAGCCTCATCCTAGCATTGTTGTGCAAACTCATCTCCGCTGTGATTTTGCATACCAGCAAAGAAGGTTCACACTTTGTGAAAAGCTATTTTGTGGTTGGCATGGTTTAGTTTTGTTTTCCTATTTTCCTGCAACACGTTATGCTTTATTTGACAAGCCGCAGCTTAGTTCAAAGTGTGACTTTGGTTTCAGACTCGCATGTCCTGTGGGTTTTTTTTTTGCATTACACCTGTTGACGAGACAAAGAAAGTATCTGTACACCAAAGAAAATGCATGTAGTATATACTAAACCACAGCTGAGCCTGCTTTGCTCCAAGGTGCCACATTCTTCGGGCTGATTTTGCTTTATGGCCACCCAAGAAGATTGGCTGTGCTACCTAAAAAAAAAAATGGGGGAATTCATCACGATTCAAAGCCACATGATTTTCCCCATGCCCTTCGGCCTCTAATTATTATTTAAAAAATGGGAATACCAGGCCTTTTCCTCAGAAGGATGATACACACCCAAGATTACTGAACAGGAGGCGTGGGCTCTAAAATTGTACGTACTGTAATTTGTTCCATTTATTCTTGCACGTTGGAAAAAGAAGTGTCACAATAAGGAAGAAACATTCTAATTTAGCAGGAGGGTAGATATTAACTATCCTTCCTTCTACTGGGAATTAATATAAAAAAACCCACAGTAAAATTTCAACAAAAGCATGCCAGGTTTGAAATACTGTGGCCTGCTCAAATTGTACACAAGAACGTGTAGATAGGATGTCAGTGGTAGGATTCAAATTTTTTTACCTGTTCTGTGGGCATGACTTAGTGGGCGTGACAGGGGAAGGATACTGTAAAATCTCCAGTCAGAGGTGATATTTGCCGGTTCTCTGAATTACTCAAAATTTCCGCTACTGGTTCTCCAGAACTGATCAGAATCTGCTGAATACCACCTCTAGATAATGTGTATTTTGGGTTATGAGGTTCATAGAACTGACTAAGGATAGATTGTACATGTGAGCAACATGTGGTCAAAATTTGAAATACAATTCATCATGGTTTATTGCATCAGTGTATTATAGATATAGGATGGGACTAGGACCTGGGAAACTCAGGATCATGTCCATCTCGGTGACAGAAGCTCACTGGATTAATCTGACATAGTGTGTCTTATTCTACCCAGTCTATTTCACTGTGTGTTTATTGTAGGGAACAAACGGTTGAAGGGAGAGCTACCTTGGTCAACTTGCTTTCTAGGAAGAAATGTGAGGTCTCATCTCAAATCTAACAAATAGATACAGCCAAGATTTACAAACCTATGCAAAGCCAAAGTTTTGAATTGGCACTGATTGAAAGTAATGAATGGTTTCTTTCTTGAGAAAGCTACACATGTGCTAAGTCAAAACCAAAACTATTTGACAAGATCTTATGTGTGAATGAAATCCCTATGTACACAAAGGAGCACAGGGTGCAGACATCCTGCTACAGCCATAAATCACAGGGTATAAACCACAGTTCAGACAACATGTTAACAAGAACCAAACTAATTACATCATGGCCAGATGAAATGTCTGGACTCTTCATTGAAAGGTGAATGGGAGAATTCCAGCGGTAATGGAGTTAGGCAGATTTTCCATTCCCAGTTGTAGACCTTGGATAACTGGGTTGCTTTGCTATTCCTGTACATCAGGGGTGTAAAATTCAATTTCATTGGACGGTCACATCAAGGTTGTGTTTGACCCCAGGGGGCCGGGATGGGCGTGGCTGGAGTGGGCGTGGCCAGCTTGACATCACTCATGTCGGTGCCATCTGTGGTGGCCCAAGCATTCTGCCAGTGAAAATGGACTCCTGAGCTCCGTTTTCGGCTGCGCTGGCCTCCTGCAACCCTCTGCCAGTTCCATTTTCACTGGCAGAGGCACCATGAGCTGGTCCTTCGCTGTTTCCAGGATGGCCCTGTGGGCCAGATCTAACCACCCTTGAGTTTGACACCCCTGCTATACGTGAAAAGTTGTCATGTAAGGGCCATGGAAAAAACAGAGACTTAATTTTCACCTCTTAACTTCTACTTGGTCATCTGGCTTTTTGCAGCCCAGATATAGCAACCTTCCGTATGGTTCTGCTACTTGTGTGTTGAAAATAGCTGCACTGGAAAGTTTACAAAGGTTTTCCGAGGATTCAGACAAATAACCAAAGGGGAAAAAAGAAAAAGAAAAGCAAGCACTCTGAAAATACATTTCTTATCATTTCGGCAGCCAAGATGTGGAGTTTTCTTGTTCTAGACATACAGAGAAGCCTTTTTGATTTATAGTCAACATCTTTCACTGAGGGAGCCAACATTTAATATTGGCTTCCTCTCTACATTGCAAAACCCAAATATTTCCAGCAATATTCCCACACTACCTTGAAGCTGACAGATAACTGGAAAACAAAGGCCTCTTCTATGGCATTCATGGGCCAAGACCACCACTCCTTGGGGGAGATCCACAGAAAGCACCAGAAAATCAAAAACACTCCAAGGGAAAGAAGACAGAAATATATACTGCCAGTTTTTCAGAGAGAGAAGGAGAGGGAGATGGAATTTATTCAAGTAATTATTTTAAATTCCTCTGACCTGATATAACACACTAGGCTAGTGTTTCTCAACCATGGCAACTCTCTGACATGTGGATTCAACTTTCAGAATTTCCCAGCCAGCTATGCTGGCCTGGGGAATTGAAGTCTCCCTATCTTAAAGTTGCTAATTTTGAGAAACATTGCACAAAGCCACAAGCAAAGCTTCAAGGGAGAGGTTTCACCTGAAAGTGATTAGACTCAAATAATCCATCATCTCTTAATTCCATATCTGAGCCCAGTTGGTAACCTGGTTTAATAACTGAAAAAAACATAGCTTGTTAAACAAGTGTTTGTGCTTCCATTCACTTAACATGTTAAGCGAGAATGAAACATGTTAAGTCAGAAATGAGAATGAAGGCTTAGCATGCTTTATGAACCAAGCCCATGTTTCCAATCAAAAGTCTGGAAATGTGAAGAGTTTATTTATAATGAATGTAGTCTAAGGAACTAAAAATTTAAATGGTTTTGTTGGGGAAGACTAAATGCTAAACGTCAGGGTCAAAATCCATTCCACGGTTACTTGTGTTCAAATTAGAGTTATGCTCATGTTTAAACTTGGGTCTCTAGAGGCTGTTGAATTATACTTTGTAGAAGCTCCAGCCAGCTTAACTAATGGAAAGGATGGTTGCACAACATCTGGAGGATGAATTTTCCAAGACTCTGGCATCCAGTAGTTAAGCAAAGAACACTGATGTCATTGCAATGTGTCTATGGATTCCCCCAAATTTGGGTGAGGGAGTCAGCAAAGGAAGTGGGGAAACTAGTTCAAAATCCCATCTGAATTTTAATGGAAAACATGTCAGAGCTTGGTTCACACATAAAGTACTTCTGGGTTACTAGATCTGAGCTTACTCTTTGGAATTTGCTGGCTGCATGTCAAAGGGGAAGAAAAGATTTGTGGCAGAGATGGTATTCAGTTTTGACAGGTACTGGAGAACCAGTAGCTGAAATTTTGAGAAGTTTGGAGAACTGGTAAATACCACCTCTGGTTGGCCCCACCCCCATCTATTCCCTGCCTCCCGAGTCCCAGCTGATCGGCTGGGTCTTCTTTTGTTGCCCTGCACAGGAGAACAGAGCTGGAAAGCAGGTTAGTGGAGTGGAGAGGGAATGGTGATTTTACAGTATCCTTCCCCTGCCATACCCACCAAGCCACACCCACAGAACCGGTAGTAACAACATTTAAATACCACCACTGATTTGTGGCTATGGTGGCCTCATCTGTGTAGATATAGGAAAGAGAAGGCTGGATATCCATCTGCCAGAGTTGCTTTCACTTGGATTCGTGCCCACAGCAGGAAGTTGGAGTCAAAGGTATTAATGACCCCATCCAACTCTAGAATTTCTGTGATTGAGTTATGAAGGCCATGAAAAAGTGATTGGGGCAATACTGGGAACTGTGTGTCGGGGGAAAAGAAGGCAGAACCAGGGAGCATCACCAGCTTAGAATTGTTACATTCCCTTCTTCTGGATTACTATCTAGAGCAGAGATGGGGAACGATGGCCCCTTTATGACTTGAGGACTTCAACTCCCAGAATTCCTGAGCCAGTTGAAGCCCACCTTGGTCTACAGCAAAGGTGGCCAATCTGAGACTTCAGGGCCATAGCTGACCAGTAAAATCCTTGGACTAAATCCTCCAAGGACCTCTAAATATTGTAACCAAATTATAAAATTGAACAGAAAATATATGAAATCTTTGATGGAGCACAGTCATATCATCTAGATTTAATTTTAATTACATGGAAAAGTAAATACATTATATCTAATTTTGCTCTGGCTCCTTCCATCACTTTTTGGCATGTGATTTTGAGTATGTCATTCAAAAACTCATGGCCCAGAAAAAGCAGTCCTTTTGATCTAGAATATTTCTGGAAATACATCTGTAAAAAATGTGTCTTTTTGTTGACGGTGGCTATTGGATTCAGCTTCACCAACACAAACCTTTTAAAGGGGGAAGAATGCTTATGAATTGGTGGATCATAAATTAGATGAGAGCCCCTTGGTATGTTTGGAGAATCTTGTTTCTTTTTGCTTTTTTTTGCAGCAAAACACCATTGGCTTTCAGAAGCTACAAACAAACAAAACAGATTTCTTTGACAACTAATACAGATCCCTGTAAACAATTTGTTTTGGGGGCATTTTCCTTTGGAATTGATAGCAGCAAGAGGGGGCTTTCATAATTAGAATTAGAATAACAAGAGTTGGAAGGGACCTTGGAGGTCTTCTAGTCCAACCCCCTGCTTAGGCAGGAAACCCTACACCACTTCAGACAAATGGTTATCCAATCTCTTCTTAAAAACTTCCAGTGTTGGACCATTCACAACTTCTGGAGGCAAGTTGTTCCATTGATTAATTGTTCTGTCAGGAAATTTCTCCTTAGTTCTAAGTTGCTTCTCTCCTTGATTAGTTTCCACGCATTGCTTCTTGTCCTGCCCTCAGGTGCTTTGGAGAATAGCTTGACTCCCTCTTTTTTGTTGCAAGCCCTGAGATATCGGAACACAGCTATCATGTCACCCTGAATCCTTCTTTTCATCAAAGGAGACATAATGTTCTGGCTTTGAATGATTAACTCAAAGATACTCTGAAAACAGATCCCCGCCGTTCATTTAATAAGTTGGAATGGTCTGTTATCTCAGCGTATCAATCTTTCTTGATTCAAGAATCTATATCTGGGGTGAGAGTGTTCTGTGTTCCATTAATATCAACAGAAACATGAATCCCCCAGTCCAAAGCTATGAAAGCAATCTCAGATCTGTTACGGCTACCTGTACTCCAAAGAATTGTGTTAGACACCGCTAAAGCTTTCTTTGCCAAAGGCTGTGCAGGCTTTTGCAAAGAGGGGGAGGTTTTTTTTTTCTTTTCCTTGACATTTGGAAACATTTGTCTTTGGTTTAGAACTGGCATGAAAAGAAGATGGATTTGGACTCCAAGTTAAAAATCAAGCTCAGCGTGCCAGAGTGCTGTTATTTTAACTTTGCTTTGGAAGAAGGCAACAGCAAATTACTGAAGCCACACTGACATCTTGTATTGCCCTGTTTGGAGTCCAGTAGGGTTGGGTCACAAGGTTTTTTGAGGATTCAGAAGCAATGACTGCATAGAATGAATAGTAAAGGCTTTATTTCACAGACGTGTAAGAAAATAATGACTTAACATGAGGGAGCTATCAATGAATATTTTCAGATTGGTGAAAAATACAGTGTACAAAGAAAGAAAGATCCTATGTTCCATTTGGCTGGTCAGGGAGTGATAGAGAGATGACAGCTGTAGGATCCCTCCAAAACCAGCAAGCACTGTGAGTTAGGTTTGCATCCAAGTTTCCTCCCATGGGAATCCTGAGTAACTTATACAGGCTCTGAAACACCATTACTCACCCTCCTTTTTGAAGGTCTCGTCTCGCTGGAGTTTACCAAGGACAAGTTCATCTTATCTTCTGCTAGGCATACTTAGTTAAGCTCTGCCAAAAAATGAAACCATGAAGGCTAAGGAGTCTTTGTTTATACCAGGTGGCAAGGAAACCATCTCCGAATGAAAGAGCATTTGTTTCTCAAAGTTGATTGAAGGAAAGATGAGAAGAAAACATGATGTCCTACCAAGGACGGGACATAACAAAGTATAACCCTTTGGTAACTAAAATAAGAGCTTGCTTAATTCTATATTACATACTTAGCTATTATATAGAAATAAAGAATTATGTACACCAGCTAAAGGAAGAGGCACAGGCTACTATCCAATTGCTCGTACCCGATCTTCTGTTGGAGCCATTTGAGGTTTTCTGGAATGCTGACACCAGGACCATATGTGCTCATGTATCACTAGTTGTTCATTTTGATCTAAATAATTGAATAAAGTGAAATAAGTAAGAGATAATAATACCTCTCACCACTTCAGATATGTATAGAAGTGGTAGATCACGCTCATCCATGCCACTGCTAATTACTTGAGGAGCCATCTCATCTCCACCCGTGCTGGCAGAGGAAGCCTGCTGAAGGCCCCATTGACCGAGATATTCTGGCTGGTGGGATCCCGGAGAAGAATCTTCTCTGCCATTGTTCCTGCCCTTTGGAACTTCTTGCCCCTCAGAATGAGGTCGGCTCCAACCCTCCTGACCTTCTGCAAGAGCTTAAGGACCTGGCTCCATCAGTTGGCTTTGGGCTCCAATGAGGAAACTTCACATTGGAGGTTGTTGTTACTTCTTCACTTCACTTCACTTAGACTTGTATACCGCTTTATAGTGCTTTACAGCCCTCTCTAAGCGGTTTTACAGAGTCAGCCTGTTGCCCCCAACAATCTGGGTCCTCGTTTTACCAACCTCGGAAGGATGGAAGGCTGAGTCAACCTTGAGCCTGGTGGGATTTGAACTGCCAAATTGCAGGCAGCCGGAAGTCAGAAGAAGTGGCCTGCAGTACTGCACTCTAACCACTGAACCACCAAGGCTCTTCTTAGATTAACAACAGACCCCACCTCCCTCTCCTTGCTCATCCTATTTCCTCCCTCCCCATCTTTTAGTCAGAGTTGAGTATTTGGATCCTTATAGTATTTTATTCAAATTGTACATAGGTTTTGTATAGTTTTATCCTTTTTAGTAGTGTTAAACCTAATATTAACGTTGTTAAACCTAATGAGAAGGAAGGACTCACTGGAGAAGAGCCTGATGCTGGGAATGATTGAGGGGCTACATGTTGTCTACATGGATTCCAGGCTATGATTGATTGTTCTTGTTGTTCTGAGATCATCTGCAAATTTAGCAACAATCCTCGTTTTCAGGGATGACTGTATGGAGGCTGAAAGGGAATAACCTTCCATCTAGACTATTCTTTAAGAGTGGAATTCTCTTTGGGAACAAGCATAAGATGCAATGTATCCACCATGCCAACCATTCTGCAGACAGGAAGGTCTCTCATCATATACTTTCATTTGTTCTCCAATCCATGTTCAGGTCTTTCTATCTTGTCTTGTGATGCCGAGCATGTATCTTTCTATGGCACTTTGCACCACTCTTAGCTTTTGTATCAATTGTGAGGTTAGTGTCCATGTTTCACTAGCACATTTTAGGGCAGGTAGCACACAGTGATCGAAAACTTTTCTCTTCATGCATAGGGGGAGGTTGCTCTTGAAAATTATGCTTCGCTTGCTGAATGTCTGCTACCCACATTTAACACACTGTTCAATTTCCTTTGCTGTGTCACCTTCCATTGAGATCCATTGGCCAAAGTATATGTAGTGGTCTACTACGTCTAGTTCTTCTCCAGATATATATTTTTTCTTTCTTTGGTGAATTTATTAAACATAACTTGGCTCTATTTCAGGTTCTCCTGCTTTGTACAGCTCCTGTATGTGTCTTTGTAGCTATTTTGGGTCTTGTGACAAGAGAATAACATCATCTGTGGATAGATAGATAGATAGATAGATAGATAGATAGATAGATAGATAGATAGATA
>NW_020769308.1:6889671-6909962 GCF_900518735.1 Pseudonaja textilis
ATAGATAGATAGATAGATAGATAGATAGATAGATAGATAGATAGATATTTTTATTTATTTGATTTGTCAATCGCTTACAAGATAATAGGTATAAGTATAAACATGAGTAAAAATACAGGAAATAGGTATGAATAAATGGGGACAATAGGACAGGGACGGTGGGAAGGTAACAGCGTTCCGTTTATTCATGCCGGCCACATGACCACGGAGACATCTTCAGACAGCGCTGGCTCTTCGGCTTTGAAATGGAGATGAGCACTGCCCCCTAGAGTCAGGAATGAGTAGCATGTATCTGCAAGGGAAACCTTTACCTTCACCTTAGAGGGTGCTCCCGCTAAAACAGGTGATGTCAAACTCAATTTCATTGAGGGTTGCATCACCATTATGGTTGCCCTCAAAAGGCCAGTTGCATGTAAGATGATGAGAAGGGCATGGCTGGGTGGGTGTGGCTGGCTCTCGAGCTCCTGGGGCACCGGAACCCCACAGTCTAGTCCAGCCCAGCCCAGCCCAACTTCCCTAAAGGGATGCTAGGCCACACTTACCTCCTCCTCAAGGCTGCTGCTGCCGTGAGGCAAGGCTGGGTGAGGAGAGGTGCTACTGAGGTAGTGGGGGGCTGACCCCCTCGCCACTTCCAGGGCAGATCCGCAGACCACATCTAGCCCGTGGGCCTTAAGTTTGACATTCCTGCTCCAGTGGTGGGATTCAAAATTTTGTACTACCGGTTCTGTGGGCGTGGCTTGGTAGGTGTGGCATGGTAGGCATGGCAGGGGAAGAATACTGCAAAATCCCCATTCCCTCTGCACCCCACTAACCTGCTTTCCAGCTCTGTTCTCCCGTGCAGGGCAACCAAAGAAGACCCAGCTGATCAGCTGGGACTCGGGAGGCAGAGAATAGATGGGGGAGGGGACCAGTCAGAGATGGTATTTGCCAGTCCTCTGAACTACACAAAATTTCTGCTAGTGGTTCTCCAGAACTGCTCAGAACCTGCTGAATACCCACCTCTGCCCTGCTCTAAAAGGATGCAAATGACTAGCTGCCTGCAAGGACTATAAATCCTTCCATTCCCCACTATCCTGTCAGAACTGAAGAAGCTTCTTGGATGAGAAGCCAAACGTCTTCAAAGGAAAAACAAGAAAGTTCAGTTGCCTCCTGAAAATTTATATGAACTTTGGGAGTTCAGGCCAGAGCTAATTTTGGCTTGCTAGCATCTTTCTTTTATGTCCCTTTCCATCATTAGAGTCCTTTTAAGGATGAAATGGATGCAGAGTTTGAACTTAACTTTCGAAAGTCCTTCCCTCCCCCTCCCCACCGGGCCATGGTTCTATTCCCTTTTGAAGCTTAGCCTAAAGTGTTACTATTGTGGCCCTTGAAGCAATGGGGTTTCTGCAGAAGTTGGCAAGTCAGTCTCTGGGTCTCATCTTAGGAACCTTAGACCTTAGGAATTATTTCTGTAAGTCAGTTATGATGCCAAAAAAGCATGATGTACACCAATTTTCAAATTCTGCAGAAGACTGTAGATGACTTACTTGCCAAGTGTTTATGTATTAATTGTGGTACATAGGCTTCTGAAGTTAATAAACTTCTTATATGGGGTGGCTGTGAGTATCTAATACTAGAACTCTAAGAAAATTATTTATTTATACTAAGATGTTAGATGCTCCAAGCAGCTTGTGGATTTCTGTGTTTGTCTCTCTGTGTGCAAACCACACACACACACACACACACACACACACACACAAAGAATAGCCACATGTCAACCAAACCAAGGAATAATAAGTGCATCTCAGAGTTAAAGCTGCATTAAAAGGATTCAGAAAACCATAATAAACAACCTAGATCAGTGGCCCCCAACCTTTTTCGTGCCGCAGCCTGGTACCAGCATCACAAAATCATCCGTGGCCGGGTACTGGCATCACAAAATCATCTGCGGCCCGGTACTGGCATCAGTACGCATGGCAAGGTGAGCCGAGTGACCGGCCAGCTAGCCGTCCCCCGCTTCTCCCCGCCACCTTCAACTCCTCCTTTGTACCTGTGTTGATGGGCTTCGGGATGGCTTCCAGATGGTCGCTTGGTTCGCCTTGCCATGCGTGCTGAAAGAATCCTCGCGCCTTAGTTTTGTTTGAAGCCACACACCCCTCAATGAAACTAAGGCACGAGGATTCTTTCAGCACCCAAATGCCGCTTTCTACCCGGAAAAGCTCACCGGAAGCACTTTTTCATCAAAACAAGATGGCGGCGCCCAGCAAACTGGCAGCCCAGTAGAAATTGTTCCACGGACCGGTACCAGTCCAGGGACCGGTGGTTGGGGACCCCTGACCTAGATGGCAAAAAGTATCAAAGATTTATAACATAAGGAACAGACTGCAAATGCAAATGATGAACAAGGAGCAATCTGGACATCTTCAGGTTTAACCTGGCTGCTAACATTAAAATCGTAAAGATTCCACAGAATTGGTCCAAGATTGGTCTAATCTCTTAAGGCAGGAAAGCTCTGGACCTATTTCTGAATAAGCATGTTTAACACTGAATTGAAATAAACTTGATACTTTCATGACTTACATTGGACTGGTGGTGGTAGATGAGGCCATTGTTTTTTAATCTTGGCAACTTTAAGATGAATGGACTTCAACAACCAGACAGCTGAGCTAGTTGGGAATTTCTGGGAGTTGAAGTCCATTCATCTTAAAGTTGTCAAGGCTGAAAAACAATGGAGTGGGCTATAAAACGTTTGAGATTTGCATTATTAACATTAATGATTAACACATATTTCCTGTGAAACTGGTTCTTTCTTTAAAAAAAAAAAAGGTCCTGTATATTTCATTGCCTAGTTTTTAAGATGCCCTGGTGCCTTCATACTGCTACATTTATATGATTTATATGATGTTTGAGGGATGAACTAAATAAAATCTTTTTTCTTCTTTAATCTATATCTATATCTATATATATATATAAAACCCAAGTACTCACTAATCGCGAAATCTCCAGAACCATAAAGCCTAGAAACTTGAAATTTGGAACATATGTTCCTCTTGGCTTCTAGGTGCTCGCTAAAAAAGGATTTTTTTGAAATGACGGAGCGATACGGGGCTCCTTACAGTACTAAACGTCAGTACAATCACCAAAATGTCTATGCCTTCCACCTATGGAATTGCTTCTGGACTCAAGGCGGCAGGAGCAATATTCCCTTATGTGTTTCAATCACTGACTACCACTGAGCCAATGGATTGTGAACCAGATTTCTCCCGCATAGCCCAAAAATATACTGATGTTGTGAAGAACGGGTATCCAGTTAGTATATGTATATATGCAACATTCTTCTCCTATGCAAAAAAAAGAAAGTAATGATGTAACATGGTTTATTTATTATTAGTTACTGGCCCAGTTCAAGTGCGTAAAACCAGGGACAGTTTATCATGATGTCCAGAATGGCAGACAAAATTACTAGCATCACATTTCCGCTAAAGTCCTCGAAGATATACATAAGATTGGCAACTGTATGGAATGTACAGTATGCTCTAGAATGAGTAGACTTCTTGTGGTTCACCGGCAGCCTGTGCAGATGGCAGCAGAATTGGACAGTGGGGAAGAATGGGGACCAATCTGGGAGTCTGGAGAGGATTCGGATGAGGGTCCTGTGTCCGATGCAGAAATGGGGTCAGGACCATCTGGGAGTGGGGTGCTGCCTTCGGAGCCTGGCAGCAGCAAGGCAGAGGAACAAGAGGAGCCTGTTTCCAGTGCGTGTGTGCACAGAGCTGCTAGAAGAAAGAGCAGCTGAGACAAAAGGGGCAACTCGGGAGTAAGGCTGGGTGGTGATTGCCTCTCCCATAAGATATAAAGGACAGGCAAAGGTGAAGAAACCTTTGTAGGAAGCAAAGTCATTCGTTCTGTTCGGATTCATCCTTGAAGCTCTGTGTGGACTATGTACTTTGGTTGGTTTTTTATAGTTCATTTGGCACTTTAGTTGTTGGCAGTAGTTCAAAGGAGAGAAAAGTGGGTGCTTATCTTGAGGGACTGTTTGGGACTCATTACAGGCTGGGAATGAACATAATTCCCAGCATTGAAATAAAACAAGAGTTGTTTTAACTAAGTGTGTGCTTAATTATGGTCTCAGGAAGCCTTGATCAGAACAAGACTCTTGGGACAATATAGCTTGGAATCTTTGGTATGCAAGAAGAGGGTGAAGTTGGAGCCTCTTATAACCTTTCACAGGCTATATTGAATAGTTATGTAGATTAATAGCAAGATTCCTGCATATAGGTGAGCAACAATAAACTAATCTTTAGTAGTACTTCTCGTGTCAGAATAATAACACAACAATAGAGTTGGAAGGGACTTTGGAGGGCTTCTGAGACCCCAGAGTATGACTCTCCAGTGATGGAGCACACACAACTTCTTCCTTGTTTCCTTGGGCCTGTCACTAATACTTCTAGGCTGGCTTCATCAGGCCTCATCATTGGTCTCCTTCTCCTCCCCATCTAATCTTACCAAAGGCCAGAGGTGGTATTCAGCAGGTTCTGACCAGTTCTGGAAAAGCGGTAGTGGAAATTTTGAGTAGTTTGGAAAACTGGTAAATACCACCTCTGGTTGGCCCTGCCTCCATCTGTTCAGTGCCTCCCGAGTCCCAGCTGATCGGCTGGGTCTTGTTTGGTTGCCCTGCACAG
This sequence comes from Pseudonaja textilis, assembly GCF_900518735.1. The sequence continues at coordinate 6,894,333 of NW_020769308.1, forward strand.
GAGAATGGAGCTGGAAAGCAGGTTAGTGGGAAGGGAAGGGAGATTTTACAGTATCCTTCCCTTGCCACGGCCACCAAGCCACGCCCACAGAACCGGTAGTAAAAATTTTTGAATCCCACCACTGCCAAAGGTCTAGGGGAGAAAAATAGCAACTGGTTCTCACAAAGTAGAGCAAACCAGCTAGGTAACACCCTTAGTCCGGACATTGGAAAAGGATGCACTTTTAGGGAGAATTCTAACTTTTAAAGAGAAAAATGAATCATTAGGACTGACTTACTAAGACAAACACGGAGGACGGAGGGGGAATGTTTATTTAGACCTAAGAAACCTGAAATTTTCATTTGCGGTGAATCCCTTAGGAACAAAATAACATTTTTTAAACTGGATGAAGGCCTCTGGCAAATATTCAAAGACAAAATCCAACACAAATAAACATATTAATACATCAAGAACTGGCATTTTGCCGTGGAACATTTTTGTACCTCGCAAGGTTGCTAAGTGCGTTTCTAACAATCAATATTATACTTTCAAGTTCTGCGTTATCAGGTAGCTTATCAGTGGAGCAGTACGAACATCCTAAAATAAGGCTTCCACAGGAAAAAGCATTTTGTCTGAATACTCAAAAGAAGAAAGGGAAAAGGAGTGCCTGCTACTGAAAAAGTAATGGTGGTGAATCAAGCTTTAATTTGAGAAGAGATCTATCTTCAAAGTTGACTTGGATCGAGCTGCAGAAAAATACTGCTTCTCATGTTTGTTCCATATGAGCTACTAAATTTTGCATTACAGGAGAACCACACTTCCCAGCTGTCTAGATCTATGGAAAAGATGATGGAGCAGAGAAAGGGAGTGACTTTCCTTTCTAGATTTCCCCCTCCCCTCCTTTTATCTCATTGTCACCACAGCAATGATGGTTGAAGAAGCACTGGCAGCGGGGGAAACATCTCTATTTATACTATTGTTTGCCAAGGAATTCGAAAGCATCCCAGTATCTCAGCTCATCATGTTTTGAATTCAATAATCTGATTGAACACTATGCAGAAAAGTAGTTCTTGATAAATGTGGCCAGTCACAGATTAATTGTCTTGACACTGGTCAACTACAATTTTAGCATTCCTTACCATTGGCTACACAAATTATGGATGTACAGAGATGCTGCTTACAACATTTGGAGGCCAAGTAGTTGCTTCCCTCTGGTCAGTGGTGCAATTCAACCTGTGTAACAACTGGTTTGGTGAGCATGCATGCGCGCCAAACGTGCGCTTCGTGCACATGCTCTACATTTTAAAAAACCCATTTTTAACTCAATTACTTACCTTCTGCTGCATCCCCGGTGAGTAAAACAGCTGATGCATGGCAAATCGCTCTGCCACACGAATCAGCTGAGCTCTAAAAAAAGGAAATAAAACACAGGAAAGTTCAGGGGTGGGTGAGCGGGGGCCAAATGCTCACTGGAACTACCAGTTAGCCTGAACTGGTAGAATCCCACCCCTGCTTCTGGTGTATCCACTTCATCATATTTCCCTTTTCCCCCTAATATTATAAAGGAGGTGAGACAATTAGTCTACTGAATTCTTCATATAAAGTTCTCCAGAAGCTCATGTAATGTTCTCTAATGTCCATGTTGGCAAGAAATTCTTATAACCACAACACTGGAGAGAACCAGGTTGTGGCAGATGCAAAGGTGTACTCGTGCATTTGTTGGAGAATGTGAAGATTTATGGAAAAATGCAAGTTTTAGTTAATGTTTAACTAAAACATTAGACAGAACCGGGTCGGTGGTTCCACCAGGAAAGGTCTGAGAAGGTCTAGTAAGACAACTTCATCACTGCCTCCTTTTTCCCATCCTGACCTCTGTTGGCCTATCGATTGCTAAAGGAAAACAAATCAGCAGAGTTTGCAATGGTGCGAGTGGGTCAACTAGTTTAATGAGGGGCCATGATATCCAGCAACTCTTTTCTGGAAGGAGGAACAAAGGACTACTGTTCCGCACAAAAAACCAATTTGGAAAACTGCTTGCTTATCTGTTCATCCTCATTTAAGAAGAGTGTGTTTTTCTGAAGATCTCATGGCGTGGTAGGAGAGATCATTGTTTCCACATTACATGTCACATTACTGTTTAAACAAACTTGATTATCTTGTAAAGCTTGTTTCAACACTGCCCAGACACCGGGAGAAGCAAGCAAATAAAGCCTGCCGAAGGGGAATTGGTTTAATGCCACAAAAATGTCAAAGCCAAAGACATAGAGGCCGGGAGAATTTCATATAACCCCCGTTAATCTCCCGTGGAAATTGGCAAAGATGCCATGAAGGACTCACTTCAATACATCTCATTTTATGCATGCTTTCTATATGCAGGGGATATTTTACGTCACACTAATAAACATTCTTTGAGAAGATTGGAAAGCTGTCTTGATATTGGCTTTTGAAGAGCTCAGTTAAAACTATTTTGTTCCACTGAGCCTTTGGAGACACACAAATCTTTTTTTTTTTCCTCTCTCCTTCATACCGAGCTGAGGTCTTATTGGAATTACTGCTGCTATATTTTCCCTCTCCGCTTTTATTTATACTGGAGTTTTTATGACATCCTTTGATTTTAGTGTGCTTTATTGCCTGAGCTTTTAATGGAAGTTTAAGCTGGTAATATAACTTGCAGTAAATGAGAAAAGATATTTGAAGTCCTGATTGCCATTGTCTATAGAGCAAGATCTCCACGTACACATACAAAATAATTCAATTCATTTTGATACATAATAATACATTTTGGTACACGTTCAGCCTAATACTATAGGCAGTGGGGAACTTTGGCAGGATGTGGTTTCTGGCTTAGGGAGTCATTTACATGATATCAGAATTCTGGGCCTTTGTCAGGTGTGAAGAATCAAGTGTTGTGGGCCTCCGGCAGCTAGCGGAGCTGACAGCGGAGTTGGACAGTGAGGAGATTGGGGAGGCACATGGGCCAGTCCTGGAGGCTAAGGAAGGCTTGGACGAGGGCTGCGTGTCAGAGGCAGAGATGGGGCCAGGGCAGTCTGGCAGTTACCAGCTGCCATCAGAGTCGAACAGCAGTGAAGAGGAGGAGCAGCTGGAGCCGGTTCCCAGCCTGCGCATGCGCAGAACCATTATGAACTAAGGGTCGACGTAGGAGTAAAGCCTCAGGTGGATGGTGAATGACCCCTCCCATAGGGATTAAAAGAGGAGCAAAAGAGGAGTAGGCTTTTGCAGGAAACAATTTGTTCATTGCAGCAGTGTGAAGATTTGTCTGTGCATCTCAGAAACTCTGTGCCAAGTCCTTCCTTGTCAGCACTGCGTTTGAAAATATTTACTTGACAGCTCTCCAAGCTAGATAAGGTCTGTGCTCCTAATTACACCCTTGAAAGACTGTTTGCCAGGCCTTTGGCTGAAGGTGAATGCAAGAAATTCACCTTCGTTTAATAAAAGGGGTTTTGCCACGACAAAGAGTCTGCTTGGTGCTTTTTGGGGAAGCCTAGGTCAGAACATCAAGATCATTCACTAGATTGCAGCATAGAAGATTTATTCAAGGCTATACATAAGAATCTAGTTGACTAAAGCTCAACACTAAACTGGTGCCAAATAAGGGTCAACAGAATTCAGTGGGGTTGGACGGGGACTGGGAATGCAAAGACTCTAAGCTGATGACATGCTTAACTCTGCCTCCCCAACTCTGCCTGTCCTTCTCATCTCCTTTGCCTCACTATTGTCTACCAGAAATGTACAAGTTGAGATTGCAGTAATAGTAACAATAGCATTTAGGCTTATATAACACCCCATAGTGCTTTACAGCATTCTCTGGGTAGTTTATAATGTAGAAGCATTATTTGCATATTGACCCCAGCAATCTGGGCCTGCATTTTACTGACCTTGGAACGATGGAAGGCTAAGTCAATCTTGTGCCCCATCAATATCAAATTGATATCTTGTGCCCCATCAATATCCAGGCTGTGGGGAGAGTTGCAATACTGCACTTAAACCACTGGCCCATCAGTAGGAATCCATGTGGTCCTTCAAATGTTAGATGTGGTCCCCAGAGGCCTTCTAGAACTTATCACAAAACTCTAATTTTTAACCTGACAGAGAAGAAAATTATACATTTTGTGGGCAGTAATCATATGAAATGTAAGGGTTTAATTTTGTTAAATTAAACAACATAAATAATGTTTAATTTAACTGCTGTACTGGTCCCATCTGTTTTAGAAAATGACTTCTAAAGGTAATTGAAATTCATATTCTCTTACTGTATGCTAACCAGCAGCCATTCTCCAAGTCCTCTCTTTTTGAAATTGGGTAGGAAGGAAGAACAAGATATTTGACTAAGACCAAACATGTAGCCGTCCATTCCTACCCACACATATTTAACTCAACCCAAGGTTTAATGTGAGTTTGTGGTGCCCTAGGCAAGCCAAGTTTTTAAAAAATGCTCTCTTCTCGCTGAAGTTCTGGTCACCATACCCCAAAAAGGATTTAGTGGAACTAGAAAAGGCACAGCAGAGAGCAAGTAAGATAATTAAGGGACTGGAGCAGCTTCTCTGCATGGAAGATTTATTTTATTTTTATTTTATTTATTTGTCAAGCATGTATTAGATAACAGCTATAATTAGAACAAGACTATGATTACATGAAATGGGTATGAATGACAGGGGACATTAGGGCAAGGATGGAAGGCACACTGGTACACTTACAGACCTCTTAGGAATGGGGTGAGATCAAAAGTAGACAATCTAAGGTTAAATTTTGGGGGGTTCGGGAAGAAACCACAGAGTCAGGTAGGATGTTCCAGGCATTGACCACTCTGCTGCTAAAGTCATATTTTCTGCAATTGAGTTTGGAGTGGTTTACCTTAAGTTTGTAAAAATTGTGTACTCATGTATTGTTGTGGTTGAAGCTAAAGTAGTCACTGACAAGTAGGACATTGTAGCAGATAATTTTATGTACTATGCTTAGGTCAGACCAAAGGTGGTGTAGTTCTAAGTTGTCAAAGCCCAAAATTTCAAGTCTTTTGGAGCCTTTCAGACTGGAAACGAGGCAAATGATGAGGGGGAGCTATGCATGGTGTGGATAAAGGAGAAATTATTTTCCCATTCTCAAAACGTTAGAATCAGATGTTACCCGATGAAACAGAATCCTGGGACAATTGGAACAGACAAAAAGAAGCATTTGTATATACAAATATATACGATGAGATGTGGTGCTGGTTGGCTTCAGAAAAAGATTGGACCTATTCATGGAAGTCCTGGGGATGAAACCTTGATGGCCACATGACTACCTCTGTAGGCCATCTGCTGGGAAACTAAATGGGCTTCCTTGTGCAATTGCTTGGCCACTATGAGCATAGACTGGTGGACTAGATGGGCCAGGGGTCTATCCAGTAGGACACTGTTTTATGTTTTAAGTTCCCTCTTGGTAGTGGAAATAACTGATCAAATACAGGTTATATCGACACCTTTAACAGATAATCAGAGTTGGAAGGACCTTGAAGGTCATCTAGTCCAACCCCCCACCCAAGCGGGAGACCCTACACCATTTCTGACGAATAGTCCAATCTCTTCTTGAAAGTCTCAAGTGATGGTGCTCCCACAACTTCCGAGGGCAAGCTGTTCCATTGGTTGATTGTTCTCACTGTCAGAAAGTTTCTCCTTATTTCCAAGTTGAATCTCTCCTTGTTCAGTTTCCATCCATTGTTCCTTGTCTGGCCTTTGGATACTTTAGAAAATAGCTTGACCCCTTCCTCTCTGTGGCAGCCCCTCAAATATTGGAAGACTGCTACCATGTCTCCTCTGGTCCTTCTCTTCTCTAGATTAGCCAGGCCCAGTTCCTGTAACCGTTCTTCATATGCCTTAGTCTCCAGTCCCCTAATCATCCTGGTTGCTCTTCTCTGTACTTTTTATAGAGTCCCAACATCTTTTTTTATAATGTGGTGACCAAAACTGGATGCAGTACTCTAGGTGTGGTCTTACTAAGGCTTTATAGAGTGGTATTAGTACCTCACTTGATCTTGATTGTATCCCTCTGTTAATACAATTTAGGATTGCATTAGCTTTTTTGGCTGCTGCTGCACAATGCTGGCTCATATTTAGCTGGTTGTCCACTAAGAGTCCAAGATCCCTCTTACAGTTACTGCTATTGAGCCTGGTTTCACCCAATCTATATGCGTGCTTTTGGTTTTTCTTGCCTACGTGTAGGACTTAACTTTTCTCTACATTCAATTTCATTTTGTTAGATATGGCCCAGTGTTCTAGTCTGTCAAGATCCATCTGGATCTTGAGCCTATCTCAAGCTATTCCTGCCAGCTTAGTATCATCTGCAAATTTGCTAAGTTCCCCTTCTATTCCCTCATCTAAGTCGTTAATGAAGATATTGAAGAGTACTGGGGCTAAGACGGATACAACTGAAAAGAGTATAGCACAAGGATGAACAAGAATCAATTAAGTAGTTTACGATTTGTTTTTTCACTGTGCCCACGATCAACTGTTTATAGATGGCTACTATGCTATGCCTGAAGATTGACCTAAGCCTGAACCTGAGATATTTTATATGGTTCCTTACTCTTCCATTGAGCTGTACAATCATGTTCCATACAGCTAGGGCTTAATTTCAAAACTGGGCATTGCAGGGTAAAAGAGGCTTAAACACATCATACTTTGAGATACATGGGTGGAATGATTTGGCTGTTCATGGATGAGAGGAGGGATTGTATCCATTGCTTAAAAGATTGATTTCCAGCAGAGATGGAAAACTCCTTTATGACTTGTGGACTTCAACTCCCCAAATTTCTGAGCCAGCATGGTTAGCCCAGGAATCCTGGGAGTTGAAGTCTTCAAGTCATAATTCCCCACCCCTGCTTTGCAGGCTCCAAACGTTGATGCTTGAGGCTGTATTCCCAGTTGCAAAGTCCCAATAAGATTGGCTCAAATGAAATTTTGCTCCTGAGTTGGAAAATGTAGTGCTGTACAGTGGTGCAGAGGTGGTATTCAACAGGTTCTGACCAGTTCTGGAGAACTGGTAGTAGAAATTTTGAGTAGTTCAGAGAACCGGCAAATACCACCTCTGACTGGAGATTTTACAGTGTCCTTCCCCTGCCATGCCCACCAAGCCATGCCCACAGAACCAGTAGCAAAAAAATTTGAATCCCACTACTGCAGTGGTAGGATTCAATTTTTTTTACTACCAGTTCTGTGGGCATGGCTTGGCTTGGTGGACATGGCTTGGTGGGCAAGGCAGGGGAAGGTTACTGCAAAATCCCCATTCCGTCCCTACCCCACTAACCTATTTTCCAGTTCCGTTCTCCTGTGCAGGGCAACAAAAGAAGACCCAGCCAATCAGCTGGGACTTGGGAGATAGAGACAGCGGCAGGGACAGTCAGAGGTGGTATTTGCCAGTTCTCCAAACTACTCAAAATTTCTGCTACCGGTTCTCCAGAACTGCTCAGAACCTACTGAATACCACCTCTGGTGCTTATCAAAGTCTTATTAAACCTTTTCTTGTGCACTGCATCTAAAATTCATGTACAGGTAGTCCTCGACTTACAACAGTTCATTTAATAACTGTTCGAAGTTACAACAGCCTTGAGAAAAGTGACTTATGACTAAATAGCTATTGCTATTTTTCACAGTTATGATCTTTGCAACATTCCAACGATGATGTGATCAAAATCCAGATGCTTGGCAACTGGTTCATATTTATGACGGTTACAGTGTCCCAAAGTCATGTGATCATCTTTTGTGACTTTCTGACAAGCAAAGGCAATGGGGAAGCCAGATTCACTTAACAACCGTGTTACTAATTTAACGACTGCAGTGATTCACTTAACAAATGTAGCAAGAAAAGACTTAAAATGGAGCGAAATTCACTTAACAAATTTTGCACTTAGCAACATAAATTCTGGGCTCAATTGTGGTCATAAGTCGAGGACTAACTGTAGTTCCCTGATATTTTGCACGAAGCTTCTCAAAATGTGCATTTGTTCTAAGTTCATATTGGACAAATTCTCTCAAAAAATCGCTAGTGCTGCCTCATCTGCTATTATATCCTTGAAAGCTACCTGTCGATTTCTTTGGTGACTCAGAAGAAGAAGGGAAGGCATTAACCTCCAGAGACATCTCTTGATTCCTGTTGACTTTTGCAAACCTTAATCATAGTGTGATTTTTTAAAATAAATACAGTATTGCTTGTAAGGTAGAAGATTGGTGATTTTTTTTTGACAGGTATTAATTTTTGAAAGCAGAAGAAAACAACCAGCATTCCCGAATTGCAGGAGTCCCTCAGCCCAAATTTATGTGATAGCTACAGCCTTTTCAGGCTACTATTACTGGAAATCTATGGCATAATTTCCCAGCATTTTAAAGGAGCAAATCTATGAGAATATTATGCTCTGAAACAGGCTAAATAGAATTTTTTAAAAAATCTCCTAATAGCAAAAGGGGAAAAACATTCCCAGAAATGCCATTATGAAAGAGTTGATCAATTAATCTAGACCAGTGTTTCTTAACCTTGGCAAATTTAAGGTGTGTGGACTTCTACTTCCAGAGTACTTCAGCCAGCATTTTGAAGAATTTGGGAAGTTGAAGTCCACACATCTTAAAATTGCTAAGATTGAGAAACATTGGTCTAGATCAGGGGTAGGGAAACTTGGCTCTTTTATCAGTTACGGACTTCAACTCCCAGAATTCCTGAGTGAGCCATAAAAGGTTCCCCATCCCTGGCCTATTGGTTTTTCAGTTGTCGGGGAAATCAATTTTTGACTGGAATGGGGCTGTTTAATATACAAATATTCCTTATATCTCCTACATTTGTATATTAAACAGTCCCATTCCGGTCAAAAATTGATTCCCCCCACAACTGAAAAACCAGTAGGCCAGGGATGGGGAACCTTTTATGACTCACTCAGGAATTCTGGGAGTTGAAGTCCATAAGTGATAAAAGAGCCAAGTTTCCCTACCCCTGGTCTAGATCAATGTCAAACTCAAGGTCTGCGGGCCAGATATAGCCTGGGGGGTGCTTAAATCTGGCCTGTGAGGCTGCCCTACAAACAGCAAAAGACCAGCCTGTGGTGCCTCTGCCAGTGAAAATGGAACTCGGGAGGGCCATGCACGGCTCCATTTTTTCTGGCAGAATGTTTCAGGAGGCCGTTACAGCCGAAAACGAAGCTCATGAGCCTGTTTTTGCTCTGGCCATCATAGGCGCCTGCAACACAAGTGACGTCAAGCTGGCCACACACCCCTGGCCATGCCCCCCCCAGCCCCCCAAAATCAAACATAACCCTGATGTAGCCCTCAATGAAATCAAGTTTGACACGCCTGGTCTAGATAATGGCACAGAGGCCAACCTTGGGAAACTAAAGCATAAGATAAACAGTTGCAAGAACTGGATGTGTCTAATCTAACTAAGGACCAGGAGTGTCATGGGAGGATCTTGAGGGGCTATCACATCAAAAAGGGGTTTGATTTACTCTCCAAAGCACCACCTGAGGGCAGGACAAGAAGTAACAGATAGAAACCTATCAAAGAAAGGGACAACATAGAACAGTGGGAAAATTAATCCGTGACTTGCCTGCATAAGTTGTTGCGTGCTCTGTCAGTAGAGGTTTTCAAGAAGAGACTAAACAGCCATTTTTCTGGAATGGTATACCGTGTCCTGCTCAAGTAAGAGATTGGACTAGAAGACCTCCAAGGCCCCTTCCAACCCTATTATTCTGTATGTCATATCACTTGCAGAACGAAATAATGACCCATGATGCCATCACACTTTCTACCATGCACTTATGTCTCTTTGGAAGATCTATCTTCTATTTTCCACATCTTGAATTCAAGGGCCGTGTACACCATTGGGTGTACCTTTAATGACAAATATAGTTTCTCCAGCCTGCAGGCCTTGAAGTAACGCATCAATATCTTTGTCTTTGTTTTATTCTGGTTTTGGGCTTTGTATTTTTGGAAAAGCAGTAAGTCATTTCAGTCAGCCTTTCACTGCAAATTAAGGTTGGAAATTAAAAAACTAAAAAATCATCCATATTTGCCTTTCCTATCTTGTAAGCTTCTGAAATCCTGCCATCACCTCATAAATGTTTCAGAAAGGGTGACTTATACCATGAAAATGACTCCCTGCATTTCTGTTTCTGAGGCAAAGAGAGCCAGAAGAGAAGAAGAAGGAAAAGAAAAAATCTAGGTCTAGACTTGTTATAGAAAGGCAAAAATAAAAGGGTTTCAGGGCTCTATACACCAAATACTTCAAAGGCTTCAATACACACAACTTACAGAATAATAACAACATCCGGGTTGGAATGTATTTGAGGCCATCAAAAGATTGCTGGAGAAAATAATATTCCTAGGGAATTGTTTCTCATTGCATGGCTGATCTCACACAACCGACTCGACCCTAACTCTGTGTTTCAAAATACTTAGACTAAGACTTAAAATAACTTTGTCACTTTAAATGTATGCTAATTGGCATACATTAAAATGAAATTTCGTTGCATACAGCTCTCAAAGGGTCACAACCTCCAATATACACTACATAAACATGACAAATAAATAAATGAAGAATGAATAAATGAATGAATGCATATATCCACATACCCACATATATTATACCCAGAGAAACAACAGTCTAGTTCAAGAAAAATGAATCTTGTGAGTTTAGGGAACACAGCTGTTACAGAATCTGATAGTCCTGATAAAAATACTTTGAAACTTCCTTCTTGGGGGGGAGCAACAGAAAGAGACCGTGAAGTGGGTGTGTGGGGTCTCTAGCAATGCTTTGAACTCTAAGCACGTAGTGTTTCTAAACAGTATCTTGAATGATGGGACGCGAGCTTCCTATAATCTTCTCGGCTTTCCTTAGCACTCTCTGTGTGGACTTTCTATCTGAGGCACTGCTACCACCAAACATAACAGTGATGCAGTTTGTTAAAACGTTTGAGCCTCTGTAAACAGTGGCCAAGACAGAAAGGAGAAAGATCTGCTTTTCTAATCCGACACAGGAAATGCATAGTTGTAGCACTCACTGTTTCTAATGCACAATAAACATTTTTTGTTGGAGACTATACCACAGTGTGCTAAGGCAGTGGTTGGATTTCCCAAACATGTTGAACCACATGTGGTATGAACCTAGCCCATGGAAAGGAAGGGCAAATCCAGTGATGTGGCAAGTAGAGCATGACCTGTGGTGTTCACTGAGCTTTGTTTTTTCCCTTGCAGATGTTTCATTGCCAAAGTAGGTAACATCATCCATTTGCTAATGAAACATCTGCAAGAAAACAAAAACGAGGAAAATATAGTAAAGAAAAAGATATAAAGAAATGTCTTCGGGTTTCATCAAGACAAGTACAATTTCAATAACTTATCACCTCTGATACTACAATAAAAGGTCTCTTCTTCACAATAAACATTAAAATAAAATTTATTGATCTCAATAATAAAATTATTGATCTCCTATCAATAAACAAATTCTTAACGCTCTGTCATTCAGTCATAATCATCAAAAGTCCATTAAGAATTATCAGGAACAACAACATATAGATTTAAACCTTAATAAAATGAACTTTCCTTTCTTTTCCCCTCTTCCCCTCTCCTCTTCTTTACCACTTTCTCTAAAAATATAACAAAAAAATCCCTTCTTCTCATAGCATTTCTCTTATGTATAGCCAATTATAGACAAATCTTTAAAGCCTCGTCATTTGGTCCTGGATAGCAAAAAACTATTAAGTGTTGTCAGAAACAAATATACACAGAGAGAGACATATCTTGATTGAATAACCCAACTTTATATTTGTTTAACTGTTTCAGTTTTTAATTCCTTTAAAACAATGCCCCAGTCTTTGATTTCTTTTATGTTTCTCTTTGTCTCTTCTCCAAAACTCCTTCAAAACTGTTCTCATTTCTAAATCCAAAACAAAGAGGTTATCCTGGCCCACTTCTGGTTTGTTATCTGTATATCCCTTTTAATTATTAAAAACATCCTCTGGTTTCATTTACGAGTCCTATGTAACTTCTTGTTCCATATTATTCTTGTAGCCTCTTATCCATTTTTGAACCAACTCAGTTCTGTCCAATGAGATAACCTCTTTAAGTCCCATTTTTATACTGGGAAACAATCTTGAGAGAAACATCTGCATGCTTTGTTCCCAAATATCCTTGAAGTCTTCACAGTTAGAATATTTTGTTGCATTTTGTATTAATGAGCCTCTTGTCCTTTCATTATAACGTTTATTTCTTTCTGGTTCCCTTTAAAATCCAACCTTCAAAATCCACTTATGTTTTTTCTCTAATCAACATCATTTTCCCACAGGATGGTTTCTTATAATTAGTTTCCAATCGCTCATATATATCTTTCAGAAAATTCAAAACAGTTGACAAGAAGGGTTCTTGTAATTCATTACAAAGTTTTATTTCAACTCTATCTGGTCCCTTAATCTTTCTATAACTTTTCAAAATCAACGTTCCAATTACCCTTTTGCTGTTTATGCCAAAACAAAAATATTTCTGTCTTTAAAACTTGCATAAAACTTTTTACAGACTCACCCAGTATGATGAAACTTGCCTTTCTGAATTTTCCTAAAAAAAAACAAAAAAAAAACAGAACCCTGTTAACAAGCAATTCCCAGGAGGGATTAAGAGAGAAAATGTGCAAATCCAGTGTCTGTTAAAAGGCTCCGAACTGCACCTTGGGCAAAAATTGTGCTCACTCAGCTCTTAAATTGTGGTCATTCTCCAGAGGCCACTGTTTTATGTTTTCCTTATGGAGAACTGTATATGGAGTGTGGATGATTTGAGTCCTTTTCCTTGTCCAGAGAGGAATTCCAATAAGCTGGTCTATTTTTTGCCAACTCCTTCTTCTGCCACAATTACTGTCTCCATTCCCTGTGTAGTTGTCTTCAGTTCAGCATTGCTTCTTCATTAGTCTCCAAATGTCAAGGAAGAACTTCCTGAATGCATGAGCTGTCAGCCAGTGGAACAGACTGCCACATGAAGTTTATTTTTGTCTGTCTGTCTGTCTGTCTGTCTGTCTGTCTATCTATTGGAATTTGTTGAACAAAAACGAGAACGAGAATAAGAGAATAAAAATACAATGACAGGGATGATAGGCACATTAGTGCACTTATGCACACCCCGTCTACTGACCATGTAAGTATGAAGTAAGGTCCACGGAAGTCAGTTTGTGACTGAAACTATGAAAATTTGTAGCTAAAACAATTGAATCAGGTAGGGCCTTCCAGATTTTGACAACACTATTACAGAAATCATATTTTTTACAGTCAAGTTTAGAACGATTTACTTTTAGTTTAACGCGGTTGTTAGACACACATATTGCGATTAAAACAGAAAAAGTCATTTATAGTTGGAGTTCTTGTTGGGGTTGGGATTCTTTTCTCTGAGGCAGGATGGTCATATCCAGGGGTGGGCTTCAAAAATTTTAGCAAGGGTTCTCTGCCCATGGGTGTGGCCATGGTGGGTGTGGCCATGGTGGGTGTGGCCATGGTGGGCGTGGCCTATTTGGCCTCCTGCACCATGGCGGGAGGGGGGGGCATTTTTGTTTTCCTCGAGCCTTCCTGGAAGCCAGAAACAGGCCCATTTCCAGCCTTCCCAAACGTCCGGGAGGCCCATTTTTCACCCTCCCTGAGCCTCCACGCACGCTCTGCGCTTACCTGCATCCAAAACAAGCCACATGAGGACTCCTGGGGTGGTGGAGTAGGAGGGGACCAGCCATCCCTGACTCATTTCTCTTCACAGGAAGTGATAGTATCATTTTATACTGCACTGGTCAGATTGCACTTGGAGTACTGCATTCAGTTCTGGTCACACCATTCCAAAAAGATGATGAGGCCTTAGAAAGAGTGCTGAAAAGAGCAACAGAAATGGTGAAGGGTGTAAAAGGCTAAATAGTACAATGAATGGTTGTGGGAGCTACGTGTGTATAGCTTATTGAAGAGAATGATTAGGGAAGATATGATAGATGTCTTCCAATATTTGAAGGGGTATCACAAAGAAGAGCAGGTCAATTCATTCTCCATAGCACCTGAGGGCAGGACAAGAAGTAATGGGTGGAACCTTGTCAGGGGGAAATTCAACTTAGAAATATGAAGGAAATTCCTGACACTTAAGAATGATTTCATCAATAGAACAGCTTGCCTCCCGGGAGTTGTGGGTACTCCATCACTGGAGATTTTCAAGAAAAGCTTGGACAACCATTTGTCCGGGATAGTATAAGGCAGGGGTGTCGAACTTGATTTCATTGAGGGTTGTATTTGACCTTGAGGGGCCAGAGTGGGTGTGGCCAGGGTAGGCATGACCGGATTGATGTCATGTATTGGGGGCACCTGTGGCGGCCTGAGAGCTCTGCAAACAAAAACAGGCTCCCAAGCTCTGTTTCGGCTGTGATGGCCTTCTACAACCCTCTGCCAGTGAAAACGGAGCTTTGGAGGGGTGCACACAGCCCTCCCAAGCTCCATTTTTGCTGGCAGAGGCACTGTGGGCCAGTCCTTTGCTGTTTCCAGGGTGGCCCCACAGGCCAGTTCTAAGCACCCCACAGGAACCTGATCAGAATCTCTTTAAGGGGTACATGGAAGTCGTTGTCTTAAGTCACAAATTAGAACTGTCTATATCCGTGATGGCGAACCTATGGCATGTGTGCCACAAGTGGCATGCAGAGCCATTTGTGCCGGCATGCGAGCCATAGGCAAACTTACCTCACTGCGCATGTGCACGTCTCACAGAGGCTTGGAAAAAGCCTCTGCAAGACTTTTCAGGATGAATAGGCCTATTTCATCACTTCCTGTAATACCGGAAGTGACAAAACAGGCATATTATTCATCCTGAAAAGCCTTGCAGAGGCTTTTTCCAAGTCTCCTCTGGGAGACTGAAAAAGGCCTCAAACCAGCCAAAAAAATCAGCTGTGAGGCACAATGCAGGTAAGGGGGTGGCAGGGGATGGCGGGAGGTGGGGAATTGCGTACACATGTGCAGGGGACGTGGGGGGGTGCAGAGCACGAGGAGATATTAATTTAAGAACTTTTGTCACCGTGGGCTTCCTCTCAAACTCAGGGCAAAGTGATGCTTAAGTTATCAGTTTTTATCTAAAGCAATGAAGACTCAAAAGACATTCATAGCCCTGCCATACAGTATGTGTCTTTCCAGCGCATTTTCAAAGTTTTCTATAATTTGATGTCTTCTTCAAATCCACCTCAACTAGTGGATTTCAGGGACATAACTACGTAATTGGCAATGGTCCAGAAGCTAAGTGCAATGGCTTCCTGCCAGGATATCTTTTTTAAAAAATTCTCCTTTAGTTTATTGTTCTGAGATGACTTAATCCAAATACTAACCAGGTTCCATGGGGATTAATTTTTAAATTTGGCCAAAATCAGCTAATTGCTGCCACCTAGCCAGGTTCAAAATTTATTACAGTCTCCCAAATGGGTCGTTTTTGGTTTCTCTTTGTATCCCAGGAGTGTCCAACCTTGCAACTACAATTCCTAGAATTTCCCAAATCAGGAATTGTCCCACTACCAATATAGCTTTCTCCTTCCTTGGATAATCATCCCATATTGTGAGGGAGGGAGGAATGGAAGGAGGAAAGAAGGAAGGAAGGAAGGAAGGAAGGAAGGAAGGAAGGAAGGAAGGAA
>NW_020769308.1:6916983-6927322 GCF_900518735.1 Pseudonaja textilis
ATCTATCTATCTATCTATCTATCTATCTATCTATCTATCTATCTATCATCTATCTATCATCGCACCTATTGCATATGTAATCTCCCAATCTTCTTGAATGTGAGATTATTCTCTCAGGCCTCTTATCAAAGTAAGCTATTATGCCCGCTTTCTACACTTTTACTTTAGAGTGTGTTTTGTTTCTTTGCTGAAAGATTTACCACTGCAGCAAATATCTTGAGTTCATTATCTGAAGCTGGCTGTGCCTATAATTGGCAGCCCAAAACAAAGTATTCGCAGTCTATGCATCTGGTTTCCCCATGAACACAGTGTGAATCATACTGACAGGCATTTTGCTAGTATGGGATCAGAACTTAGTCATTAGTAGTCATTAGATAGTTCAACATGAAGGGGTGCAGCAGACAGTTTAATCAGTAGTCAGATCCGGTATGGAATACAATCAAGAAGATGAAATATTTCTGCATTGGTAATGATCAAACAGAGCTTACAAATAAACACCATTTTTTTTAAAAAAAAATCATGTTGCTGCAATTAAAGTCCCAGAAATAATGCTTCTGACAGAACAGTGCTTCTAACATGAGTCAGCCATTGTACAAGAGATGGAAGAATCTCAATACACTGAAATTAAGTGTGAATTATGGTCCTTTGCTCTAAATATCTGTCCCATCCTGTTTGCATGACCTGTTAGTAACTACAAAGTGCTTTACTTCACCCAAGCAATTGCAAAATACCTACAATGTAGCGTTTATAAGCTTTATTCAAGAGAATAAATTAACATTCTGTGGTTCTACATATTTTTCTTTCTTATCCATTGGTTGTTTTCTGAATCAGTAATGAGATGAGTACTCCAAGATCCTTGACAGAGTTTGGATCATCAACAAGGTCTTGACTATTCAGCCTGTATTTTATTTTCTGATTTGTTTTGCCAATACGTAGGACAGAACATTTATTTGTTGAAATTTGCAGTTGCCATTTGTTTGACCATTCTGATAGATAGTCAAGGTCTTTTTGAATGGTAGCGGTGTTGTCTGTGCCATTGAATAGCTTTAAATCATCAGCGAAGAGAACACAGTTGCTCTTGATATGATCACAGAGGTCATTTATGTAGAGTATGAAAAGAGTTGATCTTAGAACACTGCCTTGGGGGACACCACTGTTGACAGGTACAGAATTTGATAGGATGCTCCCAATTTTCCCAATTTGTTGTCTGTTTGGCAGGAATGCTTCTATCCAGTTATACAGGTGTCCAGAGATACCGTAAGATTTTAGTTTTAGGAGTAGTTTGTCGTGTACCACTGAATCAAAGGCTTTACAGAAGACTATGTAGATTGTGTCTATTGCTTTTCCCTGATCGAGTTGTGTAGTCCATATGTTTTTGCAGTGTAAGAGTTGCAGATTACATGATAGCTTTTTCCTGAAATCAAATTGTTTATTAGAGAGTAGGTTGTTTGTTTCTAAGTGGAGGATGATGGATTGGTTAATAATTGATTCCATGACTTTACAGATGATGCAGCATAAAGAGATTGGTCTGTAATTTTCAACTAGGGCGGGGTCTCCCTTTTTGAAGATGGGGATGACCGTGGCTTGTGACCATAGTTTTGGCAAGGAGCTGGTCCTGAAAGATTTTTCAAAGATTATGTTTAGAGGTTCGGCTATGGCAGTGGATAGCTTTTTAAAGAAGTAGGCACATATTCCATCCAGTCCAATAGATAGAGATGGTTTTAGATTGCGTAGTGCTTTTTTAACATTGTCTTCTGTAAATATGTATTAGATCATTGTAGTTGTCTGTGGTTCGACCAGAAAATATTGGGCATGATCCATTGCTGTTTACAAATACGGAGCCAAAGAATGTGTTAAAGAGGTTGGCTTTAATGGTGTCATCGTTGCAGTCTTTACCATTAGGTCCTTTCAGGAGTGGGATGGACCTTGAGACTTTTAGTTTGTTGTTTACAAAATTGTAGAAAGTGCGGTTGGAATTGGTGCGTAGAAGGTTTTCTTCTTGTTTAATGTGATAATTGGTCCTTTCAGTTTTTATCTGGTGGCATAAAGTTTTGTATCGGCTTTTGAAGTTGGCAACGTGACCAGATTTGTTTTTCCACCGAAGTGATTTCTTTTCAGATTGAAATTGTTCTATACTGTTAGTACACTTTCATTTATTTGCCTAATGATCTGGAAATTTCCTAAAACTGTTTGTTTTACTTTGCCCCAAATGTATACATATGTATTAACATATAGGAAGCAATATTGGTCTTGCCAAAGCTTGCTCCTTTTTATTTGGCCCGTATATAGAAAGCTACAACTTAGATTTTATTCAATGAAATGATGAGAACCTATGGCTCCTTGGTCATTCATCTGTAAATATAATTGTTCTCTACCTAGTAGCTCATTTATTATAAACTGCTTATTTATTTATTTATTCATGTATTATAAACTGCTTATTTTATTTGGAAAGAAAATTAAAATATTGATCCAAATAAATCAATAAATGAAGTCTAGAGGTGGCTAACAACCAATCCCTCTAGCCCGAGGTGTCAAACTCACATTATCATTGCATTGTCACATGATGTATTGGGACATTTCCCCTTTTGCTAAACTGGGCGTGGCCCTGACCAGCTCATCTAGTGCAATCCCTTGCTCAAGGCAGGAGACATTATACCATCCCGGTTAAATGGTTGTCTGTTGTTTTTTAAAAAAATCCCTTTGATGGAGCACTAACAACTCCATGAGCAAAGCTATTTTATTGATTAATAATTCTCATTGTCAGAAAATTTCTCGTTACTTCCAGGTTGGGTCTCTCTTTAACAACGTTCCACCCATTACTTCTTTTCTTGCTCTTTGGTGTCTTGGAGAATAAGTCAATGTCCTCATGTCTATGACAGCAACATCAAGTGTTGGAAAACTGTTATCATGTTTCTCCAATCCTTCTTTTCCATAGGCTAGGTATATCTAGCTCTCTCAATCATTCATCATAGGATTTAGCCTTTAGAAAGCCATCCCATTCAGACAGTGCTGGACTAACCAGATAGTCCCAGGAGATTTTGAAGAGTCACAGCTGGTCAGAGAAGACAATATGAAGCAATTCTGCCAAGATCACTAAATTGATGGAGTTAAATGCAGAGGTGGCCTGCTGGGCGTTCACAGGGGTTTGGGACAGTGGTGGGATTCAATTTTTTTTTTACTACCGGGTTCTGTGGGCATGGCTTGATGGGCATGGCAGGGGAAGGATACTGTAAAATTTCTAGTCCGAGGTGATATTTGACTACTCAAAATTTCCACTACTGGTTTTCCAGAACTGGTCAGAATCTGCTGAATTCCACCTCTGGTTTGGGAGAGACCCTAGCTAAGATTCTATGCAGTTCAGAGAACCCCCAAATCCCACTCTGGGTTGGCCCCGCCCACCCTGCCCCTCCCCACCCCGGAGTCCCCATATGGCCCATTTTGGATGCAGGTAAGTGCAGGGCACACACGGAGGCTTGGGGAGGGCAAAAACGGGCCTCCTATATGTTCAGGAAGGCTGGAAGTAGGCTCGCTTCCAGCTTCCAGAGAGCCTCTGGAGCCCGGAGAGGCCATTTTTACCCTCCTGGAGGCTCGAGGAAAGCCTCCGAAGCCCAGGGAGGACAAAAACGCCCCTCTCCCACCACGGTGCAGGAGGCCGACTAAGCCATGCCCACCATGGCCACGCCCACCCAGCAACCCATTGCTAAAGTTTTTGAAGCCTACCTGAAGGCAGGCAACGGATGGAAACTAATAAAGGAGAGAAGTAACCTAGAACTAAGGGGAAATGCTCTGACAGTTAGAACAATTCATCAGTGGGACAACTTGCCTCCAGAAGTTGTGAATGCTCCTACCCTGGAAGTTTTTAAGAAGAGATTGGACAACGGTTTGTCTTAAATAGTATAGGGGTTCCTGCTTGAGCAGGGGATTGGAGTAGAAGACCTCCAGGGTCCCTTCCAACACCGTTAAACTTATAAAAAGCAGGACCAGGAACTAGATGTTGTGCCCTCGAATTCTTTCTACAATCTGGTGTTCTGCAGAAAGCGTCATCCATTGTGGTTGGGCTTATTATAAGAAGGTCATGTGAGCATGCATGTGTGCATGTATGTCAGCATATTTACTGTGGAATATGGAGAGCATATGATTCAGTGAAAGATCATATACTTGATATATATGGAAAAATCCATTTTTGGCATCTCCAATTGAAAGGCAGCCATAAAAATCTCTGTATTCAAGTCCAGTAGATATCTCCTGAATTTATTTAGTAGTAAAATAATCATCCAATTCTTAAAGCAACTTCTTACCGTATTATTACCTTCTACTCCAGCCTAAGTTACACATTTGTCTTTTGATGGTGTATTGCTCTTCTAACTAGGGAAAACTATCTCTTGAATTTCCAATTAGCTGGAAAGGACCATCGGGGTCCCATCATGATCAGAATAATACTCCAATTTGTCATAAAAGCATGAAATATGTACCCTAATAATGAAAAGGCATTGTATTCCACTACATAGCAAGGCACTATTGTATATTTATTGACACATGTTACATTTGTTTTTGGGATGTATTCAAAAGAACATTTACAATGGCATGAGGACTTTGAAAAGCTGCATATGAAGACAGGTAATTATAGTCCATTATTATGTGCAACCTTATTTTATTATTATAAATCTAATGTTCCTATGAATAAGCCCTTTGTTGAATCTCTCTAAATTGAAATTTAAAAGCTATCTTTGCTGTAAACCAATCAGAAAATTGGAACTTTCACTCTTCCCTACATCCACAATTTTCTAAATGCCTGCAAAGGGAAGGCCATATTGTACATTTCGTTGGTGTGAATAATGGTGGTCAAAACATCATGCTAATGTGATGTGACATTCTCCCATATAAGAGCCTGCATTTAATTCAAAATAAACAGAACGCTTGCTGAAACAAATTGTTCTGTATTAATTACTGACATTTGGAAATGAGTGGAATGCTACAGTAAGTTGCTATTTTTTTAGAAGGAAACCTTAAGGTCACTTCAATATCAAACAAAAACCATGTATCTAGTTATGAACCCAATGTAACTAGATGATTCGTGGTGAGCTTTTTGGAAGATTATAAAGCAAAGAGAAAGAGATTCAGTTACAAAATTGCTAAGGCTCCCTTCCCAAACTTGTTAGCTGCTAAACTCTATAACAAACAGAGAAAAGGAGATTGCATGTGTAGGAAACATCTCCAATACCATAGAAGGCATGTTCAGATGGAGTGATCTAGGCAGGGTTTTTCCAACTGTGTTGTATGGAAGCTTAAGGTTCTATGAGGACACCCTTACTCTCCAGGTTCACTAGAACACAGCCAATTTTCTTCCACTGAAACTGCCTCTTGAACAATAATTCTATTTTTGTTTTATTTTTAACTAACAGGTTTTTCAGTCTGAAAATGTTTAAAAGTCTCCTGATGTATACCTCTTAAACATTTCAAGACAAGCAGTTCTCAGATCTGCTAATTGGAAGACAGTTCGCAGCTGTATCATCCTTTTTTAAAGGGATTTTATTGTTGAAGAGGAAAAGGTGGAACAAACTTTGGAAAGCAAAATAAGATTCCAAGAAGATACGGAATATGTCTTAACCGGCCATAAAATCCCTTGAATAATGTGGAGCAACTGCACAATAAAAACCACTGAGCTTTACAATGACCCATGACTGCCATGAGTGCAGGAATGTTGTGAAAATTGTTGGCTAAATTGGTGATTACTGAGATTTGAAATCCAGGAAAATGTTGCTTTGGGAAATAGAATACCTAAAGTTCAATTTCCAAGAAGCAAGGCACAAGGGCTTCTGAAGACCAGACTATTGCACCACATTTAAAATGTCTTAGGTAGTTTGATTTGGCAAAGAAAAGACTTGCATTCATGTACAGCAGCAAAAAATAACCAGAGCACTGTATCTTGAGCATGAGCTGTTGGAAAATGTGTACATAGAGTATGATATACAATGCAAGGATTATATAAATTGATCTAATAGCTTGAATCTATAACTTTTTTTTATATAGACGGCACTCAACATACAATATCTCTGCTGAGGTAGCAATTTCTTTTCAGGATTCCAGTGCTGCAGCCCTATGGAAATCCTAAGGGAATTCTTGCTCGGATTACACACAAAACATTTTGTCTTTCTTTCTCCTTCTCTTTTCATATTTGCAGGTTAATTCAGCAGCAGTTTGTTTTGTTATAATTTTGGGAGGGCATTGTAGCTAAGAAAGAGTTTGACCAGATTCGTAACGAAAAGAATTATTATCCTTAATGCAGCTGCTTCTTCTGTTAATACTTTGTGTGTGGGGGGAAAGGGGCAAATAAAAAAGAGATTATTCTTAATCTGATAATTGTATCCCTTCCCAGGAGCCAGTGCTATAAAATCCATTATGTGATTACCCCACCCTGCTTGCATAACTTTTAGAACATAACTTTTGTAGGTTTCCAGAGTCCCTCACAATGAGTAGGATCAAACATTTTGCTTTTGCTTTTTGCATGTTTATAGCATTAAGGAGCAGGTTTTTAACCTTTTAAAATTCCTCAAACTTCCTAAAAATTTAGTCCTCCCAAGTTGACAGATATAATGGTATGTGGGAAAGAAAGGGATGTGGGGCAGAGAGAAGCTACCTAGGGAAGAGTCAGATAAGAGAAGGAATAGTCCAAAGACCCATAATGAGCGGAAGAAGATCTCTCCCTCCAAAAAAGTTCCCAAGTTATGAGAGAGATGGCAGAAGATTTGTACTTTCAGACTTGCAAGATTTTGGTAATGTAGCCTTACAATAAAGTAGAATTAGCTCATCTGGTTGTTTTTCCTATCTGGTCTGTCTTATCTGGTAAAGCTGAGATTTATTCCCAAGATGATAGAATGGAGCTTGTTAAATGGAGGTATAATCTTTAGTATTTCTTAAATGGTCCAAACTTCTTGAGCTTGCCGATTTTTGTGGAATGTTGGCATTGTCACCTGTGATTTTCAACAAGAATAATAAATGTGTTGAGAATCCTGGAAATCTTGAAATATTTGAAGAAATTTTAGGAGGCTCCCAAACTGCCATGGAGGCAAGATCCTCTGATAATATCAACCTTGTGAATTCTCACATTTCCTTTTTCCACCCTATAATGGACGATGATTTGTGTGTGTGTGATGTATGTATAGATATTTTCTTTTGAGAGCAGGCAGTAGAGTAGAGTAGAGTAGAGTAGAGTAGAGTAGAGTAGAGTAGAGTAGAGTAGAGTAGAAGGACAGGACAGGACAGGACAGGGCAGGACATAATAGAATTCTTTTTTGGCCAAGTGTGACACACAAGGAATTGCCTCTGGTGAACAAGCTCTCGATGTACATATAAGCAACAAGTGATAAATCATTGTCATAGTCATCATAAAAAATACATTCATCGTAAATCACAAAATACATCAAAACCTCGTTTCACAGCAGCTATGAGCACTGTGAAAATCTGTGAAGGTCTGGAGGGATGTTATTTGTTCACTCCAATGGGCTTCCCAACCTGAAGATCTTTTTCCTTTGATTTAAAATGGTCCTTATTTCTGAATATGTGAATTTTTACATTCTTTGGCCAGACGTTTTAACTTCTGGTCCTTTTCATTTTATTTTCTATTCTTAGCAGACAAAATGGTGCTTCTTTGGCACAAGCAGGAGTTGGAGAGATCTGAATGCTGTATGTATGTAATTACATATTTCAGCTACATTCCTAATTCTGCTCAGGCCAAGAAACAATAATTTTCCTCTGTCCAAGGTAAACATCTATGTCAGAGGAAATATTTATGTTTCATAAAAGTTTAGAGAATGGAGGAAAACCCATCCTGACATACCACAGCTTTCCTCCCACAAATCCTGGGAAATGTTGATTTTTATGCAAATGACCCTAGCTGGCTGAGTTTAAGCTAATAGACCAGTGTTTCTCAAATTCAGCAATTTAAGCTGTGTGGACTTCAACTCCCAGAATTCCCCAGTCAGATGACAAAAGTATGAAGTTCATGATCTCTCCAAAGCAAGAGGTGGGATTCACATTGTTGGAAGAAATATGCATCTGGTTCAGTTCAGTGGTGGGATACAAAAATTTTTACTACCGGTTCTTTGGCTGTAGCTTGGTGAGCGTGGTGTTGCTTGGTGGGCGTTGCTTGATGGGCATGGCAGGAGAAGGATACTGTAAAATCCCCATTCCCTCCCCACTCCACTAACCTGCTTTCCAGCTCTGTTCTCCTATGCAGGGCATCAAAAGAAGACCCAGCAGCAGATCAGCTGTGACTTGGTAGGCAGAGAATAGATGGGGGCGGGGCCAGTCCAAGGTGGTATTTGGTGGCTCTTCGAACTACTCAAAATTTCCTCTACCAGTTCTCCAGAACTGGTCAGAACTGACTGAATACCACCTCTGCTCCTTGCCAATCCAGATTGGGTGTTCGGCATGTTCTGACAGGTTCTGGAGAACCAGTAGCTGAAATTTTGAGTAGTTTGGGGAACCGGTAAATACCACCTCTGCAAGTGATCAGTTTTACTCAGTGGTGGGATTCAATTTTTTTTTACTACCGGTTCTGTGGGCGTGGCTTGGTGGGCATGGCAGGGGAAGGATACTGTAAAATCCCATTCTACCCCCCACGTCACTAACCTGCTTTCCAGCTCCGTTCTCCTGTGCAGGGCAACAAAAGCAGACCCAGCCAATCATCTGGGATTCGGGAGGCAGGGAATAGATGGGGGCGGGGCCAGTCAGAGGTGGTATTTGGCTGTTCTCCGAACTACTCATAATTTCTGCTACCGGTTCTCCAGAACTGGTCAGAACCTGCTGAATACCCACCTCTGGCTCAGTTCCAAGCTGGGAGAAAGACACTGGAAACACAGAGGCTGATTGGAAAGATGGTTTAATGTTGAAGCAGAACCACCAGCGCTTTTGGTTCTGGTGCAGCTGACCAATCGGTTTGATGAGCACATGGATTTGTATAAGTTTCAGAAATGCTGCTGGGGGGGTTGTGCAATGTCTGAAATGCCTTTAGGGGATTGTGCAATATAGTGAACTCTGTGTCTTCTGCTAAATGGTAGTGGGTTAATCCTATTATGTCCCGAAGGATCATGTCCTGTTCTTCTTAATCCCATCATCCTGGAGCTGAAGGTCTTTGGTTTTGTAGATGGGCTGGCCCAGTCTTTCTTAATGGGCGCAAAATATAATGGGTGGGGGCATTAAGGAAGACTGAGTCTGCTTTCTGTCTTTAAAAAAAGACGTATTTCTCCATTTCTCCTTTTGGGGAAATATAATATTCTTCCTTTTTAATATTTCTCAAAATATTCCATTCTTGGGGGGGGGGGGGGGCTTCCCACAATACGATGCACACACTGACTGAAATAACATGAATTTTTTTTGAGCCCAACTGGTATAAATCCTGCCTGGATTTTGAAATAGAACTTACCGGAAGTTGAAAGTAATTCAGTTGAGCCTGATCTCCAAGCCCAGTTAGGAATCTCCAAGGGCCAAAAAGCTGAACATTCATGGGAGTCCATAGGGTGCCAGGTATTTTGCCCACTTAATTGGCAACTTTATTAATATTGCAGTCCAGCATTTTTCTATAGTTTTTTTTTCTAAAAAAAAGATAACTACTTGTAACCATTTACATTCATAACTTCTTGAACCATTTGAATACCCTGCGTGCATTTTCACTTTAAGTTAACATTTATATTTAGGTTAACTAAAATGTTTTAACATTTTCCTTAAGCTAAAATTTACATCCGTGAATTTTTTTTAATGTACTGTAACTATCCTGCTTTTGTTCCTTGACACATATATTTCCTTGATGCAAGCTTTTTAAAAAAGTAAATATAACTTAGAACAGTTTGCAAATAGCCCTTTCATTTGCTTATGTGTTTGAGAATGCAAGTTCTCTCCTGCAAGTATGTCTATGGAGATTCTCAGTCATCCAGGTTACAGTTGTCTCAGAGGTGCTTTTTCAAAAGGGAACTTGATTGTTTTTTTCCTTGAGGGGAAAAAAAAACTTCTGGCACTTTCAGGAATAAATACTAATATACGGAATAAATATGAGCATGCCATCTCCTTACTGGAATTTCCTGGCCTGTCCAGGAAGTATTGGAAAAGCTCTGTTCTTAAAACCATAACATTGTAATAGATTTCTCACACTTTTAAATAATAACAGTGAGAACTGCTCTGCCAACATTAAAGCTTTAAAGTAATCTACTTCTTCCCATTGTCAGGTTTGATCTGGAGAATTTGTAATATAAAAGCCAACCAAAATAATGGAATGGAATGGAATGGAATGGAATAGAATAGAATAGAATAGAATAGAATAGAATAGAATAGAATAGAATAGAAT
>NW_020769308.1:6927332-6989510 GCF_900518735.1 Pseudonaja textilis
ATAGAATAGAATAGAATAGAATAGAATAGAATAGAATAGAATAGAATTCTTTATTGGCCAAGTGTGATTGGACACACAAGGAATTTGTTTTGGTGCATAAGCTCTCAGCGTACATTAAAAATACATTCATCAAGAATCACAAGATACAACATTTAGTGCTAGTCATAGGATACTTAATGAGCAATCAAAATCTTACTCGGAAACTAAATAAAGCAATATAATTGTAAAGATACAGGTACCAAAGTTATAGTCATAAGTAGAAGGAGATGGGTAATAGGAAGGATGAGAATAATAATAATAATACAGTCTTAGTAAACACTTTGACAGTGTTGTGGAAATTAGTTGTTTAGCAAAGTGATCAAAATGCATCCCTAAAAGCAAACAGTAAAACAGCAGTGATGCAGGCCTGTTAATCCCTATTGGAGAAGGAATGACCCAGAGTTACCCAATTATGTATTGAACTCAAGCACCCTTCACATCCATCTTCAGCACTCTGTTTGAGGACCTCATCCCGCTGTCTCCATAAGGAAAATATTTCCCCCCCTCACCCCCTCGGCATAAAAACCCCACTCGGCTTTTCAAAGAAAGAATCCCTTTTCCATTCCAGCAGCTGGTTTTCATTTGATTTCTGTTCAGTTCCTTCTGTCTTATACATTCCGTATGTGACTTCCATTATCATACCTTCATGAGGAGCTTTAAATATTTTAAATCTCCGAAGACTAGAGAAGGGAAGAAGTTCTGGTAGGGATCGACTTCCATTTCTTTTAAATGTTTCCTCCCACCCCTCCCTCCTGTGCATTTGGCCATCCGCCGATTTTAAATGAAGTCAAGTGAGACAGATGAATCACTGGTAAAGAAGAATTATTAACTGGTTATAAACGTTACCAGTACTCTTATCATTTTGCTGCAGTGTTTGGAAACTTCCAAATTTATCCCTTATCCAGAAGTGAACTCAACCCAAGCAAGGGCCAAGTGTTCTCACAGGGAAAGGACATGTTCCCAGGTGAATCTGACATTGAAATCCTTCTTAGACTTGTGTAATACCAATTCTTGTGTGTAGATCATTTTATATGAAGAGTCAGTGTTGAAGTACTTGCTCTGCACACCAAAAGCCCTGGGATCATCCCTTGTCCATTTATAAAGATTATATAGAAGGTGATGTGAAGAATTTTTTTTTGCTGAGCTCAAAATATAAGGCATAGTTCTTCATATAAGGAAGCTTCTTATGATTTTAACTTAACACTCTTGTGAATTGTGCTCTGGTGCCTGAAGTGTGTGGACCACTTATGATTTAGTGAAATCGGTGTAATTGGGTCACTCAGAGAAGGAAGAGGAGGTGGTAGATTCTGGTTGTTTATAGATAGGTATGAAAACAGGTTAAGGCCAAGACCTCAGCTATTGAAAGATTAACAGATAAGAGATAATCAGAGTTGGAAGGGACCTTGTAGGTCATCTAGTCCAACTCCCCACCCAAGCGGGAGACCCTACACCATTTCTGACAAATGGCAGTCCAATCTCTTCTTGAAAGTCTCAAGTGAGGATGCTCCCACAACTTCCGAGGGCAAGCTGTTCCATTGGTTGGTTGTTCTCACTGTCAGAAAGTTTCTCCTTATTTCCAGGTTAAATCTCTCCTTGTTCAGTTTCCATCCATTATTCCTTGTCTGACCTTCAGGTGCCTTGAAAAATAGCTTGACCGCTTTCTCTCTGTGGCAGCCCCTCAAATATTGGCAGATTGCTATCATGTATCCCCTGGTTCTTCTCTTCACTAGACTAGCCATGCCAGTTCCTGCAATTGTTCATCCTATGTTTTTGTCTCCAGTCCCTAATCATTCTGGTTGCTCTTCTCTGTACTTTTTCTAGAGTCTCAACATCTTTTTGATAATGTGGTAAACAAAACTGGATGCAGTACTCTAGGTGTGGTTTTACTAAGGCTTTATAGAGTGGTATTAGTACTTCCCTTGATCTTGATTGTATCCCTCTGTTAATGCAATTTAGGATTGCATTAGCTTTTTTGGCTGCCGCTACACACTGCTGGCTCATATTTAGCAGGTTGTCCACTAAGACTCCAAGATCTGCTATTGAGCCTGTTTCACCCAATCTGTTATGTGTACTTTTGGTTTTTCTTGCCTAAGTGTAGGACTTTACTTTTCTCTACATTGAATTTCATTTTGTTAGATATGGCCCAGTGTTCTAGTCTGTCAAGATCCATCTGGATCTTGAGCAGAGGTGGTATTCAGCAGGTTCTGACCAGTTCTGGAGAACTGGTAGTGGAAATTTTGAGTAGTCTGGAGAATCAGCAAATCCCACCTCTGACTGGAGATTTTACAGTACCCTTCCCCTGCCATGCCCACCAAGCCACACCCACAGAACCGGTAGTAAAAAAAATTGAATCCCACCACTGATCTTGAGCTATCTTCTTGGGTATTAGCTATTCCTGCCAGCTTAGTATCATCTGCAAATTTGGTAAGTTCCGTATCTATTCCCACACCTACCTTCATATAGTCAAAGATTCAGTGATTAGATTTGCACATCTGGCTAACTTATAGTTTGGTTTTAAGTTAATGAACTTCTTAAGCTTTGTGGTGCCTTGATCAGTGAATGACACATTCACTGTACGATATTCCCTGCAAAGAAACTGCTTTCATTGATCTTAAAGAAGGGCAAGAAATAAATGCATGAAAGCCTGCAGGCTCGGGAATTTTGGGAATTGAAGTCCATATGTCTTAAAAGTGCCAAATTTGAAAAATATTGATCTAAACCAGTGGTTTTCAACTTGAGGTCCACAGACCTCTGGTGGGGGGGAGGGGCGCAATGTCATCACAGGAGGTCTGAAGACTTGAAGAAATACTATGATTTAAATCTTAGGTCTTGGGGGTTTGTGGCCATGGTCCGTGGCCACAAAAGGTATTTAAAGAGGGTTCATGGTCAAGAAAAGGTTGAGAAGCACTGATCTAAACTATCTCTGAGATCAAAAACTGGAATACTGCCACGTGCTGTTAATTCATAAGAGAGGGCTTTGGAACACCTTGACCAGATCTATTGTACAGAGTAATATTCAGGTGTCTCCGCATTTTCTCCCTGAGAAACATTACTTTGTGCATGGTCAAACCTTTATCAATTCCCACCTACCTCCGCAGTCTGATGGAAGGCACATTATCTAGTGGAGTATTGTGTTCTCGGCGAGCTGCTTTTATGCCCCTCATAATGTTCAAAACTAAGTACTTTGGTTGCTATGCCCACTTACCTCTTGTGTATTGTGTTGTGAATATATTATGACTCATTCATCCTAGGCTGCTTGTAGGGGGCATAAATATGAGGCAAGAAGCTCTTTCTTTTTTTAAAAAAAAAACTGGCATATCAACAGATGAGTGAGAAATTGCAAGGCCAATTTTGTTGCCAAAGATGAATCCACAAAAGGCATTCAACAAAACTAAAGATTGCTGGGATACAACTTGAGCGATATAAGGTGTTTTTTTCTTGCTTGCTTTTCCAGAGAGATGAACAGCTTATTGTGGTCTGAGAGCAACCTTTAAGTGGTGAAAGAGAAAAAAAAAATTAGAGAAAATGGGCAGGTCAAGACAACCCCCCTACTCCCATTGGATCAAGCTGAAAATTTGATTTAGTTAAATTAATTTTAAAATATGAATAAATACATATTTGCTCAAAAAAGCTGCAAAGTGATTAGGAGGAAGGGTTTAGGTGATTGCAGGACCAAGTCTCCGCTATTCATTAAAATAGCCAGACATTTTTTAGGCTTGTCTCAAAGATTCCTTAAAATAGTGGCTGTCTGGTAAAACTCAGACTACTTTAATGAAGAATAAAGATGGTTTGTGCTCACATGAAGTCCAAAATAATTTCATTTTCAAAGCAAGAGCAATTCAAGGTATTTAATGCATAAAAAGAGAGCCCTGCTGGACAGAGGTGGGCTTTAAACACTTCAGCAACGGGTTCTCTGCCCGGTTGCTGGGTGGGCATGATGGGCGTGGCCTAGTTGGCCTCCTGCACCATGGTGGCCAGGGGGGAGGCGTTTTCGCATTCCCCAGGCTCCGGAGGCTTTCCTCGAGCCTCTGGGAGGGCGAAAACTGCCTCCCCGGGCTCCGGAGGCCCTCCCAGAGGCCAGAAATGGGCCCACTTCCAGAACTTCCCGGAGGCCTGTTTTTTCCCCTCCCTGAGCCTCTACGCTGGCCGTGCACTTACCTTGCATCCAAAATGGGCCACGTAGAGCCTCCTGGGAGGGGAGGGGAGGGGTAGGAGGGGCAAGCCGGGGTGGGATTTGGTGGTTCAGCAAAGCAAGCCTAACGTTAGCAAACGGGTCTTCCAGAACCTGGGCGAACCCATAGCAGCCCACCCCTGCTGCTGGATCAGATCTCAGTCCAGCATCTTGTTTCTCACTGTGGCCAATTGTATACACATGTACATACAAACATACATACACACAAACATTAGTATATATGTATGTTAATGTACTGGTATGTATGGGTGTCAATGTATATTCAGCCTTTTATTCTCCAAAGCACCTGAAAGCAGAGCAAGAAGCAATGGATGGGAAACTAACGAAGGAGCATACTAAATTAGAATTAAGGAGAAATTTCCTGTCAGTGAGAACAACTAATCAGTGGAATGGCTTGCCTTCGGCTCGTGTGGGTGCTCCATCATGGAGGTTTTTAAGAAGAGATTGGACAGCCATTTGTCCAGAATAGCATAGGGTCTCCTGCTTGAGCAGGAGGTTGGACTAGATGACCTCCAAGGTCCCTTCCAATCCTGTTATTCTGTGGTTTTCATTCCTAGAATGCTTAAGGTAGTGAAAACCTTTTTAAAACTACAAAAATGCCTGAAAGAATAAATAGGATCAGCAAAACCATTTTAAAACATACAAGTTCTAAAACCAAGCCAAGACTTAGCAGTAGATATGTCTCTTAAGTGATCTTCTAACGATGGGAGAAGGAGGGCAAACGCAGCTCCCCTGGAAGTAAACAGGAAAAGGCCTTGTTCTTTATCGCATCTGTTGTCATGAAAAATAAATATCTTTCACTGTATCTCTCCAACAGTTTTCAGCCACTCTGGTTTCCCATACATTATTAAATCCCCAAAAAGATACTGCAGACGAACTTCTCCCTTAGGATCTATTTTAAGATTAGGAAAGCTATAGAATGAGGGCAATTTAATAAAGAAATCACAGAAGCTGAAATATAGACATGGTGGGTTCTCTTTCTGAGGCGGGCCTGGGTGTTTAACAGAAGCCAGATGGCCATTTGCCAGGAATGCTCCAGAAATGGATTCCGGCACCAGGCAGGAGGTTGGTCTAAGATCCCTTTCAACTTTTACTTTCCTTACATTTTATAATAAAGGCAACAATAGCAGTCTCTGCTAGAAGAAGCGTGCTCAAATATTAAGAAGCAACTTGAACTCAAGTAAGCATCCTATTTTGGGAAGAGAGACAAGCATTTCCAGGAACTGAGCTTCATTTAATTAAGATCTCCAAAGCTGATCCTCATTCTAAATGTGAACTGTATAAGAAGACTTTGCTAATTGTTCTAAAGGTCTATTTAATTTAGCTTTCAGTTCCTGGAAACAGCCAGCCACATAAGTGCAGAAGACAATAACATTGTTCCACTCATCACCAGAGAGGACAGTTATGTCAACGCGGACCTGGTTTCAAGGCTATGAAGCACAGAACAAAATAAGGCCTTTGAATCATGGGAGCAGCCGCAATAGTTTTAAATTTCCTGTGAATTACGGTGGAACTGCATCTTTACATTGACAGAGGCAATTAGCTGTTGGGGAGTTGAAAATTTACAACCATATTCTAGTTTAAGACCCTCTGTAGCATAGTGGTTAGAGTGCAGTTCTTCAGGCCACTTCTACCGCCTGTCTGCAATTTGGCAGTTCAAATCCCACCAGGCTCAAGGTTGACTCAGCCTTCCATCCTTCCAAGGTGGGTAAAATGAGGACCCAGATTGTTGGGGGCAATAGGTTGATTCTGTAAAATCACTTAGAGAGGGCTGTAAAGCACTATAAAGTGGTATATAAGTGTAAGTGCTATTGCTATTAGGGCCTCTGACAGCAGACGGTATCTGGAGATACACCATCTTGAAGACTTAATTGACATTACTGTGATGGAACTGACCTTTTTTTCCACACGATTAATATTATATTGTAGAATCATGTCATTATTCAAATGACCTAAATTGATGCCGGGGAAGTCATTTGTGTAATGATGTCAATGAGGTGACTCACCCCTGGTGAATACTATTCAATTTAGCAAGACACTTTTTTAATATTAGGTATTCTGTAATCCTAATTAGCCTATTAAAATAGTGCCATTTTTTTAGCAATTTTGAGTATTATGTGACTAATCCCTCGTTGAAGCAGCATGATCTGCATGATCAAGAACTTGAAAGTTAGGCTTTGTTATAAGGAAGAGAGTTTTAAGTGTGGTCTCCAGATGTGTTGGACTGATAACAGATAATCAGAGTTGGAAGGGACCTTGTAGGTCATCTAATCCAACCCCCCACCCAAGCAGGAGACCCTACACAATTTCTGACAAATGGCCGTCCAATCTCTTCTTGAAAGTCTCAAGTGATGGCACTCCCACAACTTCCGAGGGCAAGCTGATCTGTTTCCTTTTTATGATGTTCAGGATTGCCACAGTGTATTTGTGCTCATCTAAATCAGGGGTTGCCAACCTTTTAGACTCATAATTTTAAATCCCAGGGACCACTAACCAGTTCTGTGGGCATGGCCTAATTTGTGGGTGTGGCTTGGTGGTCATGTGACTGGCTGGGCATGGCTTATATGTAAATATTATAAATATTTATATAAATATTGATTTTTTAATAAAAAAGCAACTTTTACCCAAAAACAGGCAAAGCAGGCAGGCAGATTGAGTTGCTCACAGTATCACAGATTCATTCAGTGATCTATGTATCTGCCATCGGCTAGCTCAGTCTCTCAAATTTGCTTGCCATGAGTCTGCACTGAATAATAGAACCTTCAGTCCTTAGGGAAGTTGGCTGTGCTTAAAAGCAGAACCGAAGATCTAAAGACTAGCTAGAAAGCAAGAAATCCAACCACTTCCTGCTTCCTGGCTAATCTAAATCTCCCGGCACAGCAGAATAGATGATGGTCGGGAAGAAAAAAAAGGAAAAATAGCAACTTAGCAGGCAAGTTTGCCAGGTAAGGAGTGAGTGGACAGGGAGGATTCCCAAGGGCCACGTGGGCGACACAGCCTTGTGTTTCTGCACAGCCTGGATTAATTGCTTTAGGGGGGGTGCTCTGGGGGTGAGATTTCTCTGCGGCCTCTGCGGCCCACCAAAATTTTCTCACAGCCCACCAGTGGACCGTGGTGGCGACCACTGGCGACCACTGATCTAAATAGTATTCTTCACAGACAATAATTCGTTCTTCAACCAGCACTTCCATGACATCATTTCAGACAGCTGTGTTCCTGCTCACAATAACTAAAAATGAAAACATTGTGAATCTTTTGAGTTGGAAATGTCTGGTTTCAGACTATTTGAATTGTTTGTTTCCTAATTGCTAGTACAACAGTGACAGCAAAGGAAACTCTATTTAATCTTTGATGACTAATAAGTATGTAAATTTATTTTAAGTCAACCTCTCATTAGATCTCTTTCTTCCTTCATGTTACATTTGTTTGTGGTATTAGGATATTTTTGTTGTAGTTTTATTGTTCCTGTACTTCACTTCAGCCTAAACATTCATAATAAGTAAATAATACAGCTATAAGCCAAAAATCACTCCTCCAAATATAATTTCTAAGCCAGTCTAAATTTATAGTGTGTGTGCATGTGCACACATACACAACAGAAAAGGGCTCATGTCAAGCTTAATACAGCCTTGCTAGTGTTTTCTCACCCATTCAAAATATTTAAGATGTTGGATGTAGGAAATTTAACTGGTTTGAGTTCTGAAGAGCCTATCAGAATCAGTGCTGATTGGTCACAAGGTGGGAGATGTCAAAATTTGAAATGGCCCCTGTATAGAACTGAAGATGTAAGGGATGGTCCTGTAAGGGATGGAGTACAATTTTCCAGGAAGGAGGGAGCACATTCCAAAGAAGAAGGTGAGGCAAGACGCAATATAGACTGGAGCTGGATCAGAGATGGAGAAAGACAATTAGGGTAGCCAAACCCTAGAATCTCTCTGGTAAATTTGGTTAGGATGAAAGTTAATATTGGTTTAGTCTGGCAAGATTCTGTCTGTTGGGTATGAGCAAATACAGAACCAAGCTTTGACTGTATTGTTCTATATTGTTATTGGGCTGGGCCAGACAGAAGACTACAGCCGTATGATGATAAAACAAATGGGCAGATGTCAATCTTGCAAGGTAGTTCAGACAAGAATCACACCTAGAAGTACACCTTGTAACTTCACTATAAGGATACATTAATAAAAATTGCAAGTCTGAAAGTACATCTATTCCCCCTCGCTTTACAATTTTAAAAAAGGGGGAAGCCCATTGTGACATGTTGCCATGTCCCCATTCATTCTGCAGACTTAACTGCCACTTGTTTGACCGCTGCCTAATCTGAAGCTCTTCCTTCTGTCTCCCAAGGTCATTCACACATACTATTACAGCAGGCCACATCACTGTCTGGAGGGTTGTGATTTTCTCCAAGTTGGGATACGCTTCTTTTAATGTTCATTCTATAAGTTTGGGTTGTGTCCTGCCTTAACCCGGAGGGAAATTTTGGCTCCTATTCAGTTACTTGAGAGGCTTCAGAAGGTGCAAATCTGGAGAGATCACGAACTACATCTAGCCTTGGGCCTACAGGTTCCCCACCCTTTACTTAAAATGGAACATT
The DNA here is from genome assembly GCF_900518735.1 of Pseudonaja textilis. The sequence continues at coordinate 6,936,161 of NW_020769308.1, forward strand.
ATGTGTTCTCAAAGACTTTTGCAAGGCATCAGCCTGGCCTTCTATTTATAGTGACTCAAAGGAATTATTTTTGCCATTCTTACAATTGCTTCTCTAACCTCCTGTACTCAAAGCACAGTATGCTTGTTGAATTAATTTAGGATTATAAACAAATCATGGTAGCTTATATCCGGAGGGGGAGGTATACTGGATTTAGAAGGCTTTGGGTAGGTGCTTTTGTCAATGCAGAAATGTGCATGGCACATTTGAATGAAGAGAAGGAGGAGATCAAATGAAAATTAAATACCCCTTTTTAAAGAAATGCTTCAAGTTCATGTTGCATTTTGTCCTAATTGCAGATAAATCACTGCCTCTATCTTGAGATTTCAGCATATCCAAAACTAAAAATAATACTAATTCTTGATTTTTTTTTTAAAAAAAAAGGATTATTGAATAGTTTTTAACATTGTCCCAATGCTTATGCTAACATAATGTAGTAGCAAACAAATATTAAGAAGAGGACATGGAAGGATATACTAATAGAATGCTAGGCATGTTCAATAAAGGAAAATAATTATTAGGAAAAAATTATAAATGGCTGAAAATAATTGAATAAGGATTTCAATTGAATTATATATAATAGTGCATTATCCATTATTTCTCTTTCTTCTCCATATTTCCACTTTCTTAATGTACCCAGTTTTTCCTTCTCCTATGTTTAAGAGATATTGAATTTTTCAGAAACACACAGAGGGATTATAAAGTATTATTAGTCATTGTTGCAAATGGAGGGAAATGCTACATAAAAGGATGATTTAACCAGTTTTCCATCTTGACCCTGTCTATTTGGGAAATGCTAAGCTCCTTTTAAAGGAATTCAAATTTAATATACTGATATGTAACAGCCAATGTATCTTCCTATAGAATTAATCTGTCAATACTGTTTATGTAGGGAAGGCTGTAGCATTTAACAGCCTCATGATTTTTGACAAGGCTGAAATATTTGATATCAGGCATGAAATTTTGTAATTTGATGCCTGCTATAGATTCGAGTACTCAAGTCCACAACAGGCAGTTGGCTTTCCACTGATGATGAGACATCTATTTTATGTAAAATAGTCCATTTGTTTTTCCTGGCAAGTTTTCCTAAACCTCAGCTGCAACTTCAAGTATTATGTACCAAAGCTCTTCCTTCTCCAACCTAATGTCCTTTTTGATGTGGTCTGATCCCATCTGAAAGGTTGCAGTTCAGGGTGCACCCTAGCCAAGTTCTCAAATCCATTTCCAGTATAAAATTTTTGTCATTTAGCTAGCCATTAGGAAGATCTGGAGTTGTCTTGTGAGTCAAACTGAAACCAATGCCATCCCCCCCCCCCAATCTGGTGCCACGCAAGCATGCTATTTTTAATTTCCCAGGGATCATCAGTGAGGCTTACAAGCATGGGATATGAAGTCAATTGGATATGGAGTTTAGAGACCTCTGTTAAGCATCACACTCCCAAAGTCATTTGACAATTCTGTTGACGGCAGCATTGTTCTGACTGCATCAAACGGAACAATAAAATCATTTTTTTTAAAATTTCTTTCAAGGGTTTCTTGAAATAAACACACACATTTATTTCAAATATTCATAGGAAAATGTGGGCAACCAGATGCACAGCAGACGGGCACTCAACAGCCATGGCTGATTGCAGGTCCCTGTGAGCATCCCTGCATCACTGTGTGTTTAGAGGAGAGCCTCCCCTCCTTCTGAATTCTTTTTTGCCACAGCAAATGTCAACCGAACCTCTGGTGCCCCATCAAGTGTGGAGTGACTCATCCTATAAAGGAAAAAAAAACCCAAACAACAATTCCATGCCATTAAAGAGATCGTGTTGCGGGAGTTTTATTCTGAATGAATCCTGGTGGCTAGAAGTGCCTGGTATCTCTTTTCAATTTCCAGGCTGCCAGGAAATCTCATTAAAAGCAGACTTGTTGATGTAATGCAATTGCTGTTCTGTTTGGAGGATGCTACCAATGTCATCTACTGACTAACTGCTCATGTACTCCACTGTTTCAGGCAGATTTAGCCCCAAAATTGCTGAAATCATATCATTCCACAAATAAGTGGTTAGGACTTCCAGAGTCAGGTTACAAAAAATCCAAATATTAGATGTCGGTAAAGAGATGCAGAAAAACCACAACATTTTGTTGTCATTTCGCAATCATCCAATTGTTTGCAGATCTGGTAGTTCGAATGAATGGGATTTTGTGTATTCCCCCCCCCCCCTTTGATTCCTGGTGAATCTGGTTGTATAGGAGAGGAGAGAATGTGGGTGGTCCAACACTGGAGGTTTTTAAGAATAGACTGGACAACCACTTATCTGGAATGATATAGGGCAGGGGTGTTTCATTGAGGGCTGCATTGGGGTTGTATTTCACCTTGGAGGGCAGGGGGAAGACCATGGGGGGCATGACACTCATGTCGGGGGCACCTGTGGTGGCCAAGTGTTAAGGCAGGACTTTCCTGAGACCCTCCTTTACTCTCATTATAATCTCCTTCCTCCCTTCCTTCCTTCCTTTCTTCCTTCCTTCCTTCCTTCCTTCCTTCCTTTTCTTCTTTTTCCTTCCCTCTTCATTCTTTCTTCTTCCTTCCCCTCTTTCCTTATTTTTCCTTCCTTGCTCTCTTCCCCTCTTTCTTTCTTTTTCTTTGTTTTTCCTCTTTCCCTTTCTCATTTCTCCATTTGATTTGTTTTTAGTTTGTTTTGATAGCCCCTCTGGCAGTGAAAACGGAGCATATGGGGCCACGCACGCACTCGCACACCCACCCACCGGTGCCCTGTTTTCGGCCACGACATGAGCTGTCTTTGCACTAAAATAAACATTCACATTTTTCATGTATAAAGGGCTAAAACTGAATCTCCTTTGCATGAAACATACAGTTTCCATCTGTATCTTGTTTTGGTATTGCAAACCATGTGAGAACTGCTTTTCGGAGAGAAACGGACAATAAGGCCTTGCAGTATTTCAAATTGTATCGATGTGCGGCGCACACTTTTCTGCTGCTCTTTAAAGTAGCTGGGTCTTTTCTTGGCATACATCCAAGCCTCTTTTTGGAGACAGAATCTAAACACTGCACAGTTACAATATGACGCAAGCCCCCTCTCAAAAGAGGGAAGCTATGGATTATGGAGAAGCAACATCCTGCACTTTGGATCCTTTTCTTTTCCAATACATTAATAGATAGGCTTACTTCTAAGTAACATTTAAAAGGTTTGCAGGATGAATGACTCGAGTTTTACAGAGAGGAAGTTGACAAAGTTTCTTCTCTAGCAGGTACCCTCCTACCATTATAGTAAACGGTAGCCAATCTGCTATGGGGCAGCTGTGGGATACTTAACATTTTTATCACTTGAAATCCTCCTGGGGCATAGTTATTTGATAACGTTGCAGGCAATTGAAACTATATTTCAATTTCTGATTATGACCTAAATTATACTGGGATCTTATTACTATGTTATCGGCAGTTATTATTGTCAATATTGTTATCCAAGATAAAATCCTCAGAATACAGATTAGATTAGAAGGTAGCTGGATCATAAAACTCAAGGGCATTTCAAATAGCGTGGAATAGAATTTGCTCCTCAATGGGACCTTCATGAAAGAGATGGGATACCTCTCTATGCATGGAAACCTTTTGATTGGATTGGATCAGTGGTGGGATTCATTTTTTTTTTTTACTACCGGTTGTGTGAGCTTGGTGGGCATGGCAGGAAAGGATGCTATAAAATCTCCAGTCAGAGGTGGTATTTTCTCTCAAAATTTCCACTACTGGTTCTCCAGACCTGGTCAGAACCTGCTGAATACCAGCTCTGGATTGGATCAAGATCTGCCTCCTAACCCTAAAATATCAAGGTCTACAAAGCATTCTCTGTGGGGAAAAAAAATGCAGCAAAACTATGATGAAATATGAGTCTATGACACTTCATTTAGCTATCAAGTGGCCAAATGATGCATAGTATAAGAAACTGTACTTTGCTGTACCATTGAATCACACAATTGGGAAAATAAAGGGCCCAGAAAGATCATCCAATACAACCCTCTTCAGTGTACAGGAAAACCAGCCTTAAGAAGTAGCTGTTCAATCTCTTCTTAAAACCTATCAAATATGGAGGACCCACAATCTCCAAAGCTAGCTTGAACAGATCTTAGGAAATTTTCTTTATATTCCAACAAGCAAAGTCAACGGGGAAAACTGGATCTGCTTCACAACCACATGACAATGTTAACAATGGCAACAATTCACTTAACAACCATAATAAAAAAGATTGTAGAAAGTTAGCACCCTCACCTCTCTAGAAGAATGAAATATTTTGAGAAATATTACAAAGGCAGGATAAAATATTTCCCCTCGAAGAGAAATAAAAATCCTAAAGGAGACAGAAACTCAGAGCTCCCTGCCCCAAGCAGATACTAAACTGAGGCCAGCTTTTAGAAATGCAGATTTGGTAATCCATTACTCTGTGCAGCAAGGTCTAAACAAAGGTAGGATTAGTCCTCAGCCATAATAGGAATTGCCCAAGAAGCCCTTCATTGCATCACCCTCAGAACTTCAACCAAGTTTATCTCAGACAACCTACAACAGCCAATAGAATACATGTCCTTGCACAGGAACAGGAAGTTCAAGTTCAAAGCCCAAGAGAAAGTATAAAAACCCCTCACTCTCAACTTCATGTGGTCAGCTACCCAGAATCACATGTGCTTGGTGATTCTGCTTCATCAGTAATTGGACCCTCTTTCCAATCAGCCTTCAGCCTCCATTTTGTCTCCAGTGCGTTTCTGCCAGCTTGGAACTGGGCCTGGATATTTCTTCCAACAATGTCATGAAATCATGCGCAACTCACATAACAATGGCCTTGATAAGTAATGAAAATTCTTCTCCCCATTGTGGCTGCAAGTCAAGGATTACCTGTATAAAGAAATGGAAAGAAAAGGAAGCTTTTCTGCCAAATGGGCAGCATTATTCAGCACTATTCTTTTATATAGCATTTATTGCATTGCATTCAGTGAAGCTTTCCAGATTAATATGCAGAATTTTTCAGCCTTCTTGGGATTTTCCAGATTGGAGTAAATAATAGCTTTGCCCTGCTGTTGAGAGGATCTTTGCCCAGATCCGGCTCAGGGAAAAGCAAATGAATCTCTCACCGGCACTGTATCTCCAAATTAGTCACCTAGGAACGAGCCAGAAGCAGGCTGGAATCCACTGGTTCCTTTTGCCGATGAGGCCCCAAGACTGAGTTCTGAATTATGTCAGCACACAGCTAGTGTAAGTAATTTGCCTCCCTTTCAGAAATAATTAAAATCATCCTTCCACCCTTTTTCTTCCTTGGCTGGTGTTTTGTCTGCAGCATCAAAATAGTACAAAAAACCAAGAGCCTTCCTCTCCACCTCTTCCTTCATTTTCTAATTTGCTTCTTTTGTCTTTCTTCTCCTCTTCAGAATTTCCTGAGGCTGCACAGATCTCTTGAGGGGCATGAAAGTTATAGCTTCATTTATCTAACTTGTATGGACAATTTATACTCTTTTTTTAAACTGCAGTAAAAGCTAACAGAGTAATGGACTCAAAATTTGCTTTTGCTTGTGGGCTGAAAGTTGATGTGACCGTAGACTGGCTGATGGGAGGAGAAAGAAGGGAAGGAAAACTTCTGGGGCAGATCCTGAATTATGGCAATGCGTTTTGAAATATTTCAGTTAGAGAACAGGAAGAGGGAAGAGTAGCAAATCATTTATCTTTGCCTTCCCTATTACCTATTTTGGAGAAAATCTGAAGAACCAAAGAGCTTCCTTATGAAATACATCAAAATTACATTTCCTACTGAGTGGGATGGATGTAACAGAAATGATTTGGGATCTCAATATAGAGTACTTGCTCTTCGGTGTCTTATTGGGTATTTCCAGAGACAGAAAGAAGCACTTTTTGGCATTTTCCATCCTCCCAAAAAACCATTTTATGGCTTTGTGCAGTGAGTGAGTGAATAGGTTTAGGTGCCTTGTATATATAAGACAATCAGATTGTGCTTGGGACCACACTTTTTCTAAGTGTCCTACCTAACTAAAACATTGCTCAGAGAATGTGTCCAGTGATTGCTCGGAGAATGTGTCCAGTGATTATTAAGATAACCACAAAGAAGGGGGGTTTGTCATCTTATTTTCCAAAGCACCAGAAGGCAAAGCAAGAAACAATGGATAGAAACTAATCAAGGAGAGAAGCAACCTAGAACTAAGGAGAGACTTCCTAACAGTGAGGACAATCAAACAGTGGAACAGCTTGCCTTCAGAAGTTGTAGGTGCTTCATCACTGGAGCTATTGATGTGGGTTGAGATGTTAAGCTCTCTATGTCTTTAAGTATATTTTTAAGCAACAATTCAATACACTGGGCAGGTAAGGATTGGGCAAGTAAGTCTAGAGTTTCCAGGAAAGTCCTAGATTACAGATATTCGTCTTTTTCATTTCCTAACTATGGCTGGAACCAAAGAAAGATGTAAGCATTAAAAAAAAAAAAAGCAGAGTTGGACAGGCTCTTAGAGAACATTGAATTCAAATCCCTTGCTCAGTGCAGAATCCACTATTCATTTCTGACACATGATGTTTCCATCTCTGTATGAAGATCTCTTGTAAAGGAGAACTCACCATTTTGTGTGGTACCCATTCTTTTGGCTTAATAAGTCAGGAAATTGTAACTTGTGCCTCCTTCCTGTATTTTTAACCTGTTGGGGTCTTTTTGTCCTTCCTCTTGAAGCAATGGAGAATAAGTCATCAACAACGTAAGATAAACTGGATTGTCTTTTTTTTAAAAAAAAAAATTGTTCTCATCCAAGAAGCTTCTTCGGTTCTAACTAACTGGTGGGGAATGGAAAGATCATTGTTAGCACTCTGAGGGTTGGTCCTTAGCACTCTGAGAGTAGTTGAGGGGTTCATCTGTATCCTAGAGTCATTTGAATCAGGGTGCAAATGGGTATGGAACCTTCCCAGGACTGCTGAAAGGACTGTATTGTAAATAGGAGATAGGTAGTACCTTATCCTTCCCCCTCTGTTCAGAAAAATAACCCCAAGAAAGTCCAGTTGCCTTTTGAAAAAAGCACCATGGAGCACCGTGACCTGGCTGATTGAGAATCTCCATGGACAACAGCTTAAGATATCTAAATCCTTCTAGTTTACATCCCTTCAATCATATCTTCTGTGGGCCAAATGTATCCAGATCACTGTTCTTCCTGTGACTTGGTTTCTAGAACCCTCACCTTCTTGGTGTCCCTTCTCTGAACTTGTCACTGTCCTTTTGGAGCTGTGCCCAGAACAGGACACAATCGTGCTGAAGTCTGATACTTCATGTCACTGCCTGTCTTACTATAATGAAGCAAAATAATAAACAAAGTCGGATTTTTACAGGAAGCCTAACAAGCATTAAGGAAGATGCCTGCCAACATGGCACTTCCCATGAATTAATATATCTTAATATATCTGATAAGCCCAGGAAACTAGTACATAAATGCTAGGGACAAAAGAAGCCATAAAAATTGCTATCTGTAAAGGGGAATATCTTTTTTCAAGTTTGCTTTACCGTTCAAAGCTTCCACGTCGGAAAATTGTGATGGGAGCCCAAGGGCCACACATCATAAGGCACTTTAGACTACTTCTTGGAATCTGCTCATAAGCATTGAAGGTCTTTTGGCCCAAATAGCCAAAAGCGCTTATTTTTTAATTGACAACCACTCTATCTGATCCAACCTCTGCTCAAGCGGGAAACCCTGTATCATTTCAGACAAATTGTCCAATCTCTTAAAAACATCCAGTGTTGGAGCACCAACAACTTCTGGAGGCAAGTTGTTCCACTGGTTAATTGTTCTCATCAGAAAATTTCTCCTTAGTTCTTGGTTGGTTCTTTCCTTGATTAATTTCCAGCCATTGTTTTTTTTCCTGCCTTCAGTGCTTTGGAAAATAGGTTGATTCCCCTGTTCTTTGTGGCAGCCCTTCAAATACTGGAACGCTCTTATAAGGTCACTCCAGGAGTGAGATGCAGAATAAAGAAGCAGCCCGGTGGCCAGGCCAGGCTTGTGGGGTGAGTGGAGCCAGTTCCCCCCTCTGTCCTTCCCCCACCCCCACCTCATGTTGTTCTCAATGCAAGCGATGCAAGCCTTGTGTTCCCACGGGCCATGTGAGTGGCGCAGCCTTATGTTCCTGCGCAGCCTGGATTGTTTTGGGGGGTGCTTTGGGGGTGACATTTCTCTGCAGACCACCAAAATTTTCTCATGGACCACCAGTGGTCCGTGGCTCACTGGTTGGCAACCACTGATTTAGAAGACCTATTGTTTATTTAAAAAGCTCAACTTCTTTTAAACTTCCATGAGGGCCTAAACCAATTGTCCCTCTCACACGGTCCTCATAACATTAATGAATCATTCCTTAAAACAACATCATTTTTCACTCATTTTTATATACAGTAGATACCTGAGAAAGACGGGGTTCTTTATTGAATAGCAAAGAGGTCCTGAGGTTTGAAGCATCTCTTCAAAAACATTTTTTAATAAGGCATCACTCCACTGACTAGATGTACAAGCCAAATGTAAAAGAAGGCGAAAGGAGAACTTGAGTAATGATAAACTCCTGATATATGCAGTGCATTACTCTATGAAACTATTTATAGTGATAACTGGAGGATCTACGGAAGAAGTTTGAGATGCTTCCAGATCTAGTTACTTGCTCATTTTAAGTAGAGATATCAAAAATTGAATCTGAGACCTTCTTACACGGAAGTTTTGCAACAAAACTTTGATCCATCCTTGCCTCTGGAAATCCAAGCCATCTAAAATTAGGGTCAGTAAATATTTTATTAGTTTATCAAAATATGAAATACAGAAATACAAAGAAAAATGACCAGAATGCTAAAATAGAGGAGGAAAGAGAAAAAGAAAAAATGTAGGGGAAAGGGGAAAAGAAAAAGAAAAGCATTGACTTCCCACTCTTTGTGGCACAGTAAAGTAAGGTGAAACCTCAACTTTTTCCTTTTATATAATAATAACAGTATATAGCAGTCATTTTTATAACAACAAGCTTATCTAATCAACAAAACTCGAAATCAAAGTTTCACTTTTTTCCCACTCAAAGCACAAACTCCAAAAGCAAATTCCAAGTAGAAACAAAATTAATTGTTTAATCAAAGCAGTAAATTTAGCCATCTCTGCTAACTCCATCAACCTTTGCAGCCTTTCATCCATTGTGTGGCATCCAAGTGTCCTTCCATTTTTTGTATAGCGTATTCTTGCTGCTGTCAACATATATAACATCAAAGTTCCATTTTTCTCCAAGCTCTTCATCCATTAATCCCAACCAACCTAAAATTATGAATAAATTCTGCTTCCATCCATCACAAAGTCCCATTATAGTGTAATGGAATGCTGAAAACTACGGTAGTTTGTGCAGATTAAAACAAGCTCATATGACTTCTGCTTTAGCTTGATCCTCCATTTCTTCTTCCATGTCAGACTATTATCTCTGGTTTCTACAGCATGCAGAAAGATGTTGAGCTTTGAAAAGAGCAAATATCTAACCATCTTTACCATCCACCCATGTTGCAGGTTAATTTGAGGACAGACAAAAGCCAGGCAATTCAGTTCCTCCAGTAACATTAGCAAGGAAAGAGTTGGCAAGTTGGTAAGCACAGATATTACCTGTGCCGGCAGCACATCCATCAAACAATTCCCTTTAAAAGATGGTTAGGTAGCAAGTGCTTGGTGGTAGAAGAAGTCAAGGAAGTCTCTGGGCAAGAAGAAATACTTTGAATAACTGGATAGATTAAGCTGAAACAAGTAATTAGTTTCATGTTTCAATTCAGTATCATTCCGATCGGAGTAAATGAACAGAATAGGAACACCACCTGCTATAATACTGACACAGCTAAGCAGCTGTTTGCCACTCATCCATCCCTTGGATGGGACACCAGTGAGTCCTGAAGAAGAGATAATCTTTCATGTTATGTTCTGTTTTTAATTGGGAGCCATAGCAGAAGCTACAGAGAGTGCAAGACCCAAGTTTGCAGCCACCTTCTAAACTGTTTCTGTAGCATGAGAGGCTGGATCTACAGCTTACAGTTTTGTCCTGCATAGAAGTGCTAAACTGATCTGAGCCATGAGGTTTCCCTAGAATTTTGCAAACTGCACCAATGAGTGGACTCGGCTGCTTTTCAAGAGTAAATGGGAAGATACTTTGCAGCATTTTTCTGGAAGTATGGAATAATGGATAGATTTTCGTTAGCAGGAGTTCCTGCCTCCTCCTCCTCCTCCTCCTCCTCCTGGTATTTCTTCCCCTCTCCAGAAGTCAAAGGTCTCCATCTTCCTTTCCTCTCCTGATGGATTTTAAATTGCCAGATGGCCACTCAATCAATCAGAAGGCACCTTTGAAGTCTTCTAGTCCAACCTAGTACTTAAGCAGGAGACCCTACACCGTTCCAGATAAGAAGCTGTCCAGTCTCTTAAAAACCTCCAGTGATGAAGCATCCACAACTTCTGAAGGCAAGCTGTTCCACTGGTTAATTGTCCTGTTTGGAAGGTTCTCTTTGATTCCAGGCTGCTTCTCTCCTTGATTACTTTCCATCCATTGCTTCTTGTCCTGACCCTCTGGTGCTTTGAAGAATAAGTTGACCCTCTCCTCTTTGTGACAACCTCTCAAATACTAGTGAGCTCATCATACACTGGTGAGCAGGGGAAATGGGGAGAAGTTCACTTGCTGCAAAATCAGTAGGGCAAGGAAGTTGGCTGGTAGCCTACTTTCTATGCTGCATTGTCTGTCAGCTGGAGCAAGAGAAGGTTGGTCAACTGAAGTAGGTCCTTGGCAGGATGGCACTGAGAACACTCCCCTGAATGGAAGGGGTGAGGGCAAATCTTGAACTTTACTGTTGGTAAATTTCCACTTTAGTTTGCATCTAGCATTTGCTTGATCATTCTGTATATCCATATCAAAGCAAGCACACATGTAACTTAGTTCAGCTTACAAAAATACAGAATGGGATAACAGCAGGGGTGGGATTCTACTGGTTTTGTTCGGCTCTATAGAACTGGTAGCTCTGAAGAGCAGCAGACATAGAACCAGTTCTATGTCTGCTGCTGTTTTGGCCCACCCGCCCGCCTGGGCTCTTACCTGACCTTTATTTCCTGCTTTTTCAACCTCAGCTGCTGTGCAAGGCACAGCTGCGGTTGAAAAAGCAAAAAAAAAAAGTGCTTTTTCAAATGCTGCTTCCTTGCACGCAGTGCTGCTCAACTGTCCAGGCAACAAGCTGACAAAGATTTACACGCGCACATAGCATGCAGGGAGGCACATCGTAAATTACCAAACTGGTAGTTAACCCTGTCGGATCCTACCCCTGGATAAGAGACAGCTAAAGGAAAGGAGTGAGTGGGAGAGAGAGGGAGAAAGAAAGAGGGAGGAAGGGAGAGAAGGAGGGAGGGAGGGAGGGAGAGAGAGAGAGGGAGGGAGGGAGAGATATTCCTCGAGATTAAAAAAAAAAAGTAGGGGACTTAATAGCTACTTTATCTTGATATATTAAAAGGGCACATAAATATCAAGACCACTGCCCTATACAGACACAAAACTCAATTTCATGCTCATTTTTATATTCTATTCCATATCTTATTACCATTTTATATTTTCTACATAGTTTTCCCCTCTTCTAATTTTCTCAAGTTTGTTTTGATTATCTCAGTTCAAATAATTATATCTATACTTTTGTCTGTCCTGTTACAATTTCACATTATCTTTTCTTATTAAACAAATTTTTCCCTGTAGTTACCAATTAGAGTATGACACCTTTATATCGTTTAATTTTATCCATTCAAGCTCTTATTTAAGCTTCAATGTATAGCTTTAAGATTATAGCATTCAATATAATACATAACTTCCAATCGAATTCTGCTTGGTACATTCTTAAAATAGATACTATATTCTTAAAAAGAAAAAATTATATATATATATATATAATATATATTTGCCTTCTTCCCCCTCTTCTTCTCCCTCCCCTTTTTACCCCCTCGTCTCTCTACTTCTAACTCTCTCATCTGTAATCCCCTCTTCTGTTGCTTTCTAATATTATACTTATCTTTCAAATTGTTCTTCTTCTTTTGGTTGTTTTTTTCTAATCTTAAACCTTTCACTCTCTTCCCCCCTTTTCTTTTTTCCCCCCACTTAAAATTATTTGATCATTAAAGATGGCTTCTTCTTTGTCCCAATCTTCTTGTTCTGCAAGCGTTTCTTGTTGCTTCTCACAGTTCCACATCTCCATTTCTAAGAATTGAAACACGAAGCCAAAAGAACTTCTCCCTTCTTGTACATCTTCTTTCCATTTTTTAAGTTCCGTTTTCAGTTCTTCTAAGAGTGATACCATTTTAAAAACTTTTAAACAACCACCCAGTTAATTTTAGTCATCTAGATGCAAAAACCAAAAATCACCAAGTAATCCAAATAATCCAAGGCTGTTTCTACTTGCTTCTTTTTTCCACTTTCTCCTCCTGGGGTTCTATTATTTTGTTACCAAGTTTCCATTAAAATGTATCTTTGAGGAATCTTGTTAAAATTTCAGTGTAAGTTCCTTTTAATTACAGTTCCATTCCTTAATTCCAGGCAGTCTCCTCCATTTTTCCAGATCCTGCCCTTCTATTCTTTTTTTTCTCCTTTCCAGCTTTTAAAAACTTTTAAATGTCCAGAAATCTTTATTTATCCCTTTGACTTTTATTTTCAGCTTAGATGCCTATTAATGTCAAAGTGGATTTTTTTTTCAGTTTCTTGCTTAAGTCTGTTAGCTGTCAGTATAAGGAAGGGAAGAAAAAAACCTAATCCTTTCCCTTCTCTCTCCTTCGCAGCTTCAAAATCTTCTTTGGGAAAAATATTGTTAAGTTGAAATTCCAGGGTACATTATTTGTTGCTTTTGCTGTTTGACCCGGTCAACCAAAACTTTCTCTTCTTATCTTCCTCCTGCACATTCTTTTCTGGTCGAGTTCTTCTTTGTGGTGGCCATTTCTGACCACTGCTACAACCACCTTCGGGAAAGGGAGTAATGGCCAGCTGGGGAGGAGAGATGCAGCTCTCCTCAACCCTGCAGGCAGGCTCCCCCCTCTTCACCACCTCTGTGAGGTGGCTTAGCCCCGAAACCAGCCGGCTTGGGGCGCTCCAGTGGAGAGCACGAATCGAAGCCTTGGAGAGATGAGGTTTCAGTCTGTCGCCGAAGAAGCTCAAACTGGAAGTCCAGTTCCACTTTTTAAAGAAATGTATCTCAGGAACCGAGCCCTCTCCCCTATAATTATTTTAGTACCACTAAAAAGCACACAAGCCCGATCACTGGATGATTTAGGTTTACGTGTCATAGCCACAAAAGAAAGTAAAGGAGCCATTTTATCATACAGATCATGAAAAATCCACCTGTCATTTGGAATTTTGATTTATTGGTTGTGCTTTATTTCTGAAATGGACTCTTGTTTCATTTCAGTAAGAAACTGTGGATAATTTCACCCAAGCATGAAATGCTGACAGTTGTATTGAGTTATGGATTGAGGGCTTCAGAGCTAGATAGAACAGATCAAAAGACCTATATGTGTCTACTTTTAAAAACAGCACACATATACACATGCACAACACATGCATATTCAAGATTTTTCCAAATCAAAAATCAGAAATGGGGAACTGATCAAATAAAACTGATTGTGCCAATTCAGTTTGATCAAATAAAACTGATTGCACCAATTTAGTGTTATTACTAAATATTACTATTTAGTAATACCTGTTTCCCCAAAAACACGACCTATCCTGAAAATAAGTCCTAGCTTAGCCCTCCCCCACAAATAAGCCCTAATTAAAATCCCACCCACTCCAGAGCGCACAGATAAAAATTAAGATAGGGTGGGGATGGGGGTTGGAGATGCCCTACTTACCTTTGGACAGTTGTAGCCAGGCCTCACACACCCCGACACCTGCCTTGCCGGCCCATCTGCAGCCAACAAGGCTGGCAAGGTTTTCCTGAAGACCTCTGTAGCTGATAACAAAGCTCTGGATTGATCTGGAGCTCTGTTATTGGCTGCAGAGGCCTTCAGGAAAGCCTTGCCGACTGCAGAAGAAGTTCCTGAAGACCTCTGACAGCGAAAAGGAGGCTGGAGGCGACATGTGCAAGTGAGGTTAGTTAGTGGATGGCATCCCCCGAAAATAAGACCTGGTGCCTTTTTTGATAGCAAAAAAATATAAGACAGGGTCTTATTTTCGGGGCAACACAGTTATACTAAATAGGCACAACATCCAAGCAAAGTGCAGAGTCTCTAATAATCAGTTATTGGTGCTAGAAACTGACTTTTCACCTTTTTTTTTCATTATTTCTTTTTTTAAAAAAATGTTGCTCTGTATACTATATATGTTGCTCTATAAAATGTTGTTCCATATACTTTGAAATAGTTTTCTCAATGTATTGATTTTCAGATGTGTTGCACAGGTGGAAGGGAAAATGTCCTTATTGTGGATGAGGGCCAGGGGTGGGTTTCTACCGGTTCTGTCCACCTCTGTAGAACCAGTAGCTCTGAAGAGCAGTAGACATAGAACCGGTTCTATGTCTGCTGATGTTTTTGCCCACTTGCCCAGCCAGGCTCTTACCTGATCTTTATTTCCTGATTTTTCAACTTCAGCTGCCGAACGAGGCACAGCTGCAGTTAAAGAAACAAGAAAAGAGGGCTGTTTCAAAGGCTGCTTCTCACTTGCAGCATGCTAATGACATACTAATGACACGCGGCTCACAGCGGGCAGGGAAGCTCGTGAATCCTGAACCGGTAGTTAACCCTTTCGTATCCCACCCCTGATGAGGGCATTTGTAACTGGACACATGTAGAAAGTAATATTAGAGAAGGGTGATTTTCATATATAGTTAGTCCTCTGCGTACGACCACAATTGAACCCAAAGTTTCCACTGCTAAGCAAGACAATTGTTAAGTGAGTTGTGCTACATTTCTTGCCACAGTTGTTAAGTGAATCACTGCAGTTATTAAGTTAGTAATATGGTTAAGTGAATTTGGCTTCCCCATTGGCTTGGCTTGGCAAAAGGCTGCAAAAGGTGTGGTCTATGACAACTCACCACAGCCAACTCACCATGGGACAAGTTGCCGTGGGACAAGTGTTACATTAATATCAAAGGAATAGTCTAATACTGTGATGGCAAACCTATGGCAGAGTCACTTGTGTTGGCACATGAGCTGCAGGCAAACTTACTCACTGTGCATGCGCACACCTCACAGCTGGTTTTTGGGCTAGTTTGAGGCCTTTTTCAGCCTCCCAGAGGCTTGGAAAAAGCCTCTAAAGGTTTTTTAGGATGAATAATAGGCCCATTTTGTTACTTCCTATAATATCGGAAGTGACGAAACAGGCCTATTATTTGTCCTGAAAAGTCTTGCAGAGGCTTTTTCCAAGCCTCTGGGATGCCAAAAAAGGCCTCAAACCAGCCAAAAAAATCAACTGTGAGGCACAGTACAGGTAAGGGGGTGGTGGTGGGGTTCCGCAATGCATGTGCAGGGGGCATGGGTAGGGCACGCATTGCATTCTGGGTGTTGGCACGCAAGTGTGCGCCCTCTAGCGCGCGTACAATTTTTGACACAGGAGCCTAAAAGGTTAGCCACCACTGGTCTAATAGAATCATTAAAGAAAGGATGCCAAAGAAGGGACAAAATAAAATGTCAATGACAAAAATTAAAATATTTTAAACATAATTTTAAATAAATAAATTGAATTGTTGAATTCGACATGGTGAGTCGTCCTGTAGCAAATAGCAACTTCAAATGTTCCCTAAATGAATGGTTGTAAGTTGAGGATTACCTGTAATCAAGGACAGCAATAGCAATAGCACTTAGACTTACATACTGCTTCACAGTGCTTTACAGCCCTCTCTAAGCAGTTTACAATTCAGCCTATTGCCTCCAACAATCTGGGTCCTCATTTTACCCACCTCGGAAGGATGGAAGGCTGAGTCAACCTTAAGCCTGGTGAGATTTGAACTGCTAAATTGCAGGCAGCTGGCTGCAGCAGAAGTAGCTTGCAGTACTGCACTCTAACCACTCCGCCAGCAAGGCTTGTCCCACAGACAAGCTACCCTGTTTTTGCAAAAGAAACTCTGGGATTGTTGATTATGAACTACTGAGTAAGATTGATAGATCTCCATCAAAACTTGAAAAGCCAAGGGGCAGCACAAGAAGAAAAATCTAACAAGCGATTTGCAGCTGGTTTGCACAATCTTTTTAGACATATATTCCATGTATCATCTTAAGTAAATACACAGATCCTGAATTCATTTTTTATCTTTGTTAATTGTATCCTCAAGCTTTGTAAAGAAAGATTTACAGTTCTGGAAGCTGCAGAAGGTCTGAAGTGAATTTGGGGTCTAATATTAAGAGTGTTTACTTGAACTTTTTGAGAGTTAATGATTCATTCAACTAAACTGTTCCTAACAAGATTTTGCATCTCCTGCTGATGATGGATGAATAGTTCATAACGCGTGAAAAAACATTCTTATTAGAGTTTATCAGTTCTTTCTTTGATGCTGCTAAAAGCTGAGAACCATGATGTGTTTTCATTTCTCTCTTTTTTTAACAAATCAAATACTCCAAGTGTTGAATCCCTGTCAGTAAAGATTTAAGTCAATTTTCTCTGCTGTCAGGAGAAAATGGAGAAAAAATAGTATATATTGTCTTGAGGAAATCTGGGATATGTCTAGCAGCGAAATAAAATGTGAGACTGTGTTATGGGGGAAAATAACCCGATTAAACTGCTATGAATTTCCTTACATGGTTTTGAATTTTTGTTCTTTAAATTTAATTTATATTTTCCCTAAATTAAGTTTTACAGAACCAATTATGGTTTCTGTTGATTTTAAGTGTTGTTTGCAAAATTCAAGAGGATCAGTTGTCAAATCTCTAATCCAGAACATGCTCATAGTTGAAATTTTTGCAAAATGTAATTGAAACTGCAATGTATGTGAGAACATATCCAACATATATTTGTCATATGCTTAGTTTAGCATGGAAAACATTCAAAACAAATTGTAAAAGTATAAATTTGACTGTGTATGGCAGTCTATTCTATCTTCTATGGTTCATTAAAGGGTAGATGTACAAATTGTGTTTTTAAAAAATCTGCCTGTGTCTATTAAATAAAGACCTGTTCATTAACACAAACTTTCCTGAATCTGTTGAACTTTAACAGCCCGAATCATCTTTGTATTCCAGTTGGATATATTAAGAGGCTATCAAATTGGAGAAATAAGCTGAACTGAGAATTTATTTTAACTGTACACCTTTAAACCATTTGGGCTATTATGTGTCATAAACTCACCAGATATATTTTTCTTTCCTATAGCTCTCGTTGTACGTTTTCTGACCAAACGATTCATATGGGAGTATGATCCCACTCTTGGTGAGTTTTTTTTTCTTCTGTTGTGTCTTATACTGCTATTGCTACCTTTGTAAGCCACCCACAGTCACTGAAAGTTGAGTTGGATGGCCATATAAATTTTCTTAAATAAATAAAAATAATATACCATCACAGGTATATACATTACTTCATTAGAACAGTCTTGAAATATAACCTTTGCATGTAGGATGTAGGAAATGGGACAACTTGCCACAGCCAACTCACCATGGCCAACTTGCTGCAGGACAATTTAACAATCCTATTTAATTATTTAAAATAAATATAAAATATTTTAATTTTTGCTATTCACATTTCATTCTGTTTGTATCCTTTCTTTAATGATTCTATTCCACTAGTTCTTTGATATTAGTGTAACTCTTGCCCTTCAGGGGGTTGTCCTGCAGCGAGTTAGCTGTGGCGAGTTGGCCACGGTGAATTGTCATAGATCCTAGCATGTAGGTTCAATCTCCAGCATATTTCTATTCAGGAAGCCACTAATTGTGGAAAAGACACTTACCCCCAAATCCTAGAAAGCTATCAACAAACCGAACAAACAGTAATATGAACCAATAGCCTGATTTTTATGCTGGCATTTAAGACTGTGTTTTCATTTTGGCAGTCAAATTGCAAAAATTAAGTTTAATTTGAGCAGGCATCATTATTCATAATTATATAGTTAACATAACAAAGCAAAATAACCAAGCAATTTAATGAAAAGACAACTACCCTAAAGTTCACAGATTTTAAACATTCTGAGCCAGTCTTTGGACTGCACAACTATCACTCTTGAGTCTGATGCAATCTCTTCAATATTATTTAAAAATTAGAGTACTGTAGAAAATACGCTTGGTGCAAAATAACTGCTTTGGACAGGGGTGAGTGAAATGCCCCCTGAAATCATCTTTAATTTTTTTGTGTGAGGAAAGCATTGATGAATTACTTTTCATTAAAGGTTTTAACAATAGTAAAAGAAAATTAAACCATCCGAAATGCAAGAGAAACAAAACAATAGAAAAAAGGGAAAGGAAAAAGTGCAGACAAAAAAAGAAAAAAGAAGTTACTTCTGATCTTTATCTTTATTTTTAAAAAGTGCAAGCAAGTTTAATATTAGTCTATCCCATTTGATATGACGTTACATAAATTACTTCTTCTCATATCTCAAGCCTTATCCATCAACCATTCCCCAAATTATTAATGTTTCTTTTCCAGGATTAGCAAAAAGTCCATAAAAGGTTCTTAGAACATTATAAATGTATTTCTTGTTTTTACCCTGATCAAGGAAGTCAACTTCATACTCATTCCCTTTGATCCCATCGTTTTTAATCTTTGCTTCATTTAAGATGCTGTCATAAGATCTGATTTCCATCCAAATTTTCTTGGGAATTTCTTCTCAGCTTTAACAGCTGTCTCTTTTGTAAATCCAGTAATGGATCATTGTACGGGTCATTTTTCATCTCTTGGCTTATTTGTATTCCCACTTTAGTTTTCATCTCTGTTTTCATTCTCTTTCAGCTCACAACTTCTATTTTATTTTCTAGTATTCAAATTATTCTTCTTTGCCTCTTACGTGTTTTTTCTTTAAAAACTCTTTTAAATAGTGTGATCATAGAAGTAGATATGGTTGCTGTTCTTGTAGCCGTGAACTTCTTTCCCCTTTCTTCAAAAGTCCTTTGAAATGTCTACCTCTGTCTCTCATTTTTGCAGGTTTCGCTGCTGGTAATCAAATTCAAAAGTAAAATTGTAAATCAAGGACTGAGCTTAGATGCAGCTCACTTCCTCATGACTAGTCTCATGACTTCCTCATGAGACTACAAATATGTGAACATAGGCCTAATTCACATTATATTTATTTGATTAAAATTATGTACCTGCCTATTTCGCAAGCTGTCTCTGGGCAGCATACAATGAAATAGTTAAAAACAAAGCTAAAACAACAATTGAAAACAAACAGAAAAACAAATAAGACTGTGGGACTATGAATTATGGGTTTCCTATTTCCATGGGATCCCTAGTCCTGCTTGAAAAACTATGTTTTAAGGATTCCCTGAAGGCCAATGGGGTTGTGGCCAATCTAACTTGTTCCAAAGGGTGGGTGCTGTGACAGAAAAAACCTTGCCTCTTGAGGCCCATAAGACAGAATTCTTTAGCAGAAGAGATCCATAATATTCCCCTCCTGCCAGACCCCATGGGATAGGTAGATGTAATTGTGGAGAGGCGCCTCTTGCCATGTGAAGCTTTAAAAGTCAAAAACGGGACCTTAAAGAACCCAGAAGCAAATTGGCAACCATTACAATTGCAAAGCAGAGATATAACATGTATTGTTCTAGACACACTCATAACTGCTTTTACTGCTGCACTTTGCACTAATGAGAGTTTCTAGATGTTCTTCAAGGGCAGCCACATCTAAAGTGTGTCCCAGGAGTCCATTCTTGAGGTCACCAGGGCATGAGTAACTGTGAGTAGAGCCTCATGAACCCGGAATGGGTGCAACTGGCACACCACACATATATACTAGTATAAATGTAAAAGAACTTAATTTTTGTTGACCCAAAGTTGGCTTGGTGTATGATTTTGCTCCATTTTTTAAGAACAGAGTACAACATCCAGTCTAAAACTCATTGTATTAATAATGCCATAAGCTGACAGTTTGATGAAAACCACCCCAATTTTTCAGTAGATAGCCAAGCCATATGCTGTTAAAATATTCTTCCCTGCTGATACGCTAGCCAATGCAACTTTGAACTGATGTAACCCCAACAAGACAATTATAGTTAAATTTGGAGAATAAATTCATCTCTAAGGGGCAGGGTACAATCTAGATTTTTTTTAAAAAAAATACTTATATCCTCCTCTTCTTGATGATTCAGATTCTCCAAATTTCTCTAAAACCCAAGAATTGGCCCTTGATATTGTGGTCTGCTTGAAAATGAATAGTGGCTTAGAGTAATTAATTATAGTCACAATTTGTCTCATACTTTTTTTTCTGGCAATTCTTTTAGACTCCAAGCATATGGCACTGACATCCACAAACTAAATATAATTTAACTGATTTGTGAAAGGCTGCCAGAGTCACTAGAAATAAGCCAATATTTAAGCTAACAAGAGCTCTTTTTTGGCAATGACATGTATAGTGTGTGTATATATGTATTGTTTTCTTAAATGTCAGCTTGAAATGTCCCTTTGACTTTTATAACTGCAAGTATTATAAACTGTGGAGTGGCAAATAGCTGTAGTCATCCAGGAGATTATTGTGGCTTTCAAAGACACTGCTACACAGATACCGGAATGTGAAATCTAGTTTGTGAAGCTGAATTCTAGATAAGGAGAATGAGATGGTTGTGGCCTCTGTAGAGCAGAGGCCAGACTGACATTTATTATCGTCTCTATTGTTCAAATCCTTCTTAAAGAGTGGTACCCAAAACTATACACAATCCTTGAAGTAGGATCTGATCCATACAGAGAAAGTGAAACTATGACTTCCTTTGATTTAGAAATGATACTTCTGCTGAGGTTGCTCAAAACTTTAGTTGACCTTTTGCAATCCCATAAGAAATTAAAAGTTGTTGTGTATGTAGCTTACAAAAACCTATTTTCTCTATAATTTTTGATGATAGATACTCATAGTCATAAACCATGTTTTCAACCAAGCAAACAAAATCTGAAAGGAATAAATGAGTGTCATTTTTTTAAAAAGGAAGAATATATTCAAAGCAATCATTCATTTCCCTCCCTCACATGCACACTTTTTTGGGGGTATTCTGTTTCCCTTAGTAAAGATGGAAGCATTTGCCAAGACGATTAAGTTCTGACCCCTAAAATCTATATTCATCTCTTATTTGGTTTCTTAGATTTCGACACTTCTTGCTCAATGTCAGCTTTGTGAGGTAGTCCAGACAAGAAGTGGACTCAGGAGTACTAGTTCTTATTTTTATTGTAAGGTTTAAGAGAATCTTGCAAATCTGAAAGTACATCTCTCCCCCATTTCTTTTACAGTCCAAACAACTAGGCAGAGTCCCTTCTGACATGTCCCAAAGGTGCTTTTATTTTTCAAGAGGCAAACTGGACAAACTGAGCAACATGGTATATGGAGTACAATACAGTGAGACATGGACAGATCTGTACATTGGGGAGACAAAACAACCACTTCATAAGCTCATGGCACAACATAGGAGACCGGACAAGATTCAGTAGTCCATCTGCATTTAAAAGGCAAAACCACTTTTTTGAAGACAGCAAAGTCCACATTTTGGACAGAGAGGACCACTGGTTTGAAAGAGGGTCAAAGAGGCCATGTATGTCAAAACTGAACTCTCGCAACAAAGGGGGAGAGATATGGCACCATCTATCTGCAGTCTACAACACAATCCTTTCAGCAGTTCCAAGAAGGCTCCACACCCATTATTCAGGTGACATGGAGGACACAGATAAACCTTCAATGACTCTCTAAAAAATGCAAATGGCTAGCTGTCTGCAAGGAATATAAAGCTTTCCATTCCCCACCATCCAGTCAGAACTGAAGAAGCTTCTTGGATGAGAAGTGAAACGTCTTCAAAGAAAAAACAAGAAAGTCCAATTGCCTCTTTTTAAAAAACACCTTTGAAACAACCATGACCTGGAAGACTGAGAATCTCCATAGACAATTTCCCTTCTGACATGCTTGACATGCCCCTATCATTTCTGTAGACTCAGCTGCTACCGTGTTTCTCACAAAATAAGGTCGGGCCTTTTTTCTTTTTTTTTTGACCCCTGAAAAAACGGCTAGGCCGTCTTTTCGGGGGTGACTTAATTTCCTCCCCCACGTAGAGCGGCCCATACGCACATACCTTGCTGCAAGGCCACTTCTATCGGCTGATGAAAGCTCCCCGAAGGCTTAGTCCCCAGCTGCTTCAGGGTGTGGCATGGCTGCCCTGGCTGCCTAGGCTAGAATACCCCGATAGCCGATAGAAGCTCCCTAAAGGCAGAGTCCCCAGCCGCTTCAGCGCGTGGTGTGGCTACCCGTGTCCCCTCGCCTTTAGGGAAGTCTTTTTCGGGTAATGGAAGCTCCCCAAATGCAGTCACCAGGCACTTCGATCGGCCGGTAGAAGCAGCCTCAGGGCGAGCGCACACACACACACTCCCCTCGCCACGAGGCTGCTTCTATCGGCAGACGAAAGCTCCCTTGAAGGCAGAGTCCCCAGCTGCTTCAGGGTGTGGCGTGGCTACCCATGTCCCCTCGCCTTTAGGGCAGTGTGTGTGTGTGCGCTCGCCCCAAGGCCGCTTCTCCCGGTCGATCAAAGTGGCTGGTGACTGCATTTGGGGAGCTTCCATCGCCCGAAGGGCACTCCTAAAGGCCAGTTTTCCCCCCATTCCCCCCCGCCCTTCCCCCGCCCATTTCTCTTCACCTCGTGTAGTTCTAACGAACGATGTGAGAAATGGCGGGGAAACTCATGATTTAAATAGGCCTAAATTTTGGGGGTGGGGCTTAATTTCACCTCATGCCTAGAAATCATGCTGGGCCTTCCTATTGGTGGAGGCCATATTGTTGGAGAAACACGGTACATGTCTGACCATGGTCTAGTCCGGAGATCTCCAAAGTTGGCAACTTTAAGACTTGCTGAGTTTAACTGCCAGAAGTCTCTAGACGGCCACTCTATGGTTCTTCCTTCTGTCTCCCAAAGTCATTCTTACATACCATTACACCACATGTCAAGCATTCCCATTCAGCCAAAAAAAACCTGCTTACTGAAGTGACAGATAGGATTCTCTGCATCCATCTTCAGCTCTGGCTTTAGCACGACTGGGTTTGAAGGACCAACTTCCCAAATGTTGATTATTCTGAATTTCACTGGAGACAGTCTCTGCATTTGTGGGAGGATACACAGATAGAAATGTGTGTAGGATCTGGTCAAGAGTTCAAGATAGCAGACAAAATAGTACAATTGAAGCTCCACCTTCTTCTATGTAGATCACATAGCTGAAGTTTAGATGGTACAGCTATGACTGCCTTTTTTTAAATCAGCTTTAAGGATACCACAGGTTTTGCTTTGTTTTTTCATGATATTGCACCTCATTTGCCCACCCAGTTGTTGCTTCACAACTACACTAGCTCTAGGTATTTATCCTATTGGCACAGAATAACTTGGAAGAGAGACACAGAAGGCTACGCTGTTATTTATATGTTATTTATTCTGCAACAAATTCATTAACCAGACAATTCACAGCAGTGCAGGGGTGATTACTTTGTTTTCTTTTCCCCAGTCTCCTTTTAATGTTTTTCTCTTGTTTTTGTTTTATGTCAATGAAGTGCAACTGGCAATTTAGAATAAATTAATAAGGTCAGTGGGAAAGAGAGAGGTGTGATGCTGTATGATGCAGAATTCTCCATCCTGCAGTGTTGTTGCTGCTTTTAAATGAACACCAAACAAATATCTCAAATATGGATCTAAATATTTGAAGTATTGGCTTTAATCTATTCCAGAATATTGGCTCTTAAGCCAGTCAGGGAACAAGACCAAACATAATCAAATGCAAGTCTATCATTTGAATAATGACAGTGGCAGAAGGTCCAAACTAATGCCAGGGAAAAAGTCACATGTATTGCATTACCTTCTCCGAATGTATAATAAATTACAGTTATATCCTTTCCTTTCCATCTTTACAGGGACACAAACTGGAATGCACTTTTTGATTTTCCATTTACTCTAAAATAACGGTCCCCAATTTTTTCCCTTTATACAGATCTCTGTAGCATTACAAAAGCCTTGGTACATGAAACACCCCAATATATTGACTATAACAAGATCCCCAAATTAAATAAAAATTAATTTAAAAAAAATACTAGGTTAAATGATGCAAGACTGCTGAATTGCATGGTTTATCCAACTGAAATTCCATGGGAAACCATGTAAGATGAACTGATTGCCTCAATTTGGGGTCATTTTTGTTGAACTTTGCTTTTTGGCATCTGCACCGGAAATCATATGTAATATCTTAGGAAACAACAAAGATGTGTTTACCACACATTGGGAAACTCTGTTCTAAAAACTCCTGGGCTGACAATTAGACTGAGAGATAGAAACAAAGCCTAGAGTCATTTAAGAATCCATTTGTCTAGCACAAAGCTAGAAATTGGGACACCATGAGTTACAATACCAGCTGGGTGGACTTGGAGAGCAAACTCCCCTCTGCTCTAGCATTGAAGATGTGACATGGTCCCAGCCAACCTCAAAGAACAGCAAGGACTTCACAGTTCAAACTTGAGCTACACAAATTCTTTTCTATTGGGTGACCTTGGGCCAGTCCCAGCCCTGGAAAGAAGGCAGTAGCAAACCATTTCTGAAAATCTTGCCCAAAAGATTGCAGAGACTAATCTGAGCAGTTCCTGGGAGCCAACATTGACTCAAAGGGAAAAAAATATAAACCCTGTCAGTGTAAAAAAAAAAAAAAGAACTGTTCCATGAAGCTAAGGACAAGCTACCACTTCTTATCATAACCAAGATTCTGATTTAATCAGCTCAAAGGTGGGTTTAGTTGCTTGCAGGGACCCAATTTTTTAAAAATCAATGGCTCATGGCAATATTTGTGCACATTTTTATATATTTGTCCACATTTCTTCAGAGGTAGGTGTTCTAATGAACTTTTCCTTCTTTACATCTTTTTGACAATCAGTTTTTCCATAAAGAAGAAATACTATTTGGGTTTCTCAGATGAACATTTTGGTGTCTATTTTTCTATTTTTGGAGCAGGGAATAAAGAAATGCACCATACTTTCTGATTGTTTCCTTTTAATGTAGTATTTATCTTCCCTTTTTAAAGAGTCCACTTATCGTCACCAAGCCACCATTGATGATGAAGTTGTTTCCATGGAAATACTAGATACAGCTGGGCAGGTAAGAACATTGCTGATCCCTGTAGCAAAATGCCAATGCCAGAAAACTATAATTAACACTAGGGGAAATTTGTCAAGTATTTATGCGTGAAATATTATAAGAGAAATATTATTAAAGGGACAAAGGAGTATAATAAAAAAAAATAGTAGGCCAACTGTGAGAGAGTATGAGAGGGAAGCTTCATATTCTTGGTAGCTTTAGGGTTCCTTACAACAGCAGAAATTTCAACTGATTTTTGTTGGTTTACATGCTTATTAGTCCAAGCAAAATAAGAGAATGTCAAGAAGCATGCAGATGGGTACCTCAAGGTTCGGTCTTGGGCCGGTCCTCTTCAACATCTTCATAAATGATCTGGACAAGGGGATAGAAGGGGAACTCATCAAATTTGAAGATGGCACCAAATTGGGAAGGAATATTCAATATTTTAGATAGACTGAAGATCCAGAAGGATTTTGACAGACTTGAGCGTTAAGCCCTCTCCAACAAGATGCAGTTTATTGGTGAGAAACATGAGGAAGGTACTTAGGAAGGAAAAACCAAATGCACTGGTATGGAATATGTGGTACCTGACTCAACAGTAATAACTGTGAGAGGGATGTAGGTGTCCTAATGGACTACCACTTAGGTATGAGTCAGCAGTGTGCTGCAGCTGCCAAAAGAGCCAATGCAGTCCTAAACTGCATCAACAGAGGGATAGTGTCAAGACAACAAGATGTGATAGTACTATTTTACACCATGCTGGTTTGAATACTGAATCCAATTTTGGTCACCATGATACAAAAAAGATATTGAGACCTTGGAAAGTGTGCAGAGAAGAGCAACAAAGGTAATAAAGTATCTGGAGGCTAAATGATAACTAGACTTGAGGGCCTGTCACAAAGAAAAGGGGAGCTGACATTCTCCAAAGCACTAGAGGTCAGGTCAAGAAGTAATTGGTGAAAGCTTGTTAAATGGAAGGGAAGGGAATAGAAATAGAAATAGGAATAGGAATAGGAATAGAATAGAATAGAATAGAATAGAATAGAATAGAATAGAATAGAATAGAATAGAATAGAACAGAACAGAATTTTTTATTGGCCAAATGTGATTGGACACACAAGGAATTTGTCTTTGGCACATATGCAACCAACCTAGAAATAAGGATTACTTTTCTGACTGTGATAAAATTAATCAATGGAATAGCGGGTCTCCTATGATTGTGGGTATCCCTCACTGGAGGTTTTCGAGAATAGACTGCAGGGGGTTGACTACAAGGCCACCAAATTCCTTCCGGTCCTATGATTCTGTAAAAGTTCCAAAGGAAGTGATGTCTTAGAGACCAAATGATAATGAAGAAGGAGAATTATAGTTTCCTTCCAAATATTTCTGAAAGACAGAGTAGGACTAAACCTGAACTGAAATGTGGAATTGGCCCCAGGAGCTGTAATTAGGGCTGTTAGAGTGGATATATAGGTATTAAATATTCCCCTATGTGGTTTTTTTTCTCATACCAAAATGATCTTATGAGTAGGAAAAGAGGTAAAAGAGTTAGTTTGAGTTGGTGCCTATACAACTGCTTTAAATAATTTTTTAGAAAGGAACATCTCTGAGTCATCTGATTATGAATCCTTGCATATAAGTCTGTTGTAGAAAAATGTGGGCTAGGGCAGTTTTAAGAAACATTATTATGGGATGTTTCACTCCATAGAATCTAAAGATTCCATCCTGTCTCAGTGCTCTTGAGAGTAAGCCCAACCAAGTCCAGGGGGACTGGTTTATATATGATTGACTTGGGAGATCCTGTATAAATAAATAAAATGAGGAGGGGCTTTTAAAAAGCAAGAATACAAACAAAGATAAAACTGCATCCCTGGTCTATACAGAGTACATCTGAGCATAGAGTTCAATAAAGTCTTCCAATCAAACTAATATTTTTCAACTTGCATATAATGTTACTACTATTTTTGAAGTAGTATTGTGCCTCTTTCTGGAAATCACGTTTTTTAAAAAATATAGATAAATTGGAATTGGTTTAGAGAAAAACAAAAGTGACAGAGAAAGCTGTCCTTCCTTCCTTCCTTCCTTCCTTCCTTCCTTCCTTCCTTCCTTCCTTCCTTCCCTTCCCTTCCCTTCCCTTCCCTTCCCTTCCCTTCCCTTTTCTCTCTTTTCTTCACTGCCCCCTCCAACAATTTTGCTCATAAGCAATTGGAGGAAATAGACGTCTGACCTGTATGAAAAAGTACAGGAAAAAAAGTCATTTCTAAGGGAATTTCATCCAGTATAGAAATGTAATCCTCCACTGACATTAATCAGATAGATAAAGAAATCTACCTCTGTCATTGGAATTTAGTGGCACATCTCTCCACTCACTAGGAAAATTATGGCAAAGAAAGAATTGGCAAACATTCATATTCCCAATTGGAATAAAGAGGCACTAATATTTTATCATTTACCGCTAACAGAAGAGCATGAAAAATGAAGTCAGCAGCCCGTTATAGTGTTCTTTCCCTCCATGTGTTTACGATAATGAAGAGTAATATTTGAAAAATGGTTTAATTATCACATCATTTCACATTTCACACACACAAATTAAATGTAGCAAAGTTCTGAGTAGATAATAATTTTGCAAGGCAGACCAGATGTCAGAGATCTGTCTTAGCAACAGCTGAATGCCAGAGTGAAAATGGAAAGCAAAATTCAATGAAGGTTGCACTGAATTTACTGAAATGTCACATGCTTATGGCAGTAATGGGATTGAAATATTTATCAAGGTATTTTTTAAATGGTATGATATTTGCATATTGGCAGTAATGGGATTGAAATATTTATCAAGGTAGTTTTTAAATGGTATGATATTTGCTGCAAATTTTTTTCCCCCACAAATAGTTTTTTTAAAATCTTGCATTCAGTTTTACAAATCTTAACTTTCAGATGCAGTGGCTTATATCGTTGTAGCTGAAGTAATAAAACTTGGACGTGTTTTTTAAAAAACCTGTTTATATGCAAAACTAAAGGATATGGAACCTGTA
Organism: Pseudonaja textilis; assembly: GCF_900518735.1. The sequence goes on from NW_020769308.1 coordinate 6,964,471, forward strand.
GCCCTCCAGATAATGCCAAATGACAATCTCCAGTATTGCTCTCCCCTTGGACCTGCTGCCTAATCAAAAAGTACAATAAGTTTTACAGTCAGAATGTTCTGATTTATAATAGAAAGAATGCAGAGAAGAGCAGGAAAGATAATTAGGGGGACTGGAGGCTAAAACATATGAAGAACGGTTGCAGGAACTGGGTATGTGTAGTTTAATAAAAAGGAGAACTAGGGGAGACATGATAGCAGTGCTCCAATATCTCAGGGGCTGCCACAAAGAAGAGGGAATCAAGCTATTCTCCAAAGCACCTGAAGGCAGGACAAGAAGCAATGGGTGGAAACTAATCAAGGAGAGAAGCAACCTAAAACTAAGGAGGAATTTCCTGACAATTAGAACCATCAACCAATGGAACAGCTTGTCTTCCAAAGTTGTGGGAGCTTCATCACTGGAGGCTTTCAAGAAGAGATTGGACTGCCATTTGTCAGAAATGGTGTAAGGTCTCCTGCTTGGGCTAGGGGTTGGACTAGATGACCTACAAGATCCTTTCCAATTCTGTTATTCTGTTATTTAGTTAATTTCAGAATGTCACATTCTAATCTCAGAATAACTGTTCTGAATTTAATGGAAATGGATCAACCTTTAAATGGGCTATTTCAAAGTTAGAATATTACAAAGCAGAACATTTTAAAAAACACAACCTCTGTTAATTGGAGCAGCTGGAAGTTGCAATGTCAGAGAATTGTGCAGTAGGTGTCCAAATGATGCCATAGAGACTGACACCTACTTGTAGTTTTATCTAAATAAATATATTTTGCATCAATATACACAACAAACTAGATAGGCAAATAGGAGGGAGCATCATGAGGTAAATCACAGGGCACACAGAAGAAAAAAGGCGGGAAAAAGTGAAACGCCCCCTTCACACCCACAGCTACAAATCACAGCAGTTTTCCTCACGCAGGAGCCCGCACTCTCCAACCAATCAACCACAATTGTGTATTTTGGCTCACTGCACAACCCGGGGCTCCAGCTACTAAATTTTAAATTTTAAATCTTAACATGCAATTCATCAACTTCTGAAAAACATAGGTTCACCATACCTAGAGAAGCCAGCGCCAACTTCAAAAATAATCTTCAAATCATAAAGACAATTCTTCAGCCAGATGTGTATGGCTATTTTCATCCTCAGTGCAAATATTTCTCAATTGTATAGATGAGATTCATATTCCATTCCTTAGAACAACCATCAATTAGTGTAACTTAGTCTGACCACAATAGCCAGGCCATACAAAGCTCAAAGGGGGAGAACTATTATTGTAAAAAAAAAAAAAAAAGCCAGGATGTTAGAATAATACAGTGGTCTAAAATTGGGAACAAAGATATTTCAGTTCTGGTGATATTCTCTTGGATGTGGAGCAAACAGAGGACTTTTAATGTTTCTCTCCACAAGAATCTAAGAGAATATTGCTTTGTGCAGCTTTGTGTCCATGTGCATTTAATACCAGACCCCAGAGAATTTCCCCAAAATAATATCACATAGAAACTCTGCTATGCAGAGGTCCCTAATATCTATACGAATCTTGTCTCCTGTGGTTCTGCAAAATAACTTCCTTCTTTCTATGTCTCTTTTTTGAAATAGGAGGATGTTATTCAGAAGGAAGGACACGTACGATGGGGTGAAGGATTCGTGCTGGTGTATGATATCACAGATAGAGGCAGCTTTGAAGAAGTCCTTCCCCTAAAGAACTTGTTGGATGAAGTCAAAAAACCCAAGAACGTTACTTTGATCCTAGTGGGGAACAAAGCAGACTTGGATCACTCCAGGCAGGTCAGCACTGAAGAAGGGGAGAAGCTGGCCACGGAACTAGCTTGCGCCTTTTATGAATGCTCTGCGTGTACAGGAGAAGGCAACATTATGGAAGCTTTTTACGAGCTTTGCCGGGAAGTGCGACGCCGGAAAATGGTTCAAGGCAAGACTCGGAGGCGAAGTTCCACTACTCATGTGAAGCAAGCAATTAACAAGATGCTTACCAAAATCAGCAGCTAAAATATCTTCTTGTTTCCTTTCAAAAGAAGTGCATTTTGCAAGAAAAGGGGACAGAAGGCTTAACTGTGTTTGTCAATAGGATGGTCAAAGCTTTGCATTTATTATTATTATTACTATTGTACAATCACCTCATTATTCTTGAAGTTTAAGAGATGCAAAAAAAAAGTTTCAGGAATGGTAATAAATGCTCTACTTTGGTTTTGTTGATCACCAAATCATAACTTCATAAAAAATGTTGAAGATGTGTCAGAATGGATTCAGGAATTTACCCATCACTGTTGGTTTTGCATGCTCACATGTGGTTAATACATGGTGGCTTATCATTGTCTAAGAGGAGACTATCAAAGCTTTGTAGGCTGCAGTAGCTGACTAACTCTGGTAAGTGCACCACCACATTTACTTCATAATCCCTGGACATGAGACATCCAAAGAAAATGAACGTTGCCACACAACGTCATCAACTTCAAACATCCAAGCAAGAAAAAACATGTTAATGATGGCTGTATGAATTGTGAATTTCAATTTCACTTAATTTTGCCTTTTTAAAACCTTACTTTCATTTCCTTCTACAGCTGCATTAATTTGCAACTTTAAAGAAAAATGCGTAATTTCAGACACATTTTTGGACAAACTTTAATAGATATGATTTTAGATGGCATTTATACAATTTTTTTGCAAGTGATTTTTTCCCCAATGTGATTTTTTTTAATAATCTGATATGGTATTATAAATGCTTGACATATATTTTTTCAGTTGAAACCTATAGTATTTGTAAGAATGCATTTGGGGAGAGTACTAATTTCATAACTGACATCACTGTTTAGGGCACTGTTAAAAAACTGAACATAAGTCCCAACAAAGGCTGTCTTTGATAGGCCTGTCTTCTTATTCTGAACATATTTTTTTTTAAAAAAACTAAAATGTAAAATATATGTATGAAGATGAAATAATGCTTTACCTAGCAACTTTTCTCCAAAAGGAAAATGCAACCAACTGGATTTTTTAAAACATTTTTGTACACTTTATGATTCTCCCTACTAAGAGTTGTGCTGAGTTCACATGGCACACACACATACCATGGTTTCACTAATTCCTAGAACTTGAAAGGGATCATTGATGTCATAGGGCCTATTTTACCCTACCCAAATGAAAGTAAGATGGTTTACGTTCTGCTTGAATACATTGGAAAAAGATCTCACTGTCTCTGTGGGCAAGTATAAACTTAATTTGATTTATTCACCCACTTTTCTGGGTTGCTTGATATTGAACTCCAAACTACACTGTCCCAGAATTGATAGCCTAACATCTACTCAAGTAGATTACAGTGCAGTGTGTTACATACATTCAGCACATACTAAGTGAATTCTAGGCAAGGTACAAAATCTGTTTCATAGAATTGCACTTGCATCGACTCTTCAAATCTTTCTTTACCTATAAAAATCCACTGGTTTTCCTTTGGCTGTTCTTTTTCCCCTGCCTCATTCCAATGAATCTTACAAGACTGTTGTAAGCTTGCAAGAGGTAACTGATTGGAAAGCAATTTTGAAGGCTTGTGGAGAAAAGTAACTGCTTTAAACAACCTGGGTTTCTTATGTTCAGATCTCCTTGTATGCTGCAGCAAAAGGGAAAGATTTCTATTCCTTCTTTTGCCTGATTTGCAAATTCTTGTGTTTTTAAATGATGTGACAGAAGGGTACTGTAATGTAAAAGAAAAAAAAAAGTCAGTCACAGATGCTTTTGGGGTGGGGGTGGTGGGTGGAGGTATCGACAGTACCAGAGGAGTGACATTTGAATCAATACAATCCATTATCTTTCATGATTAGGCATCACTAGAATTGTGGCAGGCAGCCAAACGGGAAATGACTTGGAACCTCTATTACCTTTCATTTGTGCTGTAATGATTATTATCCATGTTATTTTTCTTTTATTGGTTTTGGGGATGAGGGCTATTGAGCAAGCATTTGTTTCTTGAACGTCTTTGCATTGATGGGAAGGGAACCTCACAGAAAGATGTGAAGGCTTTGAGGCTAACTTGGCTTTTAACGGCTTAAGCTTTGAACAATGCATCTTTAAGGGAAAACATTTGTAAACTAGAGGGGCTTGAATAGAACCAAAGTTCTTGGACATTTGACATAGCTGACTTTATTTTTCTTTTAAAATGTTACTCTATTATAAAAGTGTGATTTTAAAAGACTCTGGCCTTTGGAATGATGTTTCCATCTTTTAAGAGAGCCATGGGAAATCAACTGGAGATGAGACTACATTTAATCTTACAGAGCAGAGGTGGTGGTTGTTGTAGTAGTTCTGCATACCACTGTTTAAAGTTGTTAAGGGAGAAGATTGCCTCTGAGTCATAAATCCATATACTTTGTATTCTGTGCAGCTATCTCACACAGGTATGGTACAGCCAGAGGTGTCCACAACTGTGCCAGTGCAATGTCCAATATAATGCCCACCTTCCATACTTCTAAGCAACGTTGCAACACAAATACACCTATCCACCAGCATATTCTGCAGGCATCCTCTTTGTGATACAGGGATAGGTGATCTTTTGGCGCTCGTAGCACTATTGGGATTCTGCAGATATATTGTGTTCTCATCAAACTGTGAGCTTAACTATTTACAAAATGAGTTTCGACCAACAACAAAATATCATTTATTAAAAAGAAAAGAAAAGAAAAAAACAAATGCATCAGATTACTTCTCAGCTCTCTTACTGACTACTTAGCTTTTCATCATATCAGCATAGCACATTTTTTTTAGTTTGCTTTTGGAGAAAGCTAAGGACAGTCTATCAGCTTTCGTTATTTTTTAAAGTTGCCAATATGAACCCAGAGGCCTTCTCATAAATGGATGCAGTTGAAGTCTGGCAATTAGTTTTGCTTTCACAGCTGCCCTCCTGGATGGTTCACCAGCTTCAGCTGAAAGATAGAAACTGAAATAGGTTGGTTCCTTCCCAAAGAAGAATAAGCATTTGCATGGGCATCCCAGAGTTCTTAAATCCTAGAGATTTAAAATCCAAAATATAATTCATACCGCCAACTTCAATTTATTCATTCAGTTGATTAATTCCTTAAGACTGCAGGTCAAAAGACATGCTGTTCCTCTGCTGTAAGGAAGAATAACTTTCAAATGCATAACTAATGGCGTAGGAGGTAGCATTAGGACAAGTCAGTTGCCATTGCAGCTCTGATTATTATTTAGGTGACAACCATTCTTGGAGTACTCAGCATTAATCTTCAAAATCTAAATAACCAAGAAATTGTATGCGCTAATAGAATCCAAACTTGGATGCCACATAGTATGTATTCTGTTACAGATCTTAACTGTTTATAACCAACCTTAATAATATTTGTGTTTCCTGGGGGCTGATAGTCATATGGTTTATATTTCTCATAATTGGCTTTCTGGGCACATTGTGAGCAACAATGTGATTACAACTAAGTCAGTGTTTATGGCCAATCATTTGGGAGGTAAGCAACTGAATAATTTTGATTCTTGGTGTGCACAACAGTTGGGCAGCTGCAGTGATTTATACACACTTCCCATCAAAGATTATTTCAATCGGATTAGCACAAAATGACTAACACAATACTTCTGTTCAATTTAAACAGCTGTACATTTTACTTTGAAAAGTATTTGATTAGCAGTAGGCTTCCTTTTCATCCAAAGTTAGAATCTGTGGAATCCTAATAAAGTTCCACACCACACTCTGGGCATGCTGAGGCCTTATGACAGTATGCCTCCTTGTCCATGATGGCAAGTCATCTGACTATGGAAATCATACAAAGCCAGAATGCAACCCTCTGAGAAGCTTTATTGTGTGGGGAGACTTAAGGGTAGAAAAGAAAGGAATTCATTCTCGTACCTTCCAGATGTTTTCATGCTTTCAACCTTTGAGGTTGTAAAGCACACAAAGGATTTAAAAAAAAACTTGCCCATCCTGGGGAAAGCTGAGTAGGTATGCTGGTTCTACTTGCTTTTTTCCAGAGAAATATCTCTGCCAATGGTTTACTCAGGAGGAGAAAACTTTTTCTGGTTCTTTAAGAATTCTAAATGTTGTTATAGTGCACATACATAATACATGTCAAAGACCTAGAAGTTGAAAGGAAAAGATACAAATCAGGAGATCTAGTCCCTGAAAAAGCTGATCAAAGTTAATTCTCCCACGAGCCAAGATCTTTGTCTCTTTTATATGCACTCACTTTACACATTCACCCAGCTCAGATCTCAGTCCATAACATAAAACAGAAACTATCAGAACTGGATTTCCTAACGTGCTGTTACTGTCCAAATCAAGCAATCCATTAATTGTTCACTGAAGCTTTGTCTTTAGCCCTCTTGGGGAAAAAAACCCACAAAGGAGAAGTGACTATCTCATAAGTAAAGGACTACATGTACTGTAGTTAGCTCTCCATGATCTGCCCAGGCATGTTGTTGAGGTAATTCCCCGTTAGGAGAATGAGCGCATACAGGGAGATGTATTTGAGAGTAGTGTTTGAATAATACACATACAGAACACAGATACACTGTACAGTAGATGTAGGTTTTTGCTTCCAGAAAGGTTTAAGCAAAGTTCAAAATAAGCAGTCCAAAGTCATTCACAAGTAAATCAGTCAGTTTTCAATCCAGGGATAAGCCAAATATCAAATTCCAGTATCATAAACAATTCAGTATCAGACTTACATCAAATCCAGTAATATCAGTCAATTAGAAGAAATGGAGGAACAGCAATACTTTCCAACAGAAGGAAACAGATACTCATTCAGACACACTCTCTTCTGAGACTAAGACTAAGACAAACCAGATTTCTGGCTCCATCTTATGGCCGTTTGAGAAACCACACCTAATTACAGTTTTGCATTTTCTTAAAGATACAGTTTTAAAATGTTTATCCTGGTTTATATATTTCTAACCCAAATAGCTGTTAGGTGACTCATATTCCTAACACATGTCACTCAAAGGACCAATAAACAAACATCTGGAAAAAAATTATGTACTTCTGATAGTAATAGTTTCTGAATAGGCTGGGTAGCTCCAAAAGTGCTGCATTCACTCATCTATGGAAATGAATCAACGAGCATCAGAGGTTGAGGAACAAGATGAAGAGACACAACAAAGTCACTGGTCAGGTAAAAGAAGTTTGAGTCCAAGGCAGGAATGTAATTTGAGAAAATGTCAAATACAATAAAGTTTTGAATACTGCTAAGGAATATCTCACCAACAAAAGAAAAAAAGATCACTCTGGATCACAAGAGACCTTGACACCAGACTGCAGAGCTTCAAGCAGTGTTTCGGATGGGGAATTATTCTAGGCCAGTGATGGCTAACCTTTTTGGGCTCCTGTGCCAAAAATTGTATGCGCGCCTGCACGCTCGCGCTCGCTGTCAGCACCCAGAATGCAATGCGCACCCCCTACGCCCCTACGCATGTGCACGTAATACCCACCCACCCACCCCACCACCTCCTTACCTGCACTGCACCTCACAGTTGATATTTGGCCAGTTTGAGGCCTTTTTTGGCCTCCCAAAGCTTGAGGAAGGCTTCTGCAGGCTTTGCAGGCTGAAAACTAGCTCCATATCGTCACTTCTAGTATTTTCGGAAAAATGAGAAGTGACAAACTGGGGCTTGTTTTCGCCCTGCAAAGCCTGCAGAAGTCTTCCTCAAGCCTTTGAGAGGCCGAAAAAAGCCTCAAACTGGCCAAAAATCAGCTGTGAGGCACACACATGCCCAGTGAGGTAAGTTTGCCTGCAGCTCACATGCCGGCACAAATGGCACAGGTGGCACGCATGTCATAGGTTCGCCATCACGGTTCTAGGCTGTCCAAAAGGGAGAAAGTTCATATTTGTCTTCTTCTCATCTAAAGCAAATGTGAACTGAGGTTTAAGCAGTTTATTCCTTTCCTGCCTCAAAGAACCTGGGCCTTTGCAGTACACAATGCACCCAATAATGAGTCACAGATGTTTTTTGCTGATATAAGATAAATACTACTTCAAGCCATACCCATTCCACCCTCCCAGTTTAGTAGCCTGAAAAAGACAGAGAAGACAAGTTAGCAGGACTGTTAGGGAACAAATTGGAGGAAGCTGACATTCTACCAATATTAACATATATATGAGATTCCTTAACAGCAAAGCACAGACCTTTCTCTACTTTCTATTTATTCTTGCATTTGAAATAATTGCTGGGGATTGCACCTCACTGTACTCTTGTGCATTTTCATTTAAGCAGCAATTGCTTTCCTGTGGTTATCGCAGAGTCAGGCACATTCTAAGCATTACAGGTGAAATGCAAACAGCAGGACAATATTGGTAACAAGAAATGGAGGTGAGGAGGAGGAATTTAAAAAATGGAACAGTTTCTAATTCCATTACACTTTCAAAGATTTAACTTAAATTCCTAGGTCATGATGCTAGAAAGACAAAATATTTCTCTGTTATGTGAAGAAAGAGTAAATAAACTAATCTAGCCCTCTTCCTAATCTTTTTTCTTGCAGAAGGTGATCACAAGATAGATTTCCCTGTTTTGTAAATATAGCCAAAATAATAACAATAAAATGTCTCAAACTACACAAACATACTGAATCATTATCTCTGATCCTTCCAGGATCAAATATCCTGACTTGATTCTTGATAAAATAAAACTTTTCCTTGAAATTATAACCGTGGAGTTTAAATGGCCATTTAGAAATTGTTGGAAGACTTTCTGCAAGTAAAATACAGTAGCAGATCATTAACAGGGTTGCGAAGTTTAGCTTGTTGTTGAGGTTACCTAGAGGTGGCATTCAACCGGTTCGGACCAGTTCTGGCAGACCGGTAGTGAAAATTTTGACTGGTTCGGAGAACTGGCAAATACTACCTCTAGCTCCCACCCACCCACCTGCCCCCACTCTTACCTCTCCTATATTCTTTCAAGCTCTCCAAACAGTTAGGAAAATTTTTTGACACCACCACTGGGTTATCTGTTATTCGTGTTCTTTTACAGTAAATAGGTGGCAGGTCAAATTAGTTGATTGATAATAGATTTTCATACTTGTAATATTTTTTAAGCTGTATAGCAATTAAGCAAATAGAGATGTAGAAATTCATAAATTGTGGGCCTGTTTTACAAGGTGTACTTACTGTATCAAATCCTTCTCCAGAATTTCCCAACAGATGATTTAGTCTGCACCACTATAAAGACCATGGCTTCGCTGCTGTCCAGAAATATGTTTTATAACATATATAGTAGTAGTCCTGAACTTATGGCCACCATTGGGTCCAGAATTTCTATTGCTAAGAAAGGTGGATTATTGAGTCATTCTGAATTCTATTACTTTTTTGTTATAGTTGTTAAGCAAATCACTGCAGTCGATAAGTGAATCTTATTTTTTTTTTTGAAAATTTTATTTGGGTTTTCACAAAAAAACCCATAATACAAATAAAACATCTTTTTTTGAAAATAGCATGGTCCCGGGTTACACTTCTTCATACAGACACAAACTCAATTTCATGCTCACTTTTATGTTCTATTCCATATCTTATTACTGTTTTACATTTTCTACATAGTTTTTCTCCTCTCTTAATTTTCTCAATTTTATTTTAATTATCTCATCTCAATTCAAATCATTATATTTATACTTTTGTCTGTCCTGTTTCAATTTCATATTTTCTTTTCTCATTAAACAAATTTTCTCCTGTAGTTACTAATTGGAGTATGACACCTTTATATCTTTTAACTTTATCCATTCAACTCTTATTTAAGCTTCAATATATACCTTGAGGTTATAACATTCAATATAATACATAACTTCCAATCGAATTCTGCTTGGTACATTCTTAAAATACACACTATATTCTTAAAAAGTGATTATAAATATATGTAATTAAAACACTCATTCCATTCCAATTCAGTTCTATCATTAATATTCATTAAAGTCTTAACATCTTTAACATTTCTTTTCAATTAAATATCATACTTCCTTGGGAACATTTATAAGTTTTCCGTAATTATTTCTTTTCCAATCAAGTTCTTCTTTGAGGTGGCCATTTTTGACCACCGCTGCAACTGCCTTCGGAAAAGGGAGGATGAGAGATGCGGCTGTCCTCAACCCTGCTGGCAGTCTCCCCCTTCTTCACCACCTTTACGGGGTGGCTTAACCGGCTTGGGGTGCTCCAGCGGCAAGCACAGATCGAAACCGCACACGATCACGGTTTCAGTCTGTCTGCACAGAGGCTCAAACCAGAAGTCCTGATAAGTGAATCTTGTAGTCACTAAGTAAATCTGGCTTCCCTTAATGGCTTTGCTTATCAGAAGTGAGGTGCAAAGGTTCACAGGAATAGCTAACACTCAAGAAGAAGATAGGCTCAAGATCCAGATGGATCTTGACAGACTAGAACACTGGGCCATATTTAACAAAATGAAATTCAGTGTAGAGAAAAGTAAAGTCCTACACTTAGGCAAGAAAAACCAAAAGTACATATATAGACTGGATGAAACTAGGCTCAATAGCAGTAACCATGAGAGGGATCTTGGACAGCCAGCTAAATATGAGCCAGCAGTGTGCAGCGGCAGCCAAAAAAGCTAATGCAATCCTAAATTGCATTAACAGAGGGATACAATCAAGATCAAAGGAAGTACTAATACCACTCTATAAAGCCTTAGTAAAACCACACCTAGAGTACTGCATCCAGTTTTGGTCACCACATTATAAAAAAGATGTTGAGACTCTAGAAAAAGTACAGAGAAGAGCAACCAGGATTAGGAGACTGGAGACTAAGGCATATGAAGAACGGTTACAGGAAATGGGTTTGGCTAGTCTAGTGAAGAGAAGGACCAGGGGAGACAGGATAGCAGTCTTCCACTATTTGAGGGGCTGCCACAGAGAGGAAGGGGTCAAGCTATTTTCTAAAGAGCCTATAGGCCAGACAAGGAATAATGGATGGAAACTGAACAAGGAGAGATTCAACCTGGAAATAAGGAGAAACTTTCTGACAATTAGAACAATCAACCAATGGAAAAGCTTGCCCTCGGAAGTTGTGGGAGCACCATCACTTGAGAACTTCAAGAAGAGATTGGATTGCCATTTGCCAGAAATGGTGTAGGGTCTCCTGCTTGGGCGGGGGGTTGGACTAGATGACTATAAGGTCCCTTCCAACTCTGATTATCTATTATCTGTTAAACCTGTCTGGTTGCAAATAGCAATCACATGACACTGGGACAGTGCAACCGCAGCAGGAACCCTGTGGTATAGTGGTTAGAATGCAATATTGCAAACTAACTCTGAACACTGTCTGGAGTTCGATCCTGATAGGCTCACGGTTGACTCAGCCTTCCATTCTTCCAATGTTGTACCCAGATTGTTGGGGGCAATTTGCTGACACTTGTAAGGTGCCCAGAATGTGCCAAGCATAGGGGAAGGAGTCCCAGAATTTGGGGGGGGGTGGACTTAAAAGAGGGATCAGCCTAGAATCTCTATGTAGCTACAAAGTCCAACCTCTCCCCCCTGTAATCATGAACCCTTCTCTAAATCCTTGTTAACCCATAATTGAGAATATTACAGTGCATAGGCATGAGTAGCAATATATCAGTTTAATTGGACCTTCACATCCAGGGATCTGAAATCTTTCCCATGAACTGTTCCGTCTTGGTTAGGTGATGCACTGGAAAAAAACAAATGGTCTAGTTGAAACTCTGGTCTCACAATTGTATTTGTGCTGTTCACCACTCTTCTGATATTGAGATGTTTGAAGTTGCCAAGCCCCCCTTCCTATTCATTCTTAATGTTTACAGTAGTAGTAATCACCCTGGCTTGAGTGCAGAAGACACTGCAACAAAGCCTCATGTAACATTCTTGGAGATGCTCCTTTCTGGGAGATATGTATGTTGGGGAAGCATTTATTTTTGCATTCTCCACTCCTACCAATTATGTTAAGATTCCTCTGCCAGGGTGTCCATCACTGTGAAAATCCAAGACCAAGAGAGAAGGTCATAACAATCCTGATATCTTATTGCTCGAGAGGTTTTGCCATCTCCTGAAAAGATTATAAATGTTTATGAAGTGTATGATCTAGCACATTTTTGCTCTGCTATGATCTCATTTGTCTGAATTATATTCCACATTTGGTTGCAAATCATGCTGAATAATTGTGTTGCATACTGGGGGCAAAATGCAGACGTTAAAGTTTCGGGCATTTAGCTGAATTCTAAACATAATTAAACATTACTCATACTGGAGAAGATCCAGCACTACTGCAGAACAGCTTCTCCTAGAACAAACTGTCTCTCCCTTTTGCAGATATTGCCTTATTTCTGTTCGGACTATTTAACCATCTACCCCCATATTATGTGCTGGCAGTAACTGCTTGGGGATCCAGTCGAAGATTTTCTCTGTTCTTGCCATGAGAACCTTCTTAAGGTCAGAGAAATGCAACACAGGACCTGTACTAGACAGGGGTTGAACCAGATCAATGTTTTTCAAACTCGGCAACTTTAAGACTTGCTGGCTGTGGAATTCTGGAGGTCAAAGTCCACCCATCTTAAAAGTTCCCAAGTTGACAAACACTAAACTAGATGATCTCTAAAGATCATTTCTAACCATTACATGGTACAATTCTATGACTTTCTGCATGAAAAAGATTGAGGTGTGAATGCAAGTTGAACATGCCACTATATTTCACAGTATGTCTTCTTGGGAAAGCTTTCAAAGATTCAGACTGCACTGGAAGATTTGGGAGGCAGGAAGTAAAAGATCTGAGGACATGGTTAAGGAAGCGAAATGGGAAGGGATTCAATGGTTTATTTTTTCTGGTTTTTGTGAGGGAATGGGGGTGGAGTATCTTTATTTTTATGGTGTATAATAAAGTCCTGGTGGACAATCACTTAAATATGAGCCAGCAGTGTGCTGCAGCTGCCAAAAAAATAACACCGACCAAGGCTGCATTAAGAGAGGGATAGCAAGATCACCTGAAGTGTTAATACCATTTTATAATGCCTTAGTAAGATCACATACCTGGAATATTTCATTCAGTTTTGGTCACCATAATATAAAAAAGATGCTGACATTGCAGAAAGGGTGCAGAGAAAAGTAACAAAGATTATTAGGGGATTGGAGGATAAAACATATCAATAATGGTTGCAGGAATTGGGTATGTCTAGTTTAAAGAAAGGAGGACTAGGGGTGATAAGATAGCAGTGTTCCAATATTTGAGGAGTTGCCACAAAGAAGAGGTGGCCAGCCTATTCTCCAAAGTACCTGAAGGTAGGACAAGAAGCAATGGATGGAAACTAATCAAGGAGAGAACAAATCTAGAACTAAGGAATAAAATTTCCTGACAGAACAATTAATCAGGGGGATGACTTACCTCCAGAAGTTGTGAATGCTCCAACACTAGAAGTTTTTAAGAAGAGGTTGGACAACAATTTTTCTGAAATGGTATAAGGTTTCCTGGTTGAGCTGGGGGTTGGACTAGAAGACCTCCAGGTCCCCTTCCAACACTGTTATTCTGTAAAATGTATAAAAAGTGAGGCCAAGAACTAGATGTTGTGCCCTACAACATCTCCAAGTTCCACTATGTTATTCTGTTATTCTATTAAATTGCTGTGGGAATTTAGGCTAGAGTGATCAGATTAAGAATGAATTAACCTTTGTTTTTCCAATGCTTTTTTTTTTTTTTGCATTTTGGCTTGAATACAGTCACACAAGCATAAGATAGATTCAGCAAAAGAAAAGCCTGTACTTATTTTCATCCATTACATTTCAGACAGATAGGGGAAAAATGCTTGTAGGGTTATAAAAGAGCAGATCACAAACCTCATCTGTCCTATGATTGACCTGCACATTTTAATTAACATTTGGAAGACAGGCTGCTTGGACAAGGCAGCTGTATTTACTTTTGTGAGTTGTGAGATGACAAATGCCCAGTTCTGAGCTTAATGAGATAATTATTTCCTGCTTTTGTTGTAGCAGGCATCCTGCTAGATATTTAATCCTCATTAATATGTAACCTTCCCTTGCTGGTGCCTAAGCAAAGCAGGTGGGCAGAACAGAAAAGAAGGGTTGCAGAACTATAAACTCTAAAACCAAGAAAAGCAACCTCTTTTGGGGTCAAATTTTGAATACTGTAGCTGCCACTTGGGCTCACCGTGGTAATTAGGGAAGGACCCCTAGTGCTGTAACTAAATTAAATAAACATGATGCCATTTGTTTTGGTCCTGGAACTGCCTTTAAGTCATCCTTCTTTGGTATCTATACTTACAAATGTGCTGCTTGATTATTTTTTCTAAGACCTTCCCAGGTATTAATATCAGTCTATAGTTTCTTGGATCCACTGCCCGCTTCTTTTGTACACTGGAACCACATCAGCTCTTTTTCACTCCTCTGGTAATTTCCCTGTGTGTCAGGAGCTCTGAAAGATTATATTCAGTGGTTCTGAGATCATGAATTCCTATTCCAAGAAGTCATTAAACAAATCAACCCATAGTTGTCACTTGAAGTAAAAATGGCCAGACTCAAATGTTTATACTTTGGGCACATAATGTAAAAACCTAGCTTTCTGGAGAAGTCTATAATGATAGAAAAGATAGAAGGAAAAATAACAACCAGCAGCAAGGAGGATGAATTCAGTTACAGTGGTGATGAAGGTACTGTTGGAAGATCTAAGGGACTGAGTTGGCTATAAATTATAATAGAGAGAAATCTGTTGATATGTTTGCTAAGAGTTGACACCACATAATTAGTTAATAAAACTATGTAGTTTTTGCTTTCTTCATCTTGCCCATCTGTTCTACCCAGTGGTGGGATTCAAATTTTTTTGCTTCCAGTTCTGTGGGCGTGGCTTGGTGGGTGTAGTGTGGCTTGGTGGGTGTAGTGTGGCTTGGTGGGCATGGCAGGGGAAGGATACTGCAAAATCGCCATTCCCTCCCCACTCCACTAACCTGCTTTCCAGTTCCATTCAACCAAAGAAGACCCAGCCGATCAGCTGGGACTCGGGAGGCAGAGAATAGATGGGGGTGGGGGTGCGGCCAGCTAGAGGTAGTATTTGCCGGTTCTCCAAACTACTCAAAATTTCTGCTACCAGTTCTCTAGAACCTGCTGAATACCACCTCTGGTTCTACCCCTAAAAGGCATAGAGCTGAGTTTAAAAAGTTCAGATAGGATCTTCAGATAGTCATTTCCTGAGAACTAGCTTCACTTAACTCCTCTGTTTTCTCAGTGGAGGACTGTCATGGGTTGAAGAGACTCCTGATGAGGAAAGACAAGATTTAGAGGGACTGTGGAAATAGGAATTAAAAACACACATGACCACCTTCAGGCCTTATAGCATTAAGTGGGTGTAAGTTGTCTTTATTACAACTTAAATTTTCATCCAAAGGTTGCAGTGTTTCCTGGCTCAACCAGAAAAGGTAGCCACTCTGAATTCAGGGTTCCAAGTTTCTGTGCTGTTCATTGGTGCCCTCATTTTCTTAGGCCACAGGTAGAGGTGGTGCTGAGCAGATGCTGAGAATGAGGGGAGGGCTATTTTGCCCTACAATAAAGATAGGTAGGTGTAGGAGTGTATAATTGTACATTATGTTCATAGGGATTTTAAGCATGCATAATATGCAAGTAGTCCTTGACCTACAGCCATTCACTTAGTGACCATTGGAAGTTACAACAGCACTGAAAAAAGTGGCATGTCTGTTTTTCATACTTACGGCCATTGCAGCAATGGTGGTATTCTACCACTTCAGCCCAGTTCTGCAGAGCCGGTAGCAACAAGGAGCAGTGGAGACTGAACTGGTTCTCTCTGCCACTCTGCTGTTGGGCCCACCCACCTGCCTGGGCTCCCATACTCACCTTTATCCTCTGAATTTGAAGCGCAGCTGCTTGGTGTAGCACAGAAGGGTGCTGCGTGGCAGCTGCTGATGCAACTGGAATTGTGCAGGCTTGCAGGAGGTGAGTTAGAACACCTCTGTGCCTGCACAAATGCCTCTGCACCTGCACAAAGTGCACATCTGGCATGCGCACGCACGCAAAGGATGTGTATGCGTGCAAAGCGTGCCCACCAAGCCACGCCCACCGAACCGGAGGTAAGAATATTTGAATCCCACCATTGCGCTGCAGCATTTCTCTGATCACATGATCAAAATTGGAAGCTTGGCAACTGACTCAGATTTATGACGGTTGCAGTGTTCCAGGGTTATGTGATCCTTTTTGCAATCTTCTGACAAGCAAAGTTGGTTGTGGTTAGACCATTGCACTATGAGAGGTATTCTGTAAATCAGGGCTCTCCAACCTTGGCAACTTTAAGACTTGATGACTTCAACTCCCAGAGTTCCTCTGAGGAACTTTGCTGGCTGAGGAACTCTGGGAGTTGAAGTCCACAAGTCTTAAAGTTGCCAAGGTTGGAGACCCCTGCTGTAAATTATCCTTTTGTTGTCCTGCTTCATCACCTTGCCTTGTAGCCAGGATTCTTTCATATCCCAAATTCAACGCAAGGCACCATGAACCAATAACAACTACCATTTACTCCTCTTACCTGTTTATGGGTGACACTGCAGATAAGACAGCAATCATTTCCCAAATCAAAATTTCACATTCTAGCACTCAGGCGAGGAGATGCTCTTGCTTACTAATAAACTTCAGTCCAAAAACGACTTTGAGTCATGGAAAGTTCCCAGCACAAGACACAATGTGCTGTTCCCTCCCACTTAGCATCCTGTAATTGCCATTTATTATGTACATGCTTAAAAAAGAATGCATTTATGATCATTAAAGTCACAGATCATCAATTCCAGCCAAATATCAGGAAAAATCAAGAGCCTCCAGCTGTGTTTTAAAATTATCACTTGAAATGCAATAAACGCACAGAGAACAATGAGTTTTCCCTCCACTGTGTATCCTTTCTCCTCTACTTAATTGAGTCAACCGCTGGAAATATACACAGCCAGATTCAGAATAAGATGACTCAATGACTTTGGTTTTCTTTTCTTCTTGGTTCATTGACGATTTTCATGTTTTCCTCCATTCCTTTGGATCCTGACTTTGCCTAGTAATAAAGGAGAATATTTGTAACTCGGGGTTGAAATGAGGGGTCCTTGATACTTTCTGACCTCCGTTATTTTCTTTCAGATGTTTCATTACCCATAGTAGATAACATCATCAGTGCTAGTCTTTTCCTAGTAAATAATAATACTGAATAAATAATACTCAGAGCAGTTCATGGCAATATCAGAAAGTGCAGCACTACTTTAAGAATGTTCAGACAGAATTATTCAGTCATCTGAACAGCTAACTCAGTGATAAGGCAATTAATTAGAAGGTCTCCAGAGCAAGTTCTGGGTTCCATTCATGGCCTTCTTAGGTCACACTGAAGAACTCTAAAACTCCAAAGTAATGTTTCTCAACCTTGGCAGCTTGAAGATGTGTGGACCTCAACTCTGGAAGTTGACGTCCAACACCTTTCAAGGTTGAGAAACACTGTTCTAAACACATCTGGCTAGGTCACAGATGAACTATTCATATGTTGAGAGCCTTAGGTGGCCCCTGACCCTCTTTTTAAAGCCCCAAGAGTTCTTAGGAATAGTGCATAACACAAATAATATCAAATATTGGTAGAGTTGGAAGGGGCTAGAAGGGTCATCTGGTCCAATTTTTTCAATGTATAAGAAAATTAGTTAAACTATCCATGTACATAGCTGTCCAGGCTCCTAAAAACTCTGGATATAGAGAGTAAAAACAGAGATTTGTGAGTTGATTTAACACTAATGCATGCATAAATATCAGTGCACCCTAAATTCAACTCTCCAGCAAAAATAAAAGTTTTGGTGGTGTCATTTTCCCTGCCCATGGCAAACCTTGTTCAGTCTACCCCACTCTCTGACACCCTTTCCAAATGCTGCCAGAAAGGTTTGCCTATTTTTGTACAAAAGGATGACTTACCAAATTAAATGGAAGGTTGTCATCTATGTTATCAGATAAACATTCAAATAATCATGTAAATATGAAGAAGTAAATCAAAACTCAGTCCAGAAAAATGCTAATCATCCTTAATTACTAATTAATATAAACTCAATTAAACACTCCAGGGGCAACTCATTCAAATGAGCATATTTTAAATAGCAACAAAATTGCATTGCATCTAAATCTAAATGTTTTACCAGCAGCAATTATCTCTGAAAATATCTGTTAAGTCAGAGAAATAATAATAATCAATTGACCATTTTGCTACCCACCCCCAGCAAAAATGGTCAATTGATTATTGTGAGAATTACACACACACACACACACACACACACACCAGTAGTCTAGGGGGTATATTTTGAGAGATAGTCTTTCCATAGGCTCTTTCTCTGAAGGCTAGGTGGGAACGGTGGGTTCTGCTTGGACAGAACTAAGTTCTATTCCCAATGATGGGCACCAGCACAAGCCTGAAAACTTGGAAGAACAAACCTTTGGCCCAGTTATCCAACTCAGACTGGATGCTGCAACATTATCCTGGGACATGTATATAGCAGGAATAGGTATGTTTTGGGTCAATGTAACATTTTCAGAATTAGTTGACTGTGTCAGTTGACCCTGTTGTGGAGTTCCCACAATACAGTAAACCCCTTTTTGACCCCGGTAAACCAACTGTAAGTACAAGACCGATCAGTTTTAATAAGTATAAGTAGCTGTGATGTTTCTTTAGCGAAGAAGAATTTGATTAAGCCCAACCAAAAAGGAAATATTGGAAAGACATCAGCTACAGTGGTTTCCCCAAGTGAATTCTAACCAGGTGCCATTCTAGTTAGCTTTTCAAGATTAGCTATATTGAACAAAACTGTGACTGATACAGTCACACCAGAATAGAATATAATTCTTTATTGGCCAAGTGTGATTGGACACACAAGGAATTTGTCTTGGTGCAAATGCTCTCAGTATGCATAAGAAAAGGTACATTTGTTAAGAATCAAGAATCATAATGTACAACACTTAATGATAGTCATAGGGTACAATCAACAATCAAATCGTACTAGGGAACAGTCAATATAAATTGTAAGGATACAAGCAACAAAGTTGCAGTCCTACAATCACAAGTGGGAGGGGATGGGTGATGAGTGATGAGAAGATTAACAGTAATAGTAATATATACTTTATAAATAGTTAAACAGTGTTGAGGGAATTATTTGTTTAGCAGAGTGATGGCTTTTAGGAAAAAAACTGTTCTTGTGTCTAGTTGTTCTGTTGTGCAGTGCTCTATGGCATCGTTTTGAGGGAAGGAGTTGAAACAGTTTTTGTCCAGAATGTGAGGGGTCTGTAAATATTTTCACAGCCCTCTTTTTGACTCATGCAGTATACAGGTCCTCAATTGAAGGCAGGTGGGTAGTAACTGTTTTTTCTGCAGTCCTAATTATCCTCTGAAGTCTGTGTCTGTCCTGCTGGGTTGCAGAACCAAACCAGACAGTTATAGAGGTGCAGATGATAGACTCAATAATTCCTCAGTAGAACTGTATCAGCAGCTCCTTGGGCAGTTTGAGCTTTCTGAGTTGGTGCAGAAAGAACATTCTTTGTTGTGCTTTTTTGATGATGTTTTTGATGTTAGGTGTCCATTTTAGGTCATGTGATAGAATACAACCTAGAAATTTGAAGGTACTGTTGATACTGTGTTGTCTAATACTGTAAGAGGTGGTAGTATAGGATGGTTTCTTCTAAAGTCTACCACCATTTCTACGGTTTTGAGTGTGTTCAATTCCAGATTGTTCTGGTTACACCATGAGGCAAGTTGTATAACCTCCTGTCTGTATGCAGATTCATCATTGTCTCAAATGAGACCAATCACTGTTGTGTCATCAGCAAACTTCAGTATTTTAACAGATGGATCGTTTGAGATACAGTCATTTATATATAGGAAGAGAAGTGGAGATAGCACACAGTCTTGGGGGGGCCCTGTGCTGATTATACAGGTATCGGATGTGATTCCGCCTAGCTTCACCTGCTGCTTCCTATCTGTTAGGAAGCTTATGATCCACTTACAAGTGCGTTCAGGTACCACTAGTTGGTTTAATTTACTTAGAAGAGTGTCTGGAATGATGGTATCGAATGCTGAACTGAAGTCTACAAAGAGGACCCTTGCATAGGAATTTGGAGATTCAAGGTGTTGTAGGATGCAATGCAGAGCCATGTTAACAGCACCATCTGTCGATCTATTTGCTCAGTATGCAAACTTCATGGGATCTAACAGCGGATCCGTGATGGTTTTCAGGTGGGACAGCACAAGCCTTTCAAATATTTTCAAAACTACAGATGTTAGAGCAACTGGTCTGTAGTCATTCAGTTCCTTGATGAAGGACTTCTTTGGCACTGGGATGATGGTAGAAGGTTTGAAGCAGGAAGGAACATAGCACATCTCTAGTGATCTATTGAAGATTCGGGTGAAGATAGGGGCCAATTGGTCAGCACAGACTTTTAAGCAAGAAAGAGTTATCTTGTCTGGCCCTGGTGCTTTTCCTGGCTTCTGTCTGTGATTAGATCTTGCACTTCTTTTTCTGTGATCACCAGAGGTTGTGAGCCCAATGGATTGGGGCCAGTTGTAGGAAGCTTGGCTGTTGTTGGTGTGTTTGAGATGTGGGTTGTGGAGATAGGTGGCTGTAGTTTCTTTTCAAACCTGCAGTAAAATACATTCAGGTCATCTGCTAGTTGTTGATTTCCTTCTGCCTGGGAAGGAGGTTTGCTGAAGCCAGTGATGTTTTTAAGAGTTTTCCACATGTTTGCTGGTTCATTTGCGGAGAATTGATTTTTTAACTTTTCAGAGTAGCTTCTATTTGCTGCTTTGATCTCTCTTGTTAATATGTTTCTGGCCTAGTTGTATAGCATTCTGTCACTTTTTCTGTAGGCTTCCTCTTTGGAACGAGGTACCTGCTTAAGTTTAGCTGTGAACCAAGATTTATTGTTACTATGTATTTGCAGGTTCCTTGTTGGTACACATAAGTCTTCGCAGAAGCTAACATATGATGTTACAATATCTGTGAGCTCATCTAGGTCTGCAGAGGCATCTTCAAAAACATTCCAATCAGTCAATCAAGGCAGGCCTGGAGTTTCAGCTTTGCCTCATCCTACCAAGTCTTCACTGATTTAATTCTTGGTTTAATGGTTTTAAGTCTTTGTCTGTAGGCAGGTACAAGGTGAATCATGCAGTGGTCAGAGTGTCCCACAGCTACTCGTGGTAAAGACCTATAAGCATGTTTTACTGTTGTGCAGCAGTGGTCTAAAGTATTTTTGCCTCTGGTGGAACAATTTACATGCTGGAAATATTTTGGGAGAAGATATTTTCATTTGATTTTAATTAATTTGCATGCAATATTTTTGTTTTGGATTCTTTACAGAAGTCAAACATGTTCACAGGGGTGTCCAATCTTGGAAACTTTAAGACTTGTGCACTTCAATTCCCAGAATTTCCCAGCCAGCAATCTTCATTTATGTGAAAGTAACTTTTCTATTCTTTCTTATCCCACCCTACTTCCCATCCTAGACTTTATGCAGTAAGAGGAGAATCTGAAATTCTCAAACACCAAAGTTCTCCCCCACCCCCACCAGACTTACAAAGCTTTAATTTGTTGACTTAGCAGAAGAAATTTCCCCTCGAAATTTAAAGTAGGTGGCATGTTCCCATCCATCTTTCTCACGCTTATTGACCTATTTTCTTATATTAATTTGATGGTTGCTGGCTCCAGGTTTCTTTTAAAAGTGACTATACTGACTAGCTTATGCTGCATATCACAAAGTTTCCTAAGCCACAATGGCTGCATATATCTCACCATATGCCCGTGATGGCAAACCTATGGCACGTGTACTGGAAGTGGCATGCAGAGCCATTTCTGCCAGCACATGAGCCGTTGCCTGAACAGATCCACTGCGCATGTGCATGAGCCTCCCGGCAGCCAGCTGATTGTTGGGTATCTGCTGCGCATGCACGGGGGTGGAGCACATGAAGGGGGGTCACATGCACATGTGCAAGGGGAGGGGGAGGTCACACACACATTGCATTATGGGTGCAGGTATGCATGTGTGCACTCACTTTCGGCACATGACAATGAAAAGATTAGCCATCACTGCCATATGCTAACCTAGAATTAAAGAAACTGTAATTGTTAAGTTTGAGCAATGAGAGGCTGAACCAGAGCATGAGTGCAACAATACTTTATTATAACAATAAAGGGCTGACCGTGCTTGCCACACCTGGAACTGGCTCGCAGCAATCAGCGACTGGTTGGACCCTGCAGCCTGCTTTTATAGCTGGCTGCTGGAGAGAATCAACCAATGAGGAAAGGGGAAAGAACGCCCACACAAAGTGAGTGGACCTGAGTGAGAACTCCTAGAATCCTCAGGACATAACACCCCTTCCCCCCAGATGCGAACATGCATAGTCCTTGAGGTAGGCAGGGGGCTTGTGTTGGCGCCCGGAACGGCGCAGCTCGGGAACATTGTCTGTCCGTTCAGGATCAGTCTGTGACGGTTGAGCCGGCAGCGAGTCACCAACGCGCTCTCCGGATTGGGCATCCTCGGGACTCACAGGGCTGGATACTGGGGGCGAGTTCCCGTGGGTTGTATCAGGATGGTCAACTCTCGGGGCGCTGTTGTCCGAGTTCGGGCTGACCGGAACGGCTGTTGGTGCAGCCTGGACGTTGGGAGCGATGAGGCTGAGGGGCGGATGTGGCGGTTCCCCTTCATCTGGTGACCCTGGATTTCTGCTGGCAAGGGTGCTGTGGCGCCTCCGCAGTTGGTCTATGTGCCTACTCCAGACGCGACCATCCTCCAGCCTGACCCTATACGATCTCGGCCCGGTGATGGCGATGACCTCGCCTGGCATCCATAGTGGGTCCCCAGCAAAATTCCTCGCGAATACAGGCTCCTGTAACATAAAATGTCTAACCCCCGAAGTGGAAGCGAGGGGAGAGTCAGGGCAGTATTGTGGGTGAAGTCTGTCCAATACAGTCCTCAGGCGCCGGCCCATCAGGAGCTCTGCTGGGGACTTATTGGTGACTGAACAGGGGGTTGAGTGCTGGCTCATTAGGAACCGTGAGAGTTTGTGGTGCCAGTCATCCCTGCTGAACCTGGCGAGGGCTTCTTTGGTGGTCCTGACGGCTCTTTCCGCCAACCCATTACTGGCAGGGTGAAATGGGGCTGTGAAAATGTGGCGGATGCCCAGGTTGGCAGCAAAACGGCTGAACTCTATTGATGCGAACTGTGGGCCATTATCGGAGACGATGGAGTCGGGTAGTCCGTGCGTAACGAACAGGCGCGTTAACACGTTGGTGATTGCTAGTGTGGTGGTCGTGGATAGCTGTGCTACATCAATCCATTTGGAATAAGCGTCCACGACCACTAGGAACATCTTCCCATGCAAGGGGCCGGCCAGATCGATATGGATTCTAGACCAAGGGCCGCTGGCGCTCTCCCATCTGGTAGGGGTGGCAATGGGGGGAGCAGGACGGGATTCCTGACAGATGTTGCAGGAACTTACCCAATTGACAATGTCCTCGTCTAGACCCGGCCACCACACGTAGCTGCGTGCTAATGCTTTCATTCTCACGATGCCAGGGTGTCCTTCGTGCAACGCCTCCAGGACTCGGGTACGCAGCGAGGTCGGAATGACCACTCGAGTGCCCCATAGTAGACAACCCTGCAAACTAGACAGCTCCTGCATGCGGGTCTTAAATGGAGTTAATTTGTTATCAATGATGCCACCCGGCCACCCCCTCCTCACCCAGTCGAGCACTTGGGCGAGCGTTTGGTCTGCCTTGGTTTTGGCGGCGATGTCAAGGGCGGTGATGGGCAGGTCCAACTGGGTGATCTCAAAAATGGCGTTGACAGGAGCGGGGTCTTCAGCCGGAGCGGGTAAGGGGCAGCGACTGAGAGCGTCGGCGTGGGACAGTGTTTTGCCCGGGCGGTGAATAAGTTTGTAGGAGTAGGCCGCTAGGAAGAGTGTCCACCTTGTCATTCTAGGGGAAAGGACCTGAGGGGTCTGTTTGTCCCCGGCCAGTAGGCCCAGGAGGGGCTTATGGTCCGTAACCAGTTCGAAGAAATGGCCAAAAAGGAATTCGTGAAACTTTTTCACGGCCGCAACAGCTGCTAGGGCTTCCTTGTCGATCTGGCTGTAATTGCGTTCCGTGGCCGAGAGCGTCCTTGAGAAAAAGGCGATGGGAGCCTCGGCGCCATTGGGAAGTCTGTGACTAAGGACCGCCCCAATTCCAAAAGGGGATGCGTCTGCTGCCAGTACTAAAGGAAGGTTAGGGTCGAATTGGATAAGCACCGCCTCTGACGTGAGTAGTGATTTGGCGGCGTTAAATGCCTGGTCTTCTTTGTGCCCCCAGTGCCACGGTGACTGTTTGTCCAATAATCTGTGGAGGGGTTCGGCTATTGAGGCTTTGTGGGGCAAGAAGGATGCGTAAAAGTTCAGCAGCCCCAAGAAAGCTTGCAGCTCCGTTTTGGAGGTTGGAGTGGGAGCCTCGTGGATTGCCCTGACCTTGGACTCCAGGGGGTGAATGCCAGAGGCGTCAATTTTATAACCCAGAAAGTCCACCTGTCTAGTGGCAATGGCGCATTTTTCTTTTTTTAACTTGAGGCCATGCTGTCTGAACCTCTCTAGCACTGCTCGCACTCTCTGGAAGAGTTGGGGTCTGTCCCTGGCCGAGACCAAGATGTTGTTGAAGTAGGGTACTACACCAGGGAGGCCCTGTAAAATCCGCTCCATGAGGGACTGAAAAATTCCTGGGGCAACACTTACGCCAAATTGGAGACGCTTGCATCGGAAGGCACCCCTGTGAGTGACGATGGTCTGAAGTTCCGCTGTTTGGTTATCAACAGGGAACTGCTGATACGCTTGAGACATGTCCAATTTAGCGAAAATACTGCCCAGCTCGAATGTGTGCAATAAGTGCTGAATGACGGGCACAGGATAGGTGCTAACTTGTAAATATTTATTGATTGTTGTCTTGTAGTCCGAGCAAATTCTCAGGCTACCATCTTTTTTGAGGGGTGTGACAATGGGCGTCTCCCACTTGG
>NW_020769308.1:6989910-7014852 GCF_900518735.1 Pseudonaja textilis
TGAGTTCGTTGCCAGCTCAGCTGCCAGGGCCTCCTCGACCGCTTGTGTGAGGTTGAGGTCTTTTTTTGCTAGAAGGCGCCTCTGTAGGTTGAGGTCCTTGACCCCACAAACTAATTGATCGAGGAGCATGTCCTCCAGGTATGTTCCAAACCCGCAGTGCAGAGCTGCTGTTCTGAGGGCGGCCATATATTGATTGATGGTCTCCTTACTCGATTGCTTCCTCATACGGAAAGTGAACCTCCTGGCGATCTGTGAAGGCCTGGGAGCGTAGTGGTTAGTGAGGATCTCAAGCAACTCGGACCACGGGATGTTTTTCAACTCTCTAGGAGCTACGAGTGCTGCGGCAGTATCGTAAACGGTGGCTCCGCAGTAGATTAGGAAATAGGATTTTTTCCGATGCTCTCCCGCATCCGCCAGGCCGACCGCATCGATGTAATGGTTGAAGCGGTTCTTATACGATTCCCACTTCTCTTCGTCTGGTTTGAACGCCGGGAATACTGGGTTGGAACTCATGGTGCTGGGAACGGCTGGGCTACCTGCGGAAAAAAATCTCTCTGGGGACAACGGGCGCTCGTGGGTTGCAAGTGAAATCAGCTCAGGAGAGGGTTTTTTGCTATCCTCTCTTTCTCTCTGGGTTAACCACGTTGGCTGTTAGCCATTGGAGGTGTCTAGATTCGCGCCAGCGTGGGCGTTAGTGACTTACTACAGCGCTGTGCTGTGTCTCTCTTGGTTTGAAATTCAAATGACACCCGTTTGAATTTCGCGCCTAATACTGAGCGACTGCGGCTCGCAGCGCTTCACTTTCCCCGTAGCTGGGCTAACAAGCGGCTACAGACGCTTCTAACTTTCGAACCAGACCGCTTTCTCTGGCTGCGGATCAACGTTTGCTCTTTTTGTTGGCTGACCGCTCTCTCTGGCTGCGGTCAGCGTTTCTCTTGTAGTCGGCCGATCGCTCTCTTTGGGCTGCGGATCGGTGACTAGTGACTCAGCGGTTGCATGGTGCTTCTGGTAGCCATCCCATCCTCGTCGCCAGTGTTAAGTTTGAGCAATGAGAGGCTGAACCAGAGCATGAGTGCAACAATACTTTATTATAACAATAAAGGGCTGACCGTGCTTGCCACGCCTGGAACTGGCTCGCAGCAATCAGCAACTGGTTGGACCCCGCAGCCTGCTTTTATAGCTGGCTGCTGGAGAGAATCAACCAATGAGGAAAGGGGGAAGAACACCCACACAAAGTGAGTGGACCTGAGTGAGAACTCCTAGAGTCCTCAGGACATAACACCCCTTCCCCCCAGATGCGAACATGCATAGTCCTTGAGGTAGACGGGGGGTTTGTGTTGGCGCCCGGAACGGCGCAGCTCGGGAACATTGTCTGTCCGTTCAGAATCAGTCTGTGATGGTTGAGCCGGCAGCGAGTCGCCAACGCGCTCTCCGGATTGGGCATCCTCGGGACTCACAGGGCTGGATACTGGGGGCGAGTTCCCGTGGGTTGGATCAGGTTGGTCAACTCTCGGGGCGCTGTTGTCCGAGTTCGGGCTGACCGGAACGGCTGTTGGTGCGGCCTGGACGTTGGGAGCGATGAGGCTGAGAGGCGGCTGAGGCGGTTCCCCTTCGTCTGGTGACCCTGGATTTCTGCTGGCAAGGGTGCTGTGGCGCCTCCGCAGTTGGTCTATGTGCCTCCTCCAGACGCGACCATCCTCCAGCCTGACCCTATACGATCTCGGCCCGGTGATGGCGATGACCTCGCCTGGCATCCATAGTGGGTCCCCAGCGAAATTTCTCGCGAATACAGGCTCCTGTAACATAAAATGTCTAACCCCCGAAGTGGAAGTGAGGGGAGAGTCAGGGCAGTATTGTGGGTGAAGTCTGTCCAATACAGTCCTCAGGCGCCGGCCCATCAGGAGCTCGGCTGGGGACTTATTGGTGACTGAACAGGGGGTTGAGTGCTGGCTCATTAGGAACCGTGAGAGTTTGTGGTGCCAGTCATCCCTGCTGAACCTGGCGAGGGCTTCTTTGGTGGTCCTGACGGCTCTTTCCGCCAACCCATTACTGGCAGGGTGAAATGGGGCTGTGAAAATGTGGCGGATGCCCAGGTTGGCAGCAAAACGGCTGAACTCTATTGATGCGAACTGTGGGCCATTATCGGAGACGATGGAGTCGGGTAGTCCGTGCGTAACGAACAGGCGCGTTAACACGTTGGTGATTGCTAGTGTGGTGGTCGTGGATAGCTGTGCTACATCAATCCATTTGGAATAAGCGTCCACGACCACTAGGAACATCTTCCCATGCAAGGGGCCGGCCAGATCGATATGGATTCTAGACCAAGGGCCGCTGGCGCTCTCCCATCTGGTAGGGGTGGCAATGGGGGGAGCAGGACGGGATTCCTGACAGATGTTGCAGGAACTTACCCAATTGACAATGTCCTCGTCTAGACCCGGCCACCACACGTAGCTGCGTGCTAATGCTTTCATTCTCACGATGCCAGGGTGTCCTTCGTGCAATGCCTCCAGGAGTCGGGTACGCAGCGAGGTCGGAATGACCACTCGAGTGCCCCATAGTAGACAACCCTGCAAACTGGACAGCTCCTGCATGCGAGTCTTAAATGGAGTTAATTTGTTATCAACGATGCCACCCGGCCACCCCCTCCTCACCCAGTCGAGCACCTGGGCGAGCGTTTGGTCTGCCTTGGTTTTGGCGGTGATGTCAAGGGCGGTGATGGGCAGGTCCAACTGTGTGATCTCGAAAATGGCGTTGACAGGAGCGGGGTCTTCAGCCGGAGCGGGTAAGGGGCAGCGACTGAGAGCGTCGGCGTGGGACAGTGTTTTGCCCGGGCGGTGAATAAGTTTGTAGGAGTAGGCCGCTAGGAAGAGTGTCCACCTTGTCATTCTAGGGGAAAGGACCTGAGGGGTCTGTTTGTCCCCGGCCAGTAGGCCCAGGAGGGGCTTATGGTCCGTAACCAGTTCGAAAAAATGGCCAAAAAGGAATTTGTGAAACTTTTTCACGGCCGCAACAGCTGCTAGGGCTTCCTTGTCGATCTGGCTGTAATTGCGTTCCGTGGCCGAGAGCGTCCTTGAGAAAAAGGCGATGGGAGCCTCGGCACCATTGGGAAGTCTGTGACTAAGGACCGCCCCAATTCCAAAAGGGGATGCGTCTGCTGCCAGTACTAAAGGAAGGTTAGGGTCGAATTGGATAAGCACCGCCTCTGACGTGAGTAGTGATTTGACGGCGTTAAACGCCTGGTCTTCTTTGTGCCCCCAGTGCCACGGTGACTGTTTGTCCAATAATCTGTGAAGGGGTTCGGCGACTAAGGCTTTGTGGGGCAAGAAGGATGCGTAAAAGTTCAGCAGCCCCAAGAAGGCTTGCAGCTCCGTTTTGGAGGTTGGAGTGGGAGCCTCGTGGATTGCCCTGACCTTGGACTCCAGGGGGTGAATGCCAGAGGCGTCAATTTTATAACCCAGAAAGTCCACCTGTCTAGTGGCAATGGCGCATTTTTCTTTTTTTAACTTGAGGCCATGCTGTCTGAACCTCTCTAACACTGCTCGCACTCTCTGGAAAAGTTGGGGTCTGTCCCTGGCCGAGACCAAGATGTCGTCGAAGTAGGGTACTACACCAGGGAGGCCCTGTAAAATCCGCTCCATGAGGGACTGAAAAATCCCTGGGGCAACACTTACGCCAAATTGGAGACGCTTGCATCGGAAGGCACCCCTGTGAGTGACGATGGTCTGAAGTTCCGCTGTTTGGTTATCAACAGGGAACTGCTGATACGCTTGAGACATGTCCAATTTAGCGAAAATACTGCCCGGCTCGAATGTGTGCAATAAGTGCTGAATGACGGGCACAGGGTAGGCGCTAACTTGTAAATATTTATTGATTGTTGTCTTGTAGTCCGAGCAAATTCTCAGGCTACCATCTTTTTTGAGGGGTGTGACGATGGGCGTCTCCCACTTGGCGAAATCTGTTGGCTCAATGACCCCTTGTTTTAATAGTTTATCCAATTCAGCGTCTAGTTTTGGTCGAATAGCAAATGGAACTCTACGTGGTTTTAGTCTGATTGGGACTGCCTGGGGGTCAACTGTGAATGAGATGGGGGTTCTGTTATAACACCCCAGCTCCTCGCTGAACACATCTGCGAAATCAGCGAATAAGGAGTCAGTGTCTAAGGTTGAGACAGCATGGACTCCTGTTAGCCCTAGGCCGAGGTGGGGAAACCAATCGAGCCCCAATAAGGTGGGTAAATTGCCGTTAACTACCACTAGAGGTAGGTGACCTTTAAAAGTTCTAAAACTGACAAAGAACTTGCCTCTGCCGATCACAGGAATGGTCTTCCCCTGGTAGTCCTTCAGGCCGAACTCGCATCTTTGAAGCCGGGTGGTAGATAGGTTGGGGTGGAGTCTCTTGAGGGTGTTCCACGAAATTATTGAGAGCGCTGACCCTGTGTCAACCTCCATGTGGCACGGTTTACCTTCTAGGGAAACGGAGAGAGAAATTTTACTAACAGTGTGGCAAGTACGCTTGGCAAGGCGGTGCGTGCGACAGTTTAATACTTGCCTCTGAGGTCCCGAGTGCGAGGGAGGGAGTCTGTGTGCAGCGTTTTGGGGGGTTTGGCAGACTCTCGCGATGTGCCCCCTTTTATGGCAGTTGTTACAGGTGGCTCCTTTAAACTTGCAGGTGGCCCTTTGATGCGATCCCCCACAGGCTAGGCACAGTGTGATGTGCTTGGGTGGACCGGTGTTTTCTTGTTTGGCCCCTACCTGCGGCCGTTTGTCGTAGGCGAGGCGGTGGACGTCGTTTTCGTCGTTGAGGGTTTCCTCTGCTACCACCTCCTCGGAATGGACTGGGAATGATGCCAGCTTGGCGCTTGGGCCCTGTATTTCGGTGGCTGAGTTCGTTGCCAGCTCGGCTGCCAGGGCCTCCTCGACCGCTTGTGCGAGGTTGAGGTCTTTTTTTGCTAGAAGGCGCCTCTGTAGGTTGAGGTCCTTGACCCCACAAACTAATTGATCGAGGAGCATGTCCTCCAGGTATGTTCCAAACCCGCAGTGCAGAGCTGCTGTTCTGAGGGCGGCCATATATTGATTGATGGTCTCCTTACTCGATTGCTTCCTCATACGGAAAGTGAACCTCCTGGCGATCTGTGACGGCCTGGGAGCGTAGTGGTTAGTAAGGATCTCGAGCAACTCGGACCACGGGACGTTTTTCAACTCTCTAGGAGCTACGAGTGCTGCGGCAGTATCATAAACGATGGCTCCGCAGTAGATTAGGAAATAGGATTTTTTCCGATGCTCTCCCGCATCTGCCAGGCCGACCGCATCGATGTAATGGTTGAAGCGGTTCTTATACGATTCCCACTTCTCTTCATCTGGTTTGAACGCCGGGAATACTGGGTTGGAACTCATGGTGCTGGGAACGGCTGGGCTACCTGCGGAAAAAAAATCTCTCTGGGGACAACAGGCGCTCGTGGGTTGCAAGTGAAATCAGCTCTGGAGAGGGTTTTTTGCTATCTTCTCTTTCTCTCTGGGTTAACCACGTTGGCTGTTAGCCGTTGGAGGTGTCTAGATTCGCGCCAGCGTGGGCGTTAGTGACTTACTACAGTGCTGTGCTGTGTCTCTCTTGGTTTGAAATTCAAATGACACCCGTTTGAATTTCGCGCCTAATACTGAGTGACTGCGGCTCGCAGCGCTTCACTTTTCCCGTAGCTGGGCTAACAAGCGGCTACGGACGCTTCTAACTTTTGAACCAGACCGCTCTCTCTGGCTGCGGATCAACGTTCGCTCTTTTTGTTGGCTGACCGCTCTCTCTGGCTGCGGTCAGCGTTTCTCTTGTAGTCGGCCGATCGCTCTCTCTGGGTTGCGGATCGGTGACTAGTGACTCAGCGGTTGCATGGTGCTTCTGGTAGCCATCCCATCCTCGTCGCCAGTGTTAAGTTTGAGCAATGAGAGGCTGAACCAGAGCATGAGTGCAACAATACTTTATTATAACAATAAAGGGCTGACCGTGCTTGCCACACCTGGCTGGCTCGCAGCAATCAGCAACTGGTTGGACCCCGCAGCCTGCTTTTATAGCTGGCTGCTGGAGAGAATCAACCAATGAGGAAAGGGGGAAGAACGCCCACACAAAGTGAGTGGACCTGAGTGAGAACTCCTAGAATCCTCAGGACATAACAGTAATGATTTCAAATGTTACGTTTGGGATCAGGCTGAGAAGCCCACCCACACATGAAAATGCCATGATGCATGTTCACTCAATCATGAAAACTTGATTGGGTTGAAAGTCAAATGGAGGAAAGATTCCATGAGGAGAACTAAGAATTGTCATTTCATTGAATGATAATTTGATTTGCTAGGCCTCAGTAACATCTGAACAGCCAGAAATCTGTCATTCAATTTCAAAATGGAGAGATTCCAAAGCACATATTTGGTCCAAGATGGAAACTGCAGGTTGAAGCAACTTGAAGACTGTCAGTGAATTGCACAGCCGGTGTCCAAATGGAGTCAGAGACACTGACATGAACTTGTAGTTTTATATAAATAAATATATTTTACATTTATATTTATAGTAAATAAGATAGGAATTCACTAACATCATGAGGTAAATCATCAGGTAAACCACTGAAAAGCATAGAGCACACAGAAAATGGCGGGAAAAAGGGAAACTCCCCCTTTCTACCCAGCAACCAATCATGATGTAGATTACCTCATGCAGGAGGCAATCTCCAACCAATCAAATATAACTGTGTGTTCTGGCCCATTATACTCTTTACTGTTCCAGCTATTAAATATCTTAACAAGGACTTTTTATAGCAGTAATTTTCAAACTTGGCAAATTAAAGATGTATGGACTGTAATTCCCAGAATTCCCCTGCCCACATGCTTTATAGCAGGGGTCTTCAAACTTGACAGCTTTAAGATTTGTGGACTTCAACTCCCAGAATTCCTCCTCCAGTCATGTTAGTTCAGGAATTCTAGGAGTTGAAGTCCACAAGTCTTAAACTTGCCAACTTTGAAAACCCTTGCTTTATAGCAATGCATGAGAGATTGTGGAATCCTGAAAGAGAAATTAAAGGAATGTTAGACATATGCAATAAAGAGACAGGAAGGAAGTTCTTTGGTAGCTTTCTCATCAATGGCAACTACATTCAGATGATAAGAAACCTAGAAAGTATCTATTTAAAATGTCCAGGAGTCCCTGAATTCATGAACTTTACTAATAAAAGAAAGTTGGAAATATATCTTGCAGTTTCCAAGATTTTGTATTTACACCTAATGCTAGTATTAAAGACACATTAATGAGGTTAGTATAATTCTTGGATCCTAGATCCTGCTCAGTTTTATCAGTCTTGACATAATGAGTCAAGCATCTTAAGTAGAATTCTGGGATCCATTTATTGCTCCTAATACATATAGATACATATACATATAGATAGTAAACTCAACACCTATCAAATTTTTCTGTGGCTGTACAATATGGTAGGCTGAATTGCCATTTGCTAGTCTGCTGTGCAAGCCCATGCTACTTGTTAACTTTGTGATTCAGTGTGTTTCAGAAATTAGATTGATTCAGTAAATCATGACTGAACAAAACATGGGTTAGCATGCTTTGCAAGTACAGTGTATTGGTGCAAATAACTCCAACGGTCTTTAAATGCCAAGAGCTGGACAGAGCCAGATCACACTGAAATATTTATTATGGGGGGTCCCAGTCCTACACAGAAACTCCAATCTGAAGAACGTAATTTATCCTTTGAAATAAAGAGAACAGCTCTGAATCATACGGAAACACATATGCATCTTATTAACACTGGCTGGGGTTGATAAGCTTGACAGCTGGAGTGCACCAGGTTGGAGAAAGCTGGATTGGTGAAATCTATCTGGAAAACCTATTGTGAAAGTATTTCACTCAACCAATTTTCATAGTAACTTAAATCATTTCACTTTGTACAATTCCGACATTCTGCTGGAGCTGGGTGAAAATTCTCCCAATCTCATGCCAGGTGCAACATTGAAATGTTATCTTTGGGCCTTTAAATTCAAGCTGAGCTTGTTCCTACTGATTGTATTTTTAAAAGGCCCTCAAAGGAAAAGCAGGATGCAACATTGATCATAGAAATAATTGATCTTTTTTTCTCTCTCATCCTTATTTTTGAATGAGAGAAGAAGGTTTGAAACATGATTTGCAGTACAGATCTCTAGTTGTTATCGATTCTTAAAAAGAAAGGCTGAAGGTCAGAAGTCTTGCTGAGTACCTGTTTCTTTCATGTTCTTTTGGTAACATCTCTTAATTTTTTTTCCTCCATAAAAGGGCATGGACATATGTTGGGAGAAGCCCACATGGACCGATCTGGAATTTACACTCGTGACATTTACTGCCATTCAGTATTTCACAATCTGAGTGCCTTTAAGATGTGTGGATTCCATTTCCCAGAATTCTGCAGATTGAAGTTCTCCATATTGCTGAGAATCAGAAAAATTGTTCTTATTCTTGATATTGGGAAGATGATTCCAACTGATTCCTCAATCCTCCAAGATGCAAGCAAACTCACAAAATTAAATTCTCCGAACTGCATACAACCATAACAACCAGTTCTACAGAATCGGTCTGTACTGGTAGAATCGCACCCCTGCTACAAACACACCACTGGGACAGTTGCTAAAACTATGATCCATGGTAAAATTAGTAATATACTTCGTCTCAATGCAGGTAGTCCTTGGCTTACAATCATCCTTGACTTACAATCATTCCTTTAGTGGCCATTCAAAATTACAATAGCACTGAAAAAGTGACTTTTCACACTTTACAAGCATTGCAGCATCCCCATAGTCACGTTCACAGAGATTTAACAAGATTGCATCATCCTTTGACAAAAAATGTGAAAGTCAGAAGGAATCCAAATGCTCTGGAAATTTAATTATTTGTCAATTATTCACATTATGTGTAAAGGTCCTTATGAAAATTCAATATAAGGAGAATAGAGCTCTAGTTTCTACTTTCTATGGAGAGACGGGCCTTTTGGTGTAACCCTAATGAGAGAAAGGATAAAATTCAAATGCATTTATAATTGTTACAAAAAAAATCAGACGTTATATGTTTTATGTTTTCTTTTTCTCTTTTTTCATTTCTCTCTTTTCTTTCAGTTATTTTTTCATCACTTTTCCTTTTTTTCTTTAAAGTTCTTTTATTCTGTAAAAAGATTTTTTTAATAAAAATTGTTTTTTTTTTAAAGGAAGGAAACTTGAGAAACAGCGAAGCAGATTTCAGAATAGTTTTGCTATAGAAATAATAAAAGAAACACAGCAAGCTAGATTAAGCCCAAGAGGGCTGATTTAGACTGGTATCCTGTGCCCTCTTGGTGAAAAGGAAGCCCCAATGAATTCAATGGAATTTACTTCTGAATAGATATCTATAAAACTGTCCCTTTAATGGCTGGCTGGTTTGTACATGTGTGTGCAGAGATATGCATTCTGTCAATAATGCCCCGTTTGAGGAAATTCTATTTCAACCAGCGTCCATATGGTAACACTTTGCAGTTCTCTAAAAAGTGCAGATGCTTTTGGGAGCAGAGCATCTGATGTTCACAGTTTGCTATTTCCGAAGTTATCAGCTCCGTGTTTTTGACAGCATGGGATCCCAGGCTTATGTTCCATGTAACATAACTGTACATTCAGCTCTGCGGAGATCAGGGAGGTTGTCTTCCTTCGAAAAAGCAACACATTTTTAACAAATGCTGTTTTGGAAGGGTGATGTGGATCTTTTTTTTTTTTTCAAATTAGTAAAGACTTGAGCCTTGGAACTATGAGCTTCATTGTAAGGTGGTTTCATTCAGTATCTCGCAACAATGGAAAGATTTGGGGGCTAAGACTTTGCCCCAGAATTTTAGCAACCTAGACATAATGGTGTCAGCTGAACCCATACAAAACACCAAATCATGATATGGTTTGGGGTGTTTTTTGGTTCAGTAGGTTGTTGGAGTCTACAGATAGTCCTCAGTTTATGACCATAATTGAGCCCAATATTTCTGTTGCTAAGTGAAGCATTTGTTAAATGAGTTTTGCCTCATTTTATGACCTTTCTTGCCACAGTTGTTAAGTGTAACACTGCACACAAGTGTAACACATGCTAAGGGTCTATGGAGATTCTCAGTCATCCAGGTCATGGTTGACCCAAAGTTGCTTTTTCAAGAAGCAACTGGACTTTCTGGTTTTTCTTTGAAGACGTTTCGCTTCTCATCCAAGGAGCTTCTTCAGCTCTGTAAGAACTTCTTAGATGAGAAGCAAAACGTCTTCTAAGAAAGTCCAGTTGCCTCTTGAAAAAGCATCTTTAGTGCAGTTGTTAAGCTAATAACACGATTGTTAAATTTATCCGACTTCCCCATTGACTTGGGTTGGTTGGAAAAAGTGGTCACATGACCCCAGGGCACTGTAACCATCATAAATGCCAGTTGCCATGGGTCCAAATTTCAATCACATGACTGTGAGAATGCCACAATGGTCCTAAGTGTGAAAATTGGTCATAAGTCACTTTTTTCAGTGCTATTATAACTTTGAACAGTCATGGACACTAAGCAAATGGTTGTAAGTTGAGAACTACCTGCATTTAGAAACATGCATCCTAGAGCTGAAGGAGAGGTAGAGTAAACTAAATAATCTTCAGACTTATGACCTTCCATACCATTTCAAGTTAAACCATATTTAATCCTGAATTCACCTGCTGTAGCTCCAACATGTTTTGCTGCCATAACACTGTAGAAAACACATCTGATACAATATTCTCAGCCTTTTATATATGAACATATATAATTCTAGGTTCTATCATATCTCAAGACCTAAAATGGACGACTAACATCAAAAACATCATCAAAAAAGCACAACGAAGAATGTTCTTTCTGCGCCAACTCAGAAAGCTCAAACTGCCCAAGGAGCTGCTGATCCAGTTCTACAGAGGAATTACTGAGTCTATCATCTGCACCTCTATAGCTGTCTGGTTTGGTTCTGCAACCCAACAGGACAGACACAGACTTCAATGAAAATTAGAACTGCAGAAAAAACAATTGCTACCAACCTGCCTTCAATTGAGGACCTGTATACTGCACGAGTCAAAAAGAGGGCTGTGAAAATATTTACAGACCCCTCACATCCCGGACATAAACTGTTTAAACTCCTTCTCTCAAGACGACGCTATAGAGCACTGCACACCAGAACGAGACACATGAAGTTTTTTCCTGAATGCCATCACTCTGCTAAACAATTCCCTCAATACTGTCCAGTTATTAAGTCTGCATTACTATTCTTATTAATCCTCCCATCCTTCCTTTCACCCATCTCCTCCCACTTATGACTGTAAGTTTGTTGCTTGTATCCTAACTATTTTTATTGACTGTTTCCTAGTATGATTTGATTGCTTATTGTAATCTATGGCTATTATTAAGTGTACCTGATGATTCTTGACTCTTGACAAGTGTATCTGTTCTTTCATGTACACTGAGAGCATTTGCACCAAGACAAATTCCTTGTGTGTCCAATCACACTTGGCCAATAAAGAATTCTGTTCTGTTCTGTTCTGTTCTGTTCTGTTCTATTCTAACACGCAACAGGGTGCTTCATTTCTGAAAGAGTAGGAAGTGCTAAAAAGGTCAATATTTTTACTTCATTCTGCTAGGCTGCTGATCAGCACATCAATCAAGTTCAAATTAATATCATCCTTCTGTCTTTGAGAAGATGAGGGGCCTTCATCCCCGAGACTCCAAATTGGCCCTTGAATTTGTCATCTTTTGGAAATCTCTGATGGAAGCCATTCACCCTTTGCTGGCCCCAATCCCACGGGTTTCCTTGGCTTTTCTATTTTAACCTCTTGTTGGCAACCTCCTCCATCTCATTTTAAACAGGTTTTATACTGTTTTCCCCGGGAATGAAAATAGTTTTTCTAGCAAGTTGGAAACACCCCTTTATCTAGCAGTGCATGGATATTATTACATCAAAGCAGGTGGAGAGAAAGGGAGGGGAACTGAAGTATGGAGAGAAGAATAATGCCAGAACGTTAAATACTAGTTACCGCTCAATCATATTCCTTTGTATACTTGTTAACTTGTACACACCCACACCTTTCCTATAGAAGAAAGCACACATAAGTATATCTTTCTTTTTTCTCTTGACAGGAAACCAGCAGCTTTGGAGAAGAGTAAATAAATAAAGTTGGGTAAATAAAAGTTTTGAAAATGCCTTCCAGAGCACGGCAATCCCACTCTGTATTAAAGGGCTGTTAAATTATTGTCTTGGGAAAATTTGGGAAAGCTGGCTGGATTACAGATCTATTACATAAGTCATTCAGTTTCTTTTCTTGCATCCACATCAGTGGTGGGATTCAAAAAAATTTATTACCAGTTCTGTGGGCATGGCTTGGTGGGCATAACATGGCTTGGTGGGCGTGGCAGGGGAAGGATACTGTAAAATCTCCATTCCCTCCCCACCCCTCTAACCTGCTTTCCAGCTCCGTTCTTCTGTGCAGGACAACAAAAGAAGACCCAGCCGATCAGCTGGGACTCAGGAGGCAGAGAATAGATGGGGGGGGGGCAGTCAGAAGTGGTATTTGCCAGTCCTCCAAACTACTTAAAATTTCTGCTACCAGTTCTCCAGAACTGGTCAGAACCTGCTGAATACCCACCTCTGATCCACATGCTAGCACAGAGTAGGGACATTGAAGTGGGAGGATTCCTAAAACATCATGATGGAGCCTCTGACCATGTAACCAAAGTATCTGCCATTTTTATGAGTGTCTTATGGAATTATAACCCAATAATTGTAACCGTAGTTACAATAGAAGAAAAAGATCATATTCAACAACACTAACTCTACTTTATTTGTTAGATCAAGGGTCCCCAACCTGTGAGCTGGGTGTTTGCAAGCAGGCCCTGGAAATGGCCAGTGAGCATGTGCACACATGCACATCCTCACTTCTGTGACCATCGGCTGCATGGACATTCAAGAGAGCCACAGGCAAACATGCACATCAATTGCACAAATAGAGTGTGCACAAGTGCGCTTGCTGGCCATTCATGCAGAACCAGCTTCTCTCTCCCCCACTGCCAATCCTCAAAGCCAGAAATGTTGGGGAACTCTGTGTTAGATTACAAAAATCTGCCCCCTTTAACTGTTTTCTGTATATCAGACCTGATGTGTGAGGCACAAGGAATCAGGATCACTCATTAAGGCAGGGGTGGGATTCTACCAGTTTGCACCTATTCTCTAGAACCAGTTGTTAACATTCTAAATAGTTGGAAGAACTGATTGTTAGAAGAAATTACTGGCCTAATACTGTAAGGAAGGCAGGAAGGAAACATTCTGGTGCTGCTTATAGAAATTGAGTCTCCATTAACTCTTATTACATTCTTGGCAGGACTAGACTTCCTGTCTCTGGAACTTCTCTGGAGTTTTTTTTCCCCTCCTTTGCTGGTACTTTACTTGTGTGGAGTGACCATTCAAAGTTACAATGGCACTGAAAAAAGTGACTTATGACCATTTTTCATACTTACGACTGTTGCAGCATCCCCACAGTCATGAGAGGCCAGGTGAGGAGATGCGTGCCTCGATGTGAGTGATATTGAGTTCACCACACCCAGCCAATAACATGTCCACCCAGTCACATGACCACCAAAGCCACACCCACAGAACCGGTTGTTAAAAAAAATGAATCCCACCCCTGCATTAAGGTCAGCATTAAATTAGTGCCAGATAAGAGACAGTGGAATTCAAGGGGAGGCTGGACTTGGATGCTTGTGTCAATGTAATGACTCCAGACAGATAACTCTCTCAACTCCACCCTCAATCTGTCCCTTCTTCTTCTACAGCTGTGATGCCTAACCTTTTCCATGTTGCATGCCCAAAGTGTGCAGCGTGCGCATTTGTGCTCGCATGCCTACACACATGATGCAATGAATGTGCAACTCCCCCCACCCCTGCACGAGTGTGCAACTCTGTGTGCACACAGCATGCACCTCTGCACATGCATGCATGACACTCCTCGCATGCTGCATGCCTCTGTGCATGCATGCATGTCTCCCACACGTGCATCTCTCCCCGCACATGTGTAGGAGATACCAATCATCTGGCTGGTGGGGGCACACGCACATGCACAGTGGGGCTCTTCCAATCGACCTCTTGCATACTGGCAGAAGTGGCTCTTCATGTCACTTCTGACACATGTGCCATAGGTTCGCCATCATATATCATCCTACAGTATGATAGATCACCAGTTGATTTAATTTACAGGTTTATAAACTCAGGAAATCTCCATATCTATGTATCCTACCTATATATCAAGGCAGTAAAAGCCAAACTTGCAATAAGTAGAGAGAACAGGAAAATTATCTTAAAAGCTGCAGAGTAGTTGAGAAATTTGGCTAAAATTCTTTGGAGGCAATTGAACTGATGATTATTCTTGGCCAGAAACTAACTTCCGCCTGTGGTTACCCGGCATCTAAATATTTAGAATAAAGAAGTTTAATTTAATGGCCAGTTGAGTCAATCTTCACTCCTACTTAACCTTAGAATGTCAGATTCTAAAACAAGCTGGACTTTCAAACTAAGACTTACAATATTAAAATATGAGAAAAGGAAACTCTCTTGGCCCAGCTAGACATTGAAATCATTGCCTAGAATCAGTTCCGATTTGGAAACTGAAGAATAATTGGAGATTTGGTAAGTTTCCAACAAAAATTTGGAAACTTATCAAAGAGCTATCCAACCTAGAATTGAGGAGTTCCCTTACAGTGAAAACAATTAACCAATAGAACTGTCTCTTCTCTTCCACTTCAAGCACATATATAGTGTCCTTGTGAAATCAACGTTGTAGAATACTGCAAAAGAATCACTACCCCGTAGCATCGATTATCTATAGGAAGACCCTGAAACAAACTTCAAACAATTACC
This sequence comes from Pseudonaja textilis, assembly GCF_900518735.1. The sequence goes on from NW_020769308.1 coordinate 7,004,826, forward strand.
TGTATTTTTTGTGCAATGACATTTATTTCAAATCAAAGAATTACAGTGGTGCCATTCAGTATACCTGGGAAGCTTAAAAATGAAGTTGTACTACAACATGAATCAGTTGTTTTATTTCTCAAAGTGAAGTCCTTAGGAAAATCAACTAACATGTATCTTTCCTTTGGAATAATTGTGCTCCCAACTCCACTGTGATACAGTTTGGAAGACAGGAATATTTCAATCATGTTAATTTCAGTTTTTCCCTCCTGAGAATCTACAACTGCATTTGTACACTCCCTTTGTATCTCAGGAATAGCATGCCACCATCTGGACTAAATACTAAGTCACTGAGTTTCCTTTGGAGCTTCTGGTTTCAGAGTTTCTACTTCCTGTTCATTAGTTTTTGCGGGCTCTGGGTCACCTGAGGTATTCTTGAGTGCAGGAACAAAAGGTCCCACAAGCCAGGATAATGGAGCGTTCTGGTGCACATAGTCCAAGATATCATCTACATACGTCTGGGCCATGCAGACTGTCTTCTTGCTTTGGATCAAAAGGCTGCTAGAAAGATCTTTGAAAGATTGAGCCTCAGTAAAGGTAGCTTGAAGTTCCTCAATGCTATGGAGAGCCAACTCAATATTCTGCTGAAAGATACCAGGCAGACCTTGGATGCTTCCCATCAAGTTGGTGTATGCAATCTGCAGTTGTTCAGTGATGTGATAACTCACGGCCAAGCTATGACATTCCATCTGTGAAAAGGAATGCACCAATAGATATATTTTAACTTCTCAAGAATGGCCCTACAATTATTACATCAAGAGCTCATGTTTCCTTGGTCCCCCTCTGACTTTAATCCAGCCGTACCTGCCGTAGCTTTTCCTTTTCTTCCTGGGGTATCTGAAGGATATCTTGCATGGTATGTTCTATCTGGTGGAGCAAAACAAGGAATTGTTTTTAGTACAGCTTTGGTTAGAGCAATACAATTTGCTTTGCCATCAGAAAGATCATGACCGGAGCAAGCTATCCATCCCCCTTGCAAGTGACTCAGAGCACTAAATGAATACAAGTGTTTATCAGTTGGAGTCTCCACTCCCAACTTAGATGCAAACAGATACATTTTTGCCATTTCCCCTCTGCTTTTTGTCTTTGAATGTGATCTGGCAACCACAGTTCGCCTTGAACGATTCACAAAAATACCAATATGAGCTAAAGATTAAAAAAAAAAATAAGGCTGCTAATTTCCAAGTGGGGGGAAAAGAGGTAAAGGCAAGGCATTTTGTTGCAAGAAAAGTTAAGTTTAGATATCTAATCTTAAGCTCCCCATTCCATCCTCTTTCTAGCACTGCTTTCCTTTTGCTTTCTTATTTCCATTCAATAAATCATTTCCCATGTACATAAGCAGGGTGAGAAGACCAAAGCACAGGCTAGCTTATGTCTCAGCGCACCCAGGCTAGCTTATGTCTAAGCTCCCTTCCAGATGTGTCACACACAAAGCTCCTTCAACATTATATTGCTCTAGCAGCAAAGCATGTGTTCTTTTTCCTGTGTACTTACTGTTCCTATGCCCCAATAGCATGAGTTGCTTATACCACAAAGGGAACATAGTTAAGGAGGGGTGGGGCTGAAAAACATTTCATTCCATATTGAATTTTTAAAAATTAAGAGGTCTGGAGGTGAATTTTCCTACCTGTCCAATGGCTTGACGTAACTGGCTGAATGTATTCTGGATATTTTCCCTGGCGGCTTCCATTTTTACCACAGCATACTTGTAGGCACGATTCTGGAGTTTAGTTGATAGGGAACCAAGTTGCACAAAATAACCTTGGGAGTCAGGTGGCAGGGGGATCCCTTCTGGTGTAGATTGTGCTATTTGAGCTGTGGAATATAGTTTAAAACATGTTACTTCTTTGAAACGTCTGCTCAGACTTCAAGCCATTTTCTTTTCCAAAGGTATGGCCTTTGGAAATAGCAATATTCACCAAAGACAATTGAACAAGACCGGGAGTATTGCAAATGCTAAACTCCTATGATCTCACAGACACCAGACTGAAGATGTTGAGGTAAAATGCCTTGCTTACCAAGTTCTTCCTCAGTCATTGGTAGATAGTGATCCAACAACTCTTCCGATATCTCTAGTACTACTTCTACCCCACTCATGGCGAGTTTGCCCATTCTTGTGTCTATGAGCATCTCTTTGCCATCTTGGACAGCTTTGGCTACTGCTTCTTTGGCATCTGCTACTTTGGAGGACACCAATTCCTGTGTCTCAGAAATAACCTATGGAGAGACCATTAAACAAAAGCAGCAACGTTCAGTGTTTGGGGAACTGGATGTAATGTAGTTCTAACCATTATTCTCTTAAGAATTACTCTGGGTAAGCAAAAAGTCATCGAAGTCTTCAGTCGTCAGAATCTATATTTGGAAAACAAGCAATATGTGACTATTGCTTTTTAGATTCCTTTTACTCGCCAACTGCTGCTCTGTTCCAAGCTATCAGATCAAATGAATCAATACAATGCTGAGATCAGATTTTACACAAGTTTTCATCCCCTGATCAAGTGGCTTTTAATTTTATCCCAGTGCAGTTTTAGATCTTTTCCTCATGCTCTTGATCAGAAATAAGAACATTAAATTACTATATCCAATATAAGGCAATTTTAAGATGTATCGGAGTTGCACCCCCAAACCCCTAGAGGGCACCAGATTTATCCTCCATCAACAATGATAAAGACAGGAGTAAAAATAAGTTCAGTTTACCTGGTCAGCTGTCTGATGGAGGAACGGCAAGTTCTCCTCCAGCTTATCCAAACCCTTGGAGGCATAGTGGCTTGCTACTGAAACTAGAGACATGCAGTATTTAACTTATAGGCTGCAAGACTTTTGACATAACATCCAAAAAGTATTAAGTATTTTTAGAGTTCTAATCAATAACCACTGAATCTTCCTTTTCCCCTCATTACATTCCATTTAAATTTCTCATGGTATAAACTTCTGAAAATTAAAGTATGTTGCAGTTTACAGAAAAAAATATTCCAGGTTGATATTTTTATTTTGAGATTTGTATATTGCCCATCCCACAAAGAGGTGACTCTGAGTGGATTTACAAACATCAATGTGGACCTCAGAGTCCAATTTCCATCCTTTCAAGAAATGTCACATTCTGACATGCATTTATATAGTACTGTAACAATTCCTACAATTCAAGTACATTATTGAAATGGCAGAAATTACAATATCGATGGATAAATACAGATTATCTGGAACAATCTCCTTATTGAACAGGAGTGAGAAAAGAGGAAGAGATAAACAGATCCTAGAGTTGGAAAAGATTACTGGTGCTCTCATCTCCCAGTGAAAAGGAATCAACTAATTTTCTGGATTATTGGTCTCACAAGACTCACAACACACCAGTAGATAGAATTCCTCACAATCTTTACATATGTGAACCAGTCCCAAAACCTACAGTGAAAATAAGCTTGTGAGGTGCCCCAAAGACTTGCTGCCTCTTTCCACAAAGAGAAAATCTTTAGAATGAGGGCAGTGCCTTACCTTGGGGCTCAAGCTTACTCAGAAAAGGTTGAGCACTATACATAGCCATCTCAGAGACATGCTTCACGCTCTTCTCTGCCAAATCCAAAACTACTTTAACATAGGGGTGGCTCTCCTTAGTCGAGGTATAAGCCGAAGCTGCCATTTCATAAGTGGAGCTGACAAGAGGCAGGTTGGTAGCTCTTGAAAGAACATCCTTTGGGGTATAGGATAGGTTAGTAAATACATGCAATGTTCAAATATGACTATAGCCTATTCCTATAGGAGGTTTCCTTGAGTATCCTCTGTATGTATTGGGACTATAATTCCCAGCTTTATATGACTAACAACCCTTCTAGCAGAAAGTTCTGGAAGTTGTAATCCAAAACCAAACAAGGTACACTATTGATGAGGGCTAGTTTGGACACAATTGTGTTAGCAGTTCCTTTGAATAATCTTTCTCCCCAACTACACTGGGTAATTCACATTTTAGCATTTGTTGGCATAGGCACCAAAAACATACAATATGTAGATATTATACAAGCAGCTATTTATTATACTTCAGAATTTGTTAAACCACAAACCAAGATTTAGAAAATTAAATAGAAATTAAAAGAGTGAAACAGAAATCTGGCACATTACAAGGAAAACTCCAGCATTACTTTTATCAAGTATCATTTTGCATCACATAAAAATATTCTAGAGAAATGGAACTATTCAGCTTTTGAACCATGGGTGATTTGCAACTGGCCACAACTCACCCCATAGCAGGTATTTTATGAATAGGCAAACTTCCTGGAGTAGCCATTTTGTGAGCATGCTCACATTCCTTGCTCTCACCCTGCTAAAATATGCCCCCAACCCAAAAGGCAGACTACCCATTATTCCAAGGAACGCCCCCCCTCCCCCCCCGCCCTATTTATAGATGACAATGTCAGGGATTCAATAAACCTTGTCTGCAAGTGTTAGGTTTAGTACTTTCTAGGACAGGAAGTTAGGAAAGTTATCATGGTAGAGAGTGGAAGAAAAATAGACAATTCCTAGAAAAACTGCTGACATTCCAGGTTAGAAAAATACACCTAGGACAGGCTGTCTCTGCTGCCTTGCATATTGCAGGGCCCCAGGATACAGGCTGCAAAAGTTCAGAAAAGCCCCAAATTTATTTTTCTATTTTCACTGCCATCTAGTGGTTGCCTTAATTTTTTCAACTGGGGCACCTTTGAATCGGTTTCTTACTCCTGGTGACTGGATTAATCCCTGGAAGTTTCTTGGCAAGGTTTTGGAAGTGCAAAGCAAGTGTCACCCCCCGACCCCATCCCCCCCAAATTGACTTTGTGCATAAATGGGGACTAGAACTTCTGCTATCCTGGTTTCTATAGTGGTGTTTTAATCACTACACCAAACTAGTTGTCTCTCTACATTTTATAGGATGTAAAATTTCAAATCTTAAACTAATTGTGTTTCAATTATTTCAAGGGTGGAATAAGACTGGTTCAGGTGCTTTGGAAGCATTTCTCATTCATAGAGCCTTTGGTGCAAAAAGACCTGGCTTTTGAATGAGGAATGCTACTTAAAAAGAAAATAACTGGGCTGAGAAAATTAATTATCTTTAATTAAAATTAAATAGCATGGTTCTGCCTTCTATATAAAACATTGTTTCAATCACATTAAATATTACTTGGCATTAAAATCTAAATTGGTCCTGCAACTTTATTATCCTGTCTAAATTATATGCAGATGTCTACTGATACTCATTCATTAGTTTAGACTCTCCAAGGACAAATTTACCTGCTGTGTTTCATTATTCTCCATAGCTGAAGACTGTTCCTCATTATTTCTGGGAGCCACTGGATGTTCAGGCCTAGAACAACAAAAATATCCCTTAGTAACACCTGTAACTCTCTCAAGATACCTACAGCTCAAGAAGAACATTGAAGGTGCTATTTTTTTTTATATCTCTGGCCTCCACTTTGCATCCATTGAAATAGGCAACAGCTCATGTGTAGCTTTTCCCAAGCAGAAGATGCAGACATGACTGTGTGTGAGCCCTGCTAAAGGAGAACAAATGATAAGCTTATTATTGTAAATCATAGTTTTTTTTACCATCACTTCTTGGTAGAATTTTCTTTTCAGCAACTTTGGAAATTTAACTAAATTGTAGCTCCATTTTAAGGAAAAACCAATTAACCCAAATTGTAGCTTAAAGTGATGGATGGACCCAATCAAGTTTTCTAACATTAAGCCATGATTGTTTTGACATATAAACCTGCAATTGTGCCTTGGAAATCATGGTTTTAAATTTAGCTTTGGGTAGGAACCCAGAAACTATGGCTTATTTTAGAGTTAATTAAAACACATGGCTTATCACAAGGCAGGAATCTTAAGCAGTAATTCCCTTAATCTTAAAGCAAGGTTTCAACTCATTAAGTGACATTGCTTTTACATTTCCAAGGTTAAAACATGGCAAATTGTTCTATATAGAAGTTATCTAAAATACATGTGCTTTTATGTTACATTAGAGTATAAAAATGTAATCTGGTAAAATTTAATAATAAAATGCAATTTAACATGTAAATTGGCTCTACACCAAAAAGCAGACCAAATGATGGCTTATAAATGTTCTGTTAATTCATTTAGAAACTCTGGAGATAAAGGAGAAAGTGGAACTACCATAGCATTCCATGTTCACATAGCCAATACCATCCCCAATATTGTACATTAACACATTCTTCTTAACTTAAATACCATTTTAAAAAAAACTTGGGAAACACTTACATGTTCTTAGTAGAAAGTTTTAAGAGGGTCTTCAGCTCTTCACGGAAACTCCTGCAGAGTAGATTAGCCAGCTCCAATTTCAGCTTATTTATCTATCAAATGAAGACCAAGCCCTCCAACTGACAGAGCAGAGGGCCAATGGGAGCATTGTTTGATTGAAGAGATCTTCCCACTTTCTTGCTTTGCTCACTGACTGGCTATGCGAGAGCAAGCAATGCTCCCATTGGCAATCTGACCTCTCCAGATAATACCATCAACTGAATAACTCATAATGAAAGCAGTAGGGGTTGGGCTCATACATTGGTTTGAATTATAATGCAGTTTGTTCAGTTTGGGCTTAATGTGCTATGTGAACCCATCTGCCTAGTGTGTAGAACATGGTATGTAACAGCATGTTATGTAGCCCAGATAATAATGGTTGGTTTGGATAAGCCCTGCTTAAACCATGTCTCACCTGAAGTGGTGACATATTTTCAGCCATGGTTTGTTTGGACATGGTTTGTTGAATATATCACAATTAGCTCTGTTCACATCTCAAATAAATTATAAACCATGTTTTAGAAACCACAGTAGTTAATTTCACACAATGTGCTAAGCCAGGTTCCAAAAAGTGGCACAATGATTTAGCACAAAGGTCTTTGAACTCTGAGGCAATTGGAACTACTTGGATATTAAATGAAAGCTCTGGGTGTGCCATGGTGGGCACTATCATTATCAAACACTCAATGTGGTAGCCATGTTTCCAAAGTTTGCTATAACTTTTACTTTCAAGGTTGTTCCCAGAACCTGGAATCATTTTTGGAAATGAAGGTGATATTCAAGGCTGAGTGTTGTTTTTCAGGATGCTAGCTTCTCAATTTGTAATAAAAGATTAAAAGATCCTTTTAAAAAGGTAACACAGCTGGATGTGGTGCTTGGCAGGAGGCCCACAATATATCTGCATAATGGCATTGGGACTCAGAATGTAGTATTCTGTGTAAACCAATGTTTTGAATAACAATATATTATTCCTATGATCTTGTGGCCTACCATAGGAAGGTTACAAAAATCTGCAGCAAAGAGAAGCAGACCAACATTTTTTATTTTTTATTTATTTATTTATTTTTGTCAATTGCTTACAAGATAATAGCTATAAGTAAAAACATAGTTATGAATACATGGATACTTATAAGAAAAATAAATATATATACAAAAGAAACAATAGGACAGGGATGGTAGGCACGTTGGTGTGCTTGTGCACACCCCCTACAGACCTCTTAGGAAAGGGGTGAGGTCAATAGTAGACAGTCTAAAGTTAAAGTTTTGGGGGTTTGGGGAAGAAACCACAGAGTCAGGTAGAGTATTCCAGACATTGACCACTCTGTTGCTGAAGTCGTATTTCCTGCAATCAAGTTTGGTACAATTAATCTTGAGTTTGTATCTAGTGATGTTCACCCATCATAAGAATTTATTTTGTCATTACACTCGCAAGCGGGTGCAACGAAATGAGGTGCTCTTCCACAAGTAAAACTGGACAACACCATTGAAAGAAAAATAAAATTAAACACAACAGACCATACAATAATCTCTATTGTATCATCCAGATTAAACTTAGTTAACAGCAGCTTACTTTGAAAATGATGGCTTATTTTAGGGTCTGATCCTTTAAACACTTAGGCATCTCTCACAATTTTCTGCATTTGATTAATGCAGCTGATTTTCCTAGTAGGCTTAAGCCAGTAAAATTAAAAAGTGGGGGGATCTACTATTCTGTCTTGTATTGGCAACCAACATTAGTGAGCAAAGTTTTTCAGACCAACCAGAAAATTATTGTCTGATCATGCTTATATACTGTGTAACTGTTGAGGATACATTTGCTGGGTCAGTGCTGTTTGTAATTGCACATGATTAGATCCTACAGAATTCATCCACACATCATATCATGGTTGCTCCATTTCACCTTTATTAGCCAATTAGAAAATGAGGAAGGACACAACTCAGAACTAATGCTGGCTAAAAGGGGAGGAAGAAATAGAAGTGGAGTTTTCTGTTTTCTTGCTTGCTGTGTTCATTTAGGATAAACTGACCTGGGTTTCATAGTCTCCATAGCAACCATTGGTTTCTGGGTGATCTTGGGCCTGACATATATAGTAGATGCAGTAGGGGTTTCTGGCAAGACCTCATTTTTTGTCTCAGGGCAGCTGATGCTAGATATGAAGATGGGAAATATTATGATCAGTTCTTTACTATGGTTAAATCACTTTCTGGTCAATATCATTATCATTATTATCAATTAAGCCAGAGAATTATCATGGAGAAGAAAACATTCAGAAGAAAAAGGCACTAGTTGGGTATAATTGGTTAAGCTTTCCCATTGTTCTCCTGCATTTTGCACCAAACTGAATAATTCTTTGTCTCTGAGATTTCTCTTGCAAGAATAATCTCCCAGCAATTGAAAAGAAGTTGGGTGCAGATGAAAAATACAGATAACGGCTTCTTAATTTGGGCCATATCCATTTAAAATGGATTCTATTTTCCTAATCCTGCAATGTAAAAGAAAAAAACACTTGCTTTTAGATGAGTTAGTGAGATAAATGCCTCTCAAATTGTCAATTTACAGTATGAAATTGGGTGTGGTAAATTGGGCGAAATAAGCTCGTCGGCCCAAAATTTCACTGGATCATGTTAAAAAAACAAAAGCAACTGGACCATCAAAAAATCCTTCAACTTTCCATGGATTTTCCAATATGTGGACTGTTGGCACACTTCTACAGAGATAGAGAGCTATTAAATGCTAATGAATCTTCTGAAGCTGTTGAATGATCTAGCAGGCTCACTGCAACTTTTTAAACAGTGGTCTTGTTGAAAGTTAACTACATAGTTTTTGCAGAATAGGGAAACAATTATTAAGCAATGATGCCAGGTTTGTGGGAGTCTTTGCTGAGGAAATTGCTTAGTTTTGATCTGGGTTGCACACCACTTAGGTAGAGTGTGAGGCAACATGTCACAAATTCCTTTGGATTAGTAATTGTTTTTCCTTTTTTTATCTTGTAGAGCAGGGATGTCAAACTCATGTGGTTATGTGGTCATCATGTGACGTATTGTGACTTTCCCCTTCACTAAAATGGGGGTGGGTATGGCCAGTGCATGACTCATTCTGCCCATGTGCCATGAGTTTGACATCCCTGTTGTAGAGTTTGAAAACAGGGACAGAGTTCTCTGTGACGTGAACTCTTCCAACTATAGACTGGTACTACATGCCAATTGGGTCCTTCAGATGGGAGGAAAGGCTGTGGCTCACCAGATTCAGAAGTCGTTGAATGTTTATTAGAGAGGATGGTACCTGCTTGCCGGTAAGCACCGAAGTCCAATTCAAAATCCTGGTATTAAGCTACTAAGGCCTACATGGAGCCCTGATGGTATAGAACTTAGATTGCAATGTTGCAGGCAAACTCTGCCCACAATTTGGAGTCTGATCTTGACAGACTCAAGGTTGACTCAGCCTTCCTAGGTTGGTAAAATCAGGAGCCAAATTGTTGGGGCAATATGCTGATATTGTATACTGCCTAGAGAGCGCTGTGAACTTATAAAAGTTTACAGTTTACAGGTATATAACTTTAAATGCTATTGTATTGCATTGTTTAAGGGCTGTGTTGCTATTGTCCTTCTCATCTTTTCATCTTCTCAACTTTCTCATCTTATCTAATATCTTCTCCTATTGGTTTCTTATGATTTACCACTTGTTTGTATCTTGTGATTTATAATT
>NW_020769308.1:7024852-7067049 GCF_900518735.1 Pseudonaja textilis
AATCAGGGACAATTTTCTACTTAAATTTATACAAGGCAGAAAACTGTGTATTGTTATCGAATACCACTTTTTAGATACAACTTCCTTAAAAACCTATTTTGGAGTGTGGGGGGGGGGGGTAACGTCTTTCTAATTTTTTCCCCATGTTATTTCCTTAAAAAAGAATAAAGAGGGTGGTCTGGTTTTTAACGTACAGAAATGTTTTAAGCACCACCCTGTAACTTGTTTTAGAGTTGGGCGGATGGTTTTAGTTCTTTATGATTTTTTTAAAAAAATTCAGTCAACCATAAAATGTCAGTTTCAGATGCTCTGGGAAGAGTATTTCATTGCCAATCAATGGAGCATCCTTCAAGGGAGAAGTTCTGAAGGCCTTCTATAGAATATTGCCAATATTCTAAACAGCAACCTGGGCATTGTTGATGCGTTCTTGTGAGGAGGTAGGAAAGAAATGGGTGGGATTAGAATTCCATTGACCATAGAGCTTCCTCCTGTCTGTGCAAGGGAAATGCCACTTTGGGGGCCAGAAAAGGAGAGACGCCCCTCCCTGAAGCTAAAGAGGTTTTGGAAAAAAAGTGAGACGGGATTTGTATTTCTGTTGCTGGGTACCCATCCTACATAACTTGTAAGCCTCATTATTTTCGTCCCTTAATCATTTTCCCTTGAAAGCAGAATGACTGTATTATAGGGTTGGAAGAGATCATAGAAGGTTTCTAGTCCAACCCTCTGGTCGAGTAGGAAACCTTATACCATTTCAGACAAATGGTTGTCCAATCTCTTCATAAAAAATTCCAATGTACTTAAAGTGCATTTAAAACTTCTGGAGGCAAGGCATTTCATTGGTTAATGGTTCTAACTCTCAGGAAATTTCTCCTTAGTTCTAGTTCTTGGTTCTCTTCTGGAGAATACGTTGACTCCCTCTTCCTCGTGGTAGCCCCTGAGATATTGGAACACTGCTATCATGTCACCCTTAGTCCTTCTTTTCATGAAACTAGACATACCCAATTCCTTCAACCATTTTTTAGCCTCCAGTCCAGTGGTGGGATTCAAAAAATTTTTACTTCTGGTTCTGTGGGTGTAGCTTGGTGGGCGTGGCAGGGGAAGGATACTGTAAAATCTCCAGTCAGAGGTGGGATTTGCCGGTTCTCCAAACTAATCAAAATTTCCGCTACTGGTTCTCCAGAACTGGTCAGAACCTGCTGAATACCCACCTCTGCTCCAGTCCCTAATCCTTTTTGTTGTTCCTCTCTGCACTCTAAATCTAATATCTTTTTTTATTTCATGGCCACAAAACTGGATGCAATATTCCAAGTGTGGTCTTACCAAGGTATTATAAAGTGGTATTAAGACTTCATATGATCTTGAATCTATCCTTCTAATATTACAGCAGACATTAAGACTGCCCTCTACTCCGGGTTAATTCTTCTAGAATGGTATACTATAACCAGTGAGAAAATCAAGTCATTTTCTCACTTGTCCATCAAAGAAACATAAGACTTGTATCAGTCGACCACTATGAGGGTACTAAATTTTGCCCAGATTCATCAGTTGACTTGACCTAATAACTATCAGACTTTTAGATTCCAGTTCTCACTCTGCTCTAGCCCAATTAAGCTTTTTTTTTCAAATGAAGATGATCTGATGTCCTTCTGATTTTGTCATCAATGTATTTTTCCCCCAAAAGGTCAAGACCAACCCCCCCCCACCCCCCACCCCAAATTTCAAGAACTTAGTTCTTTTTAGAAGGGTACAAACTATTTGCAAAGGCCTTGGCTTAAAATAGTTGGGAGCTGCATAACCAATTTTCCCTTATTGCATTCTTTATTTCTAGAATCAACATTATATAAACTGCGTAGGGCCTTTGCAATGATGATTGCACCTGAGAAGTTTGCTATCTCCAATATCTCCCCATCAGGTAGGTGATATAATAGCTGTGATGTCATCGTTAAGATGAGTCTGCTCCATGGGTAGGTTTCAAAAATTTTTAGCAAAGGGTTCTCTGTCTGGTTGCTGGGTGAGCATGGCCATGGTGGGTGTGGCCTAGTTGGCCTCCTGCACCACGGTGGTGGGGATTTTTGCCCTCCCCAGGCTCCGGAGGCTCTCTGAAAGCTGGAAACGAGCCCATTTTTGGCCTTCCCAAACTTTTAGGAGGCCTGTTTCTCACCCTCCCCGAGCCTCTGCTTGTGCCCTGCACTTACTTGCATCAAAAATGGACCGTGTGGGGACTCCTGAGTGGGGTGCAGTGGAGTGGGCAGGGCCAGCCAGAAGTGGGATTTGGAGGTTCTCCGAATGGCACAGAATCTTAGCCAGGGGTTCGGGAGAAACCCCAGCAGCCCACCCACATCTATGGTTGCTTTGGCCCAGAATTGGTGTTCTGACTTGTGACAGTGTGGAATAGTTTATTAATTCCCAACCGACTGATCTTAAGGCACTTGGTGAAAATGTCTTTAGTAAGCTAGGCCTGGAAAATTAATCATCTTGATTCTGTTGTTGCTTTTAACATCTTACCTGCTTAACTCTTCTACTTTTCTGAATTTTTCATTATGATAATTTTGAATTAGAGGTTCATTAGAGGTTTTTCTTTGCAAGGTATGGGTTAAAATGTTTCAAAGAATCACATCCATAACTCATGCAAGATTAACGAATGTCAGTGCAAATATTCCCAGGGATTTTTAACATGTTTATTCTTAGATACAACTGTCACAGCAATATGTGAATTATCCTCAGCTCTGCTGCCTCTAAATGTATTGAGATTGTAATTGATTGAATTTTTAACCCAAAGCCCTGTTGACTTGTAATTCTGGAAGAGGCCATCTCCATCAGTTTGCAGTGATGTTTTTTCAAGCCTGTCTACAATCTGTGGACTTCAACTCATGTTGGCTGGGGAATTCTGGGGGCCGATTCTGGGAATTCTTTAAGCTGATCTTAAAGTTAACAAGTCTGAAAAATACTGATCTGGAACTGTAGATCAGATAGGAAACAAGACCAGATATATTAAGGCGGCGGGGGGGCAAATTCGTGTCATCATAGCATCGTCACGTGACATATCATGACTTTTCCCCTCTTTGCTATACCGGATGTGGGTATGGTCAGCGCATGATGCATCTGGTCTACGGGCCACGAGTTGACACCCCTGTGTTAAGGCTTATTGTAAGACTACATTACCAACATGTTTCAAATCTGAAGTACAATTCTTCCCTATCTCCTTTACACCCTGAGAAATTAGGGAGGGTCTCTTCTCAGCCTCTTGCCTTGCCTATTATCGAGCTGTGGACTATGCTGTCTCTTATCTAACCATTCCCCCAGGCAACATCTTTGGGCCCAGTCTCCCAAGATCACTCCCACAAAGACACTCTCACAGGAAGCTACTATACACATCTTCCTGGGATTACATCTTAACAGAGATTGTAGGATTTACTTCTGAGTAAACATCATTGATGAGATTCTGACTGTTCTTCCCCCTTCCCTGCCCAACATTACATTTATTTATTTATTTCTTTGTTTGTTTGTTTGTCAAACATGTACAAGATAACAAGTATAAGTATGAACATAAACAGGAACAAAGGAAGTAAATACAGATAAATGGAGACAGTAAAACAGGGACGGTAGGCATGCTGGTGCTCTTATGTATGCCCCCTTTAAGGACCTTTTAGGAATGGGGTGAGGTCCATGGTAGACAGTTTGAGGTTGAAGCTGTGAGGGTTGAGGCTGTAACAATGGATTCAGGTAGGGGATTTCAGGAGTTGAGCACTCTGTTGCTGAGGTCGTATTTTCTGCAATCGAGTTTAGAGTGGTTTACCTTGAGTTTGCATTGGTTGTTTGCCCGTGTATTATTGTGATTGAAGCTGAAGAAGTCATTGATAGGGTTTGGCTCCAGAGGTCAACCTACCATCGCTACAAGTGACCACAGGTCCAACTCTCCCATTGGTGGTCACTTAGGACCATTCACAAATCAATGGGAGACAACCACGACAGACACCTGGGTCCTAAACATAGTGAGACTAGGCCTCATACTCAAATTTCTCTCCACACCCCCGAGATTCTTCAGACATTGCCCCATATCAAAAGACAACACAAAGAGGGGTCTCATGGAGGCCGCAATCCAACAGCTATTGGAAATTCAAACTATCCAACAGGTTTTTAGGAATAAATTGTGTTTCTACAAGGAGAACAAAAATGTGTACAATGTCAAGAGTTCCAAGTGTCGCCCCTTTGTCTAAGTCTTTCAAATGTGCCCACTCAATCCTCCAAAATGATTTGCCTATTGAGATAACTTATGGATGACACTCTATGTTGTCAGGCTGAGATCCTAAATCTGATTCCTAAATCTGATTCCTAGCTTACATGAACAAATAATACCATAAGAACTGCTCCCAATGCCCTCGCTCTACCTAAAGCCAACCATATCTTTCTAGGTGGTTCACAAATCACAGGCAGACCTGGAAACCTTCGAATAATAACTAAAAATCTGCTAATAAAAGGAAAATATGTTAGCTGCCATGACTCTAGCCAGGGGTGTTGGGCCAGATGTATCACGCCCTAGTCGCACTCAGTTTAGTGAAGGGGGAAAAGTTGCGATAAGCCATGTGATGGTGCCTTGATGATGTGAGTTTGACACCCCTGCTCTAGATGGATCGTTTTAAAAAAAAAAACTGATCCAGAATTCAAGATTGCACCATGTTACTCCTGTAGCAAAAGAAGATTTTGAGCTTTGATGATGTCACAAAACCACGTGATTACCAATTAATCCAAAAGCCCTTCAGATGCACTTTAAGCTCCACTGAGAGATTCTACTCCCGAAGGGTTTGATGTGGCCTTCACCCCTCTCTGTTGTTTTGTTTTGACAATTTCTCTTCCTCGGGTGGCTGGGGGGAATTTCTTGCAGCCATTTTATGATTTGCTGTGCTAGAAATCCACAAGATGTAGTTATAGGCCAATTCCCCATTTATGGGAACTCTTGTTTTCTTCGGTTTGCCACTTTTAATACAGGCAGGATACTCATCCCCCCAGGACATTTGGTAAACCGTTGGGTCTCAAAACAAGTGAGGGAAAATGGTAGCTAAATGTCAGTGGTGTCATTGGAATGCAATAATGAAGAAATATGCTTCGGGCCCTCTCGGTGGACATGCGAACAGGTGCACCATTACCTTGCATTTTAATGGGGTGTCTGAGGTGAATATCAAGCTGTTTTCTCATGTCTCTGTGGGAAATAGATGATTCATCCTTCTCTTAGTTCTGAAATGATATAATTATGCAAACGGCATTGTTCATGACCTTTAATAAGCTTGGCAAGCAAAAAAATAATACCTGGCATTCTCCTTAGAAAAAGTTTGCACATCATTTAGCATTCAAGGACTGTTCTCAAGGACCACAATAAGTTTAGAAGCAAAGGTTGCACTAAAAGAAGCATAAAAGAATCCAACATCATTTCACTGTCAATAAGTGCTTAATATAATGTTGCTCCTATCAACAAGACTTCCTTTAAACCAGAGTTTGCTTAAATTCGGCCTGTTTTTCAGGAATAGGTATAAGAATAATGTGAACATGAGCAGAATATATTTCCCTGCATTAGGAAGACACATCTGTTATTATTTTAAAAAGTAAGATCTCCCTGGAATCAAGTTTCACTCTTGAAGATGTATCTATGTCATTATTTTTTTGTTAGGAACAATACAGGCATGGTTAGATACTGCCTCCTCCTGGAATGTTCCTATTTTAATTCCCAATCTTGGGATCTTTTGGTGGCTAACTTGATTAGCTTTTTTTGATATCAGACAAGATTTACTAGGGACAGCAACTTAGCGAGGCCTCCAATTTTAGCCTATTGTGATGGTTGATGAAGATAGTTAGCTATGGAGAACGATACAGACCGGGTAGTGTATCATTCCCAAATCAGTTTAATACCTTTGTTATAAACATTTTTAAAAGCAGAAGGAAACATGTAAAGAATCCAAAATTCATGAGAGGAACACCAGAATCAAATAAATCCAGGATGAGCAAATATAGATCTTAAGTACAATATTATTAAGGTCTTATAGACCTTAAGTACAATATTCCCCTCTCATGTACTCAGAAAGAGACAGAATTGAGGTACAGTTCAAAATTTCTATAAGCAGTACACATAAATACCATGTACAACATGTGTAAGGCAGTATTTGCTGTGTTTCTACTGCCATGTGCAGCAAAAACGTATCAGTTCTGTTGCTGGAGCTAAAGACTCACAGCAGGTTATTTTTTCCCTGAGAAATTTAAACCCTGAGTTTAAAAAAAGGAAAATCACCACATCTTTCAAAACAAAAAGATACTTTACAGTTCTACAGATTTAAGCCGGGTGGAAATTCTTGGAATTGTAATCCAACCTTTTCATACAAGCACTTGATTAGATATGGTTTTCCTGGGCCCTCTGTACCCTTCTTAATTCAACTCTTTTGGATAATATGTCTCATTTGCAAACCAACTTACATTTTTATAAATGCAAAGATATCATTGTACAGAAGAAGGTTGCACCATGCACTTTTAACAATCGTGTTTCTCCGAAAATAAAACCCTGTCTTATATTTTTTTTGCCACCAAAAAAGGCACTGGGGAAGTCATCCACTGACTAACCTCATTTGCACACATCATCCCCAGCCTCCTTTTCACTGTCGGAGGCCTTCAGGAACTTCAAATTCTGCAGCCAGCAAGGCTTTCTTGAAGGCCTCTGCAGCTGATAACAGAGTTCCAGATTGATCTGGAGCTTTGTTATCAGATACAGAAACCTTCAGGAAAGCCTTGGCAGCCTTGCTGGCTGCAGAAGAAATGGGCCAGCAAGGCAGGTGTCGGGATGTGCGAGGCCTGGCTACAACTGTCCAAAGGTAAGTAGTAGGGCAGCTCCGTCTCCCCATCCCCACCCTAGCTTAATTTTTACCTGTGGAGTGGGCGGGATCTTAATTAGGGCTTATTTTGGGGGTAGGGCTTATATTGGGTGCACATGTAAAAATCAAGCTAGAGCTTACTTTCAGGATAGGTTGTATTTTGGGGGAAATGGTACATAACTGGAATCTTTCTGTTCAAGGTGTCACCTTAGGACAGGGGTCTCTTGGCAACTTTAAGACTTGTGGGCTTCATCTCCCAGAATTCCTCAGCCAGCTATGCTGTGGAATTCTGGGAGCTGAAGTCCACAAATCTTAAAGTTGCCAAGTTTGGAGACCGGGTTTTAGGATTTCGGGAAACTAATGTGCACCAATATTTCCATTGTGACCCTGGAACACAGTTATTAAAGGTTTAGGTTCTTTTGCTTATAATGATCCACTCTTTAACATCTCTCTTAAAATGGTGATTATAGATTTGACGTAGAAAAATGTACGAAGCATGTTGGCCATCAATGTTTGGAGCTACTAAAACTGTTTATCCGTCAGTCATTGCCTTGAAAGGATAACCATAAATTTTCTTTAAGGGAGTCAAGGTTTTATGGCTTGCGAGCCCTGATTTTATGCATGTTCACTTAAAATAAGCTCCATTGGATTCATAGAGAGATTCATTTGCCAAATAATGGGCATAAGATTATAGACTGAACTTCTGCTGAAAACCAATGGGGGAAGAACTCATAATGATGTCAATTTACATATGCAGTCTGATTGGTTGAAAACATGTCCTGCATGAGTGCTTATCATACTGAAGAAACAATGGAAATTCCATAGCTTGTCCTATTGGTGGTTTTCCCCACTTGACACAGGTTAGCCCATGACAAAATAGTATTGTCTTGCTTCAACACAGCCCAGTACACTCGGGGAATAAAGTTTGGAAACATGTCACAGGAAGTATCATCCTGAGAGCCAATAAAGCCCTCGCCAATGGGAAGCATTCCAAAATGTTAACACTGTGAGTTGTTAAGTATGGTGGTTAAGGTGATTGGAGTAATTCAAAGTTCTCCCAGTTCTAGACTGGGGGGATAAGAGCTTCATTGTTGAGTTTAAACACTGCTGGTTCTGGAGCACTATGGTCCCACTACTCCATTGTGGGAAACTGGAATGGATTTCTAGAACTGTCATTCCTAGGCAAGCAAACCCACTAATATATATAAAAAAGGTGTAGGAGCAGGCAGAGGTGGGCAGAACTGGGATGGGGCATCCTCAGCTTAGCGTCCTTGAGTTCCCGCAAGCACTTCAAGTCTAACTCTTTATCTGGCACCAATATAGTGCTAAACTTTAGTTGACTAGATTCTAGTGTATAGGCTTGAATAGATCTTCTATGCCGCAGCCTAACGGTTATCCTGATTCCTGCTTCTGATATTAATCCACTTTGTCACCTCGCTTTGCCTTATCGTCTCCTAGAAAGAGTCACTTAGAGCAGGGGTCCCCAACTCCTGAGCAGTAGACTGGTGCTGAACTGTGGCCCATTAGGAACTGGGCTCAGAAGCCAGCAAAGCTTCATCTGTGCCTGGGCGGAATCCAGGGGTGGGATTCAAATTTTTTAACAACCAGTTCTGTGGGTGTGGCTTATCTGGTGGGCATGGCTTGGTTGTCATGTGACTGGCTGGGCGTGACCAACTCAACATCACTCACATCAAGGTACACATCCCCTCGCCGGGCCTCTCATGACTGTGGGGATGCTGCAACAGTCATAAGTGTGAAAAATGGTCATAAGTCACTTTTTTCAATGCCATTGTAACTGAATGGTCACTCCACACAAGCAAAGTACCAGCAAAGGAGGGGAAAAAAAACTCCAGAGAAGTTCCAGAGACAGGAAGTTTAGTCCTGCCAAGAATGTAATAAGAGTTAATGGAGAGACAGTTTCTGTAAGCAACACCAGAATGTTTCCTTCCTGCCTTCCTTACAGGATTAGGCCAGTAATTTCTTCTAACAACCGGTTCTCTGAACTGCTTAGAATGTTAACAACAGGTTCTAGTGAATAGGTGCGAACCTGTAGAATCCCACCCCTGATGGAATCTAGGTAGCATGTGAAACCATCACTATCACCAGACACACACACACACAAACACACACACGATCTGTGGATAAATTGTTTTCCACAGAACCGGTCCCTAATGCCCAAAAGGTTGTGGGGGATGGCTGACTTAGAGGATATTTTTTCTTTAAAAGGGCCCATCGGACTTCCTAATATTCTGAAGAAGAAGGAAAGTACAATAGATATGCCTTCAGGAGTGCCAGAAATGTTTTATTTTCAACTATGGAAGAATTTCCATAAATGAAAAGTGATAGCTATTGGAATATATTTTTCCTTATTGATTAATTTGCTACATTTATGTCTTACTGTTCCTCCAAGAGACTCAATGCAGTGTACTTATTTTTCTCATCCTTTCCCCATTCTGTGTTCAGAACAGCCCTTAAGTTGGTTCGGGATGAGTTGTAGCAAACAACTCAAAGTCAGCCAGTAGATTTCATAGTTAGAGTGAAAATGTATGGATGGATTTTTCATCATTAGACCGAGAAGGTGACATTTGTCTGCTGCCCTTGGATCAGCTGACTGCTATTATATGATCCTTACTTGTCATTTTAGGTAACAATTTATCTTCTTTTCTAGTGGCCAGAGAACCCACCATGTCTTCCATGAAACCAGACCAAGGTACCATGTCTTCAGAGACCTCTGACGAAAGCCTTGAAGAGGAGGTAGCTCTTTCTTGTCGAGGGCAGAAGTTATATTTTGTTTTGTTTTGTTTTGTTGAGATTTGAGACATTTCCAACATAGTCCAAGGAAGGGAAGGTTGACCTCACGTCTTCTTTCATTTCATTCATATTGTTATCTTATGTTGCAAAGAGATTTAAGGAAAATGACAGGAAAGAAAGAGTGTTGGGAGAATAGAGAACCCAGCAACATTTCCTTTAAAAAATTATAGGGAGATATTGCAGGTGTTCAACAAGAATCTGATTGAGGCCATACAGACTTTACGGATTTTTTTTTTAATTGCTCAATGGATTGCATAGGAGCTTCATCTTTTAAAAAAACCAAATGAAAGATTATCAGAGATTTAGAAGCAATTCCTATGATGTGAAATTAATGCATATCATGTAATGATTTGATTTGATTTATTTCCCCACAAACCCATATCGAAAAACACTATGTGTGTTAAAATACAGGATAACTTTTTAATTTCTCAGAAGATTGACTTGGGACCAGTCTAGAGGAAATTAATGTGATTTTGTATTTAAAAATATCCCAGAATATATTACATACTATCTCTGTTTTGGTCAGTTACAAAGGCCCACATTCTGGATCTGTTATTTTTTTCTATGGAAACGAATATACAGTAGCTAGACATTTATTCCTTGAAGACAAAACATAATTCCTTCAGATGAGGGGTTTAATTAGAAAAATGATAAAAAGGTACAAATGGTAAAAAGAGTCCCTTCAGATTTTACTTTGCTATTTGTTGCTGACAACAGGGAGCGATGCTCATCTCTATTTCAAGGCCATTGGGCCAGTGTAATCCAAAGATATTTCTGTGGTCATGTGGCCAGATGATGTCACAGAGCACTATTAACTTCCCACCAGAGTGGTACCTATTTATCTACTCGCATTTGCATGTTTTCGAAGTGCTAGGTTGGCAGAAGCTGGAGCAAGGATGGGGTCTCCATTGCATGGCGCTCAGGTCTCTAACCTAGGTTGCCGGCTTTCCAGCCAACGAGTCCAGCATCTTCACCACAGAGCCACCACGACCCCCAATAAGGAAAATGGCATGGCTTTTATTCCATTTGTCAACGTTGCTTCTTAATCAATCAGGAATGCATCAGTGATGTGGTTTCTCTTGGTTTTCAATGTCAGAATATCTTGAAGAGAGTTAGCAGTCTGCCCTTGGTTTGCTCCGTCTGTGACTTGGTTTCTTCAAACTACACCTCCATTAAGCGAAAAAACTCCTACCTTCAGACAGTGTGCGATGGGGCTGAGAAAGGTGTAAAGACTCTCACAGGTGCTGCTGTTAGCCGGGCACAACCACTTCTGAACAGCTTTGAACCTCAACGTGAGTAAAAATTATAACTGAAAATTTGGCATTTCTATTGGGTATGAAATGCAGTGCTTTGGAATTGATTGAAGAATGGAAAGGGATCATTTTTTGTCAAGTCAGCCAATGATTTCTCATAAAAGTCAAACGCCTGTCCCGATTATAAGATGTAGATACTCTGGAATATCATAAAACTGCCAGTACCAAAACAAAAGAGTTAATAAATTTCCTGGCATCCTGCCTTGAAGCTTTGAGTGAAGAAAGAGTCCTGCTATTTTTTTAAAAAAAATTCTGGTGGCATAAATCAAATTACCAATGTTGTTTCTGAATGGCAACCATCCTGAGCTTCTTCTACAAAGAGATGGAAGGTAAGAAGAGTTTCAGGTAGAATTCAAACTCTAATATCCAATTGTGCCTTCTGGACCATCACAGAAGAGAGCAAAATTTACTTATTTGTGTATTTATTTTTCTGTGGCTGCCCATCTCACCAACAAGGGATTCTAGGCAGCGTCCCACCAAGCAAAAAACAATAATTATGAAAACCATAAAGATTCTAAATGACAAACACAAAAAAGAAAAGTTTAAAAAAATAGGCAAAGGGTATGTATTTATTACACTGGAGTCATCTCCATATTTCACCAGTCCCGTGGGTCTCCAGTCCTGGTGGCACAACTAGTCCTTGAGGGACCTTCAAACATTTAGAAGAGTAGAAACCACTTCAGGGGGAAGAATATTCCATAAGGTGGGAGCCATAACAAAAGAGGCCCACCAAATCTACTATATAAGTGTTAAGTTTGAGCAATGAGAGGCTGAACCAGAGCATGAGTGCAACAATACTTTATTAAATAATAAAGGGCTGACCGTGCTTGCCAAGCCTGGAACTGGCTCGCAGCAATCAGAGACTGGTTGGACCCCGCAGCCTGCTTTTATAGCTGGCTGCTGGGGAGAACCAACCAATGAGGAAAGGGGAAAGAACGCCCACTCAAAGTGAGTGGACCTGAGTGAGAACTCCTATAGTTCTCAGGACATAACACCCCTTCCCCCCAGATGCGAACATGCATAGTCTTTGAGGTAGGCAGGAGGTTTATGTTGGCGCCCGGAACGGCGTAGTTCTGGAACATTGTCTGTCCGTCCGGGGTCTGCCTGGGTTGGCAGAGTCGGCAAAGTGTTCCCAGTGTGCCCCTCGGTTTGGGCCTGCCCTGGGCTCGTAGGGTTGCTCTCTGGGAATGTGCTCTCGCAGGCGGGATCGGGCTGGTCAACTGTCTGGGCGCCGCTGTCTGTGTTCGGGCTTTCTGAACCGGTTGAAGGTGTGAGCTGATCGCCGGGCGTGATGTGGATGTGAGGCTGAGGATGAAACCTTCCCTCGTCTAGAGTCTCTGGGTCCCTGCTGGCGATGGTGCTGAGGCGTCTGCGCAGTTGGTCTATGTGCCTTCTCCAGACGCGGCCATCCTCCAGTCTGACCCGATATGATCGCGGCCCGGTGATGGCTACGATCTCGCCCGGGATCCACAGGGGGTCTCCAGCGAAGTTCCTCGCGAAAACTGGCTCCTGTAAGATAAAATGTCTAACCCCCGATGAGGAAGCGAGGGGGGAGTCAGGGCAGTATTGTGGGTGTAGTCTGTCCAATACAGTCCTCAGGCGCCTGCCCATCAGGAGCTCAGCTGGGGACTTATTGGTGACTGAACAAGGAGTTGAGTGCTGGCTCATCAGAAACCGCGAGAGTTTGTGGTGCCAGTCATCTTTGTTGAACCTTGCCAGGGCTTCTTTGGTGGTCCTGACGGCCCTTTCAGCCAGCCCGTTACTGGCAGGGTGAAATGGGGCTGTGAAAATGTGGCGGATACCCAGGTTGGCAGCGAAGCGGCTGAACTCAGTCGATGCGAACTGTGGGCCATTATCGGAGACGATGGAGTCAGGTAGCCCGTGCGTAACGAACAGGCGTGTCAACACGTTGGTGATTGCTAGTGTGGTGGTCGTGGATAGCTGCGCTACGTCAATCCACTTGGAATAAGCGTCCACGACCACCAGGAACATCTTCCCATGCAGAGGGCCCGCTAGGTCGATGTGGATCCTAGACCAAGGGGCGCTGGCGTTTTCCCATCTAGTGGGGGTGGCAATGGGGGGAGCAGGACGGGATTCCTGGCAAATGTTGCAGGAACTTACCCAATTGACAATGTCCTCGTCTAGACCCGGCCACCACACGTAGCTGCGTGCTAACGCTTTCATTCTCACGATGCCAGGATGTCCCTCGTGCAACGCTTCCAGAACTCGGGTACGTAGTGAGGCCGGGATGACCACTCGAGTGCCCCATAGTAGACAGCCCTGCAGACTTGACAGTTCCTGCATGCGAGTCTTAAAAGGTGTGAATTTGTTATCAACATTGCCACCCGGCCACCCCCTCCTCACCCAGTCGAGCACCTGGGCGAGTGTTCGGTCCGTGTTGGTTTTAGCAGCAATGTCCATGGCCGTGATGGGTAGGTCCAACTGGGTAATTTCGAAAATAGCGTGGACAGGAGCGGGGTCTTCAGCTGGGGCCGGCAAGGGGCAGCGACTGAGGGCGTCAGCGTGGGACAGTGTTTTTCCCGGGTGGTGTACCAGTCTGTAGGAGTAGGCTGCTAGGAAGAGAGTCCACCTTGTCATCCTAGGGGAGAGGACTTGAGGGGTCTGCTTGTCCCCGGCTAGGAGACCCAGGAGGGGTTTGTGGTCAGTGACCAGCTCGAAAAAATGGCCGAAAAGGAATTCGTGAAATTTTTTCACGGCCGCAACAGCTGCTAGGGCTTCCTTATCAATCTGGCTATAATTGCGCTCCATGGTAGAGAGCGTCCTAGAGAAAAAGGCGATGGGAGCTTCGGCACCATTGGGAAGCCTGTGACTTAGTACCGCCCCGATTCCAAAAGGGGAGGCGTCAGCTGCCAGTACTAAAGGGAGGCTAGGGTCGAATTGAATAAGTACCGCCTCTGACGTGATTAGTGATTTGACGGCGTTAAAGGCATGGTCTTCCTTGTCCCCCCAGTGCCATGGTGACTTTTTATCCAGTAATCTGTGTAGGGGTTCAGCTACTGATGCTTTATGGGGCAAAAAGGATGCGTAAAAGTTCAATAGCCCTAAGAACGCCTGCAGTTCTGTTTTGGAGGTTGGAGTGGGTGCCTCGTGGATTGCCTTAACCTTGGACTCCAGGGGATGAATGCCAGAGGCGTCAATTTTATAACCCAGAAAGTCCACCTGTCTAGTGGCAATGGTACATTTTTCTTTTTTCAACTTGAGGCCATGCTGTCTGAACCTCTCTAACACAGCTCGAACTCTTTGGAAGAGTTGGGGTCTGTCCCTGGCCGAGACTAAGATGTCGTCGAAGTAGGGTACTACACCAGGGAGGCCCTGCAAAATCCGCTCCATGAGGGATTGAAAAATACCCGGGGCCACACTTACGCCAAATTGGAGACGCTTGCATCGGAAGGCACCCCTGTGAGTGACAATTGTCTGGAGTTCCGCTGTTTGGTTATCAACAGGGAACTGCTGATATGCTTGAGACATGTCCAATTTAGCAAAAATGGTGCCTGGTTCGAATGTGTGTAATAAGTGTTGGATGACGGGCACAGGATAAGCGCTAACTTGCAGAAATTTATTGATTGTCGTCTTGTAGTCCGAGCAAATTCTCAGGCTACCGTCTTTTTTGAGGGGTGTGACAATGGGCGTCTCCCACTTGGCGAAATCTGTTGGCTCAATGACCCCTTGTTTCAATAGTTTATCCAATTCTGCATCTAGTTTTGGCCGAATAGCGAATGGGACCCTACGCGGTTTTAGTCTGATTGGGACTGCTTGGGGGTCAACGGAGAATGAGATGGGGGTACCCTTATAACACCCCAGCTCTTCGCTGAATACGTCTGAGTAATCAGCGAATAAGGAGTCAGTGTCTGAGGTTGAGACAGCATGGACTCCTGTTAGCCCTAGGCCGAGATGGGGAAACCAATCGAGCCCCAATAAGGTGGGTAGATTGCCGTTAACTACCACTAGAGGTAGGTGGCCTTTAAAAGCTTTAAAACTGACAAGGAACTTGCCTCTGCCGATTACAGGAATGGTCTTCCCCTGGTAGTCCTTCAGGCCAAACTGGCATCTCTGGAGCCGGCTAGTGGATAGGCTTGGTTGGAGCCTCTTAAGGGTGTTCCACGAGATAATTGAGAGCGCTGACCCGGTGTCAACCTCCATGCGGCACGGTTTACCTTCTAGGGAAACGGAGAGAGAAATTTTACTAACAGTGTGGCACGTGTGTTTGGCAAGGTGGTGCGTGCGACAGTTCAGTACTTGCCTCTGTGGTCCCGAGTGCGAGGGAGGGTGCCTTTGTGCTGCGCTTTGGGGGGCTTGGCAGACTCTCGCGATGTGTCCCCTTTTATGGCAGTTATTGCAGGTGGCTCCTTTAAACTTGCAGGTGGCCCTCTGATGAGATCCCCCACAGGCTAGGCACAGGGTGATGTGCTTGGGAGGACCGCTGTTTTCTTGTCTGGCTCCTACCTGCGGCCGTCTGTCATTGTATAGGCGGTGGACTTCATTTTCATCACTTATGGGTTCCTCTGCTACCACCTCCTCGGAGTGGACTGGGAGTGATGTCAGCTTGGCGCTAGGGCCCTGGATTTCGGTGGCTGATGTTGTTGCCAACTCGGCTGCCAAGGCTTCCTCGACTGCTTGTGCGAGGTTGAGGTCTTTCTTTGCGAGGAGTCGCCTTTGCAGGTGGAGGTCCTTGACCCCGCAGACTAATTGATCGAGGAGCATGTCCTCCAGGTAGGTTCCAAACCCACAATGCAGTGCTGCTGTTCTGAGGGCGGCCATATATTGATTTATGGTCTCCTTGCTCGATTGCTTCCTCATACGGAAGGTGAATCTTTTGGCAATCTGTGAGGGCCTGGGGGAATAGTGGTTAGTGAGAATTTCAAGTAACTCTGACCACGGAACGTTTTTCAACTCACGAGGGGCCACGAGCGCTGCGGCCGTATCGTAGACGGTGGCCCCGCAGTAGATTAGGAAATACGATTTTATCCGATGCTCCCCCGCATCCGCCAGGCCAACTGCATCGATATAATGATTGAAGCGGTTCTTATACGATTCCCACTTCTCCTCGTCTGGTTTAAAAGCCGGGAAGACTGGATTGGAACTCATGGTGCTGGAACCGGTTGAATAACCTGAGGAAAAAATCTCTCTGGGGCAGCAGACAATGTTTTAGAGCCCGTGGTGGGCAAGTGCTTCCAGCTCGGGAGAGGCTGTTTTAAATCCTCTCTTTCTCTCTGGGTTGACCACGTTAGACTGTTAGCCGTTGATGGCGTTTGGATTCGCGCCTGAGTGGGCGTCAGTGACTGGCTACAGTGCTGTGCTGTACCTTTATGGTTTGAAATTCAAATGACAACCGTTTGAATTTCGCGCCTGATACAGAGCGGCTGCGGCTCGCAGCGCTTCACTTTCCCTGTAGCTGGGCTAACAAGCGGCTACAGACGCTTCTAACTTTCGATTCTGACCGCTCTCTCTGGCTGCGGATCAGCGTTTGCTCTTTTTGTTTGCTCTTTTTGTTGGCTGACCGCTCTCTCTGGCTGCGGATCAGCGTTCCCTTATCGCCGTCCGATCGCTCTCTCTGGGCTGCGGATCGGCGGCTAGTGACTCAGTGGTTGCATGGTGCTACTGGTAGCCATCCCATCCTCGTCGCCAGAGTTAAGTTTGAGCAATGAGAGGCTGAACCAGAGCATGAGTGCAACAATACTTTATTAAATAATAAAGGGCTGACCGTGCTTGCCAAGCCTGGAACTGGCTCGCAGCAATCAGCGACTGGTTGGACCCCGCAGCCTGCTTTTATAGCTGGCTGCTGGGGAGAACCAACCAATGAGGAAAGGGGAAAGAACGCCCACTCAAAGTGAGTGGACCTGAGTGAGAACTCCTATAGTTCTCAGGACATAACAATAAGTTTCCAGGTTCATCCCTTATATCTCCAAGATGAAATGGGATTGTCTTAGATCTGAAGCTCTGTAGAATAGCTGGGAGCAGTTCTCTTTGTGTGTTCTGTTGTCCTTTAGCTAATGATGTAGAAAGGAAAAAGCAAACAAACTAACTTTGTATGCTTCATTACCCAATAATTTACAAATTAACCTAAAGATTCCTTTTCCAAATCCAAACACCATTGTATATAAACTTGGCATATTTTCTTCTGAATATGCAGGATTTGGGTAACCATTATTTCAAGACAATGTTTCCTTGTCTTTGAGTAGGGCTGTGCATACCTTAAAAATGACTTTATTTAAAAAAAAACTCAACTTCTTTTCTGGCATCCACATGAGTTTTAAAAAGAAGATTAAGAGTTAACGTCAATGAGTAGGTTCTTTAAAGCAGCGGTATTATTCTTCATCTCTGTAGAGAAGATTACAAAACACCGGGCTGCTTTAATGAACCATAGGGAGGTTCTATGCTCACATGAGATCTAAAGCCTGTCTTCCAAATTATTTTCAAGACATGTCCAACAGTGTAGCTCTACAGTATAATTCATTGTGTAAAATTTCTCTAGAAACAATAGCTGATTCACTAAGAAAGAGGAATGAGGTGGAATTTCTCACTTCCCCTTAAATACCCATCCTGTGCAAACCTCAGGATTTCCAGGAATCCATTACTCAGAGATTTGAGGCATCAATGGTTCCTGAAAGCTTGCCTTAGCTATTTTGAGCCCATTCCTGTTCTTTTAAACATGTATGCACAAGTGTAAAATCCCCTAATGAGGGCCTTATGGCCAAGATTGAAATGAAACTTAGAACATTTGGATCTTTTGATACCTATCTTTGCTTTAGTTCAAATTCACAATATAAAACAGTGACTGAACAATTCAACCACAAATCCTCCTTTGTCCAAAGATCTTGCTTTCAACATTATAATCAGTTAAGCTCCTTTGGCGTTTATTCAGAAAATTTAGTTCAGGATTAACTAGAATCAACTGGCACTTTTTAAGATTTGCAGCTTCAAATCAGGAGCCAGGCAGTAACTGGGCAAGTTATAAAGGATACCAGGAATGCAGAAAGATCTTTTTTTATAGTTTAGCTACATATATTAATTAAGTCAATTACTTTATTTAAAAGAATAAAAACCCGTAATTAGTACACATTTTTCCACAGTTACAACATTTTCTTTCCAACTTTTTTCCTCTATAAATGGGAACTTTCTTACAATGTGAAACCAAAAAGTTCAAGATGTTTACATTTGCATAGAAAAATCTTTCATAAGCTTGGTGCTTGGTCACTCTTTCTTAATTTAGTTAAAATATAACTGCTTTATAAGGGATGCAATTAAAAGTACTAATAATTAATTTAATTTTTTAATCCCTCACCCAATACACACTTTTCAAAAACTTTTCCTCTCTCTTGGCAATGTGGCCTCAGGGCTGTGACCCAATTCAAATTCTCCATTCTTGATTGACTGAATAACTACGAGTCTTTATCAAATAAAACATTATGTTTTGTGAACATCCAGTCTTAAATGTGCTTCAATATCCATATCAATTGTTTTAGAAAACATCTGGAGTGTCTGCTTTGCTTTCTGCAATGTTCTTTGTGTATGCATCTCTGTAAACAACTTATGATAATATAATATTTTGTATGCCATTGTGTAGCAGACAATTGTATCATAAAGTATATCTCAGTATGCACTTGGAAGGATAATTGTACTCTAACCTTCATGTTCTCTTCAAGATCTAACAGTGTTGGGAAATAGTTATCTTAAAGAGAGAGATAATAAACCTACTCAGACATTTCAACTTTACAAATAATAAACAAATTCAAAAAGAAAGTAGAAAACATTTGGATTTTGCTTGTTATTTCTAATCCCTCTTTATTCATCTTCAGATCCGAACAGATTCATGATGCACACAGCATGATGTGTGATGTAAGTTGCCTTGATTGGAACAATTATGATCCTGCAGGAGTTAGTTCCTTGATCATTGCTAGTTACAGGTTTTCAGTGCCCTCGGTCAAGACATTTTCAGTGGTTGGGCCACTCTAAGAGTAACTCCAATACCATCAGGTCACAGTGTTATACAGTGGTGGGATTCAAATTGTTTTACCACTGGTTTGGTGGGCGTGGCTTGGGCATGGCTTGGTGGGTGAGCTTTGCCTAATGCCAGCGTGCAGCTTTCTCCATACCAGCTGAGACCTGCAATGCCAATCAGCTGAGAAGATAAATAAGAGAAAAGTGCAGGGGTGCATAGGAGGGCCGATCCTGTGCTGTTCTCTTTGTTTTCCTCTTGGCTAATTGTCCAGATTTTTTTCCTCCTCTCAGCTGATTGAAGACTTTTTTAACTACCGTTCAGGTGAACCGGTTCAAACCGATAGCATACCACCATTGCTGTTACAGATGTCTGCTCATTTCAGAGGATAATTAGGACTGCAGAAAAAAACAATTACTACCAACCCGCCTTCCATTGAGGACTTGTATACTGCAGGAGTCAAAAAGAGGGCTGTGAAAATATTTACAGACCCCTCACATCCTGGACATAAACTGTTTTAAATCCTACCCTCAAAATGACATTACAGAGCACTGCACACCAGAACAAGGAGACACAGCAACAGTTTTTTCCCGAAAGCCCTCACTATGCTAAACAAATAACTCCCTCAACACTGTCCAACTATTTACAAAGTTTGCACTACTGTTACTATTAATCTTCTCATCACTCCTTATCACCCATCTCCTCCCACTTGTGACTGTATGACTGTAACTTTGTCTCTTGTATCCTTATGATTTATATTGACTGCTTCCCAGTATGATTTGATTGCTTATTGTACCCTATGTCTATCATTGAGTGTTGTACCTTCTGATTCTTGACTCTTGATGAATGTATCTTTTCTTTTAAGTACACTGAGAGCATTTTCACCAAGACAAATTCCTTGTGTGCCCAATCACACTTGGCCAATAAAGAATTCCATTCTGTTCTGTTCTGTTTTTCTCCATGTGCACTGGATGAGACTTCTGAGTTATGTTTACTTCTACAATTCATCATTCTCACTCACTCAGTTGGATATGAGTGAGTTCAATGAGACTTTTCAATGATGGAGCTGTTAATAATTCCATGTGTGAAAATGGCAGCTATAGTTATCAACCATAGAAGTCTTCCCCACATTCTAAATTCAAATTCCTTTTCCCAGTATAGAGAATAGCGTCCTACATCTGGCATTCAACATTCTGAATTTCCATGAATGGTTATCGGGGTTGCTATGACAATTAATGTTACATTTCCACACTACCAAAGCATTACCAGATGGATTATACTATGGAGTATCAGCCATAAGGTTTGCTAGCTATAACTAGCTTTCATCCCTAAGGTCATAGTTAACTCTGACTAGAGTTAAAGTAGCAATTCTTCCCTATGCCAGCCGCAATCAAGCAGTAGTTTAAGGGTAAAGACAATCTATTGTGCTTTCTTTCCCATCCTAATAGTAGCACCTCAAAGTAATCTATGGGGTGGGATGAGCCCGGAGACCACTGGTCACTTTGGCCTATCCATGTCCCTATCCTCGTATCCAGGGAATCTCTCTGCCATCATTCCTTTTTGGAGGGGAGGGGGAAAACACAACATTGCTACTGGCTTCTACTGTACTATAGAGAAAGCTCCTTGTATCTTCCAAATAGCAGACCATGAGGTGAGCAATGTGCACTTCAAAGATGCAAGTTGTCACAAGGGTGCTTTTTCAAAAGGCAACTGGACTTTCCTTGTTTTTCGTTGAAGATGTTTAGCTTGTCATCCAAGAAGCTTCTTCAGTTCTGACTGAAGTTCTGAAGCTGCTTGGATGAGAAGTGAAATGTCTTTGAGGAAAAAAGAAAGAAAGTCCAGTTGCCTTTTGAAAAAGCACCTTTGGGACAACCATGACCTGGATGATTGAGAATCTCCATAGATAAAAGATGCAACTTGGAGCTAATTCTTTGGGTGGCTTTTGAGAGATTCTGCTCTTCAATTGAACTTGATTAGCCATCCAGTAGAGCTTTCACTCAACGTGAGTGGTTCTGTGGGCGTGGTTTGGTGAGTGTGGCAGGAGAAGGTTACTGCAAAATCTGCATTCCCTCCCCACCCCACTAACCTGCTTTCCAGCTCCCTTCTCCTGTGCAGGGCAACAAAAGAAGACCCAACCAATCAGCTGGGACTCCGGAAGCAGAGAATAGATTGGAGCAGGGCCAATCAGAGGTGGTATTTGCCGGTTCTCCAAACTACTCAAATTTCCACTACCAGCTCTCCAGAACTGGTCAGAACTTGCTGAATACCACCTCTGGCCTGTTCCCTGGCCTAGGAGTGTGGTTTATTTCTCGTTGGTTCCTTGATTAGATATTGTTTTCAGCTTGATTATTTGTTTCCTTTATTAGCATATTGTCTTCTGCTTGATTCTTTGTCTGGTGTCACTCCCTGCTGATCTGAATGTTGGCTGTGGAGAGGATGTGTTCTGGTCCATTTGTTCCCTTCTTGGCTTTTTTATTGTCTCTTTTTGAATTTTGTTTCATGTGTTTATTGATGGCTGGTTTCTGTGAGAACCAAATTTACAGGAAATCTCTAGCTTTTTGAATTTAGCTTGGTCTAGGATGCTCAGTTTCCCAGTTGAAACTATGGCTCAGTCTGTCCAGGAATCGGGATATGTAATCTCCTCTATAAATATATACATGAATCTCATGTAACAGGCGGGTTAGTTGACGTAATTCTAGAATCCAAAATCAATTTATTATTTTATTACAAGGGGAAGCTAAAAGGGGATAGACAAGTGTCTCACTTAGCGACAGAAATTTTGGGCTTCGTTGTGGTCTTAGGTCAAGGACTACCTATATCAACTTTTGTTCTTATTTATTATTCTGAGTACAATTTTTTTAAAAAAAATATCTCCATGAATTTTTTAAAAATTACATAGCTGGTCCGAGTGTTCTTAGTTGTGCATCCTCCCTTCGAAACCAGTGAAACCCTGGAGCTGCTGCAGTGTGTTTAATGTTATTCTTACGGGTTTGTAACGAAACTTTTGTATGTGTGACTTCTTCAACCAATGGCTGAATTCCCACAATGAGACAGAACACATTCAAACAAGCACTTTATGACTTTGTGTAGTGTGAACTCAAACCTTACATTTTGCAAAGTAGTGATTATTTAACGGATGTATGAAACTGCCTTATGAACTTGCTCCTAAACCATAAAAATTCCAAATGCTAAATATTGTAATGAGCCTAACTGACTGCAAACTCCTTCCTTTTTCTTGTCTTTCATTAGTTGCAACAGCAAACAAGTATGTATGTCGTGGCTTGGATACAGTGGAACAGAGGGTGCCAATTCTTCAACAAAGAGCTGGTCAGGTAGCGTTTTTAGCTTTTTAAAAAAACCTGAAAATATCTTGGTATGAAGGAAGAAAGCATAAATCAATCTTGCCCAATCCTAGTTTTAGTGTGCCATGCTAAGTGATAGCTAAGAGTTATTTTGAAGTCAGGTATGTACTATTTATGTATGTATGTGTGTGTGTGTGTGTATGTACGTGAGTGAATATATGTATGTATGAATGAATGAATGAATGAATGAGACATTAGATTAGCCTTCCACAGCCAGATGCCTAGGTCTTCCAGGTGTGCTCTACTTCAGCATATTGGAAAGCACAAAGGTATGGAAGGCAGCTTTAGATCTTGAGTCTTGTGTTTCTGTAAAGACCATTTCAAGTAGCCTAAGCATAGTATTTAAAACTAGTTCAACAGAGATTATTTACAGTTTCAGATCCCTTATTTGTTCAGAGCAAATTACAGCCAGAATGATTGCATGAACCAGAAACAGCAGAGACATGGTAGAAATGATTCTATGCTTTGCTGAGCTACAGACTTTCTTTGTTATGTGCCTGGTTTGAAAGAAAAAAATATTATTGCATATCAAGCTCAGCTTTCTTCACTTAGGAGTTAGGCTGGCTAAGACCATAACCGGTACAAGATTTAAAATATCTGTCTATTTACCTTGCCAATTTACACTAAATTTTGGGAGAATATACAGAAGAAACATTTTTTAAACCCCTGGAAATATTTAAAAACATTGAATTTTTTAAAAAGAGAGTTCGAAGGTAACCAATCCCCCCTTTTTAATTTTGTATAGAAGGGGACGGGGATTTGAAATAAATAAAATTGGGTTATCTGCTCTCATCTTTGCATATTAAGCTATAGGTTCTAAAATTTCATCTTCTGTGCAGCTTTATCACTCTCCGTTGCTGCACAAAAGGCAGAATGGACCAAGGGCATCCATAGAAGGCTTTTTTTAAAAAAAATATCAAAATGGCAGCCACCACTGGGAGATCACAGCCATCATCTTGCCTTCATTTATCCTCTCTCCAACAGATGCCTGGGAATTGGAGCTGTACAGTTTTTAAAAGAATCAAAGTGAATGTCATTCTGTGAATCACACTTAAATGCAAGTCCTACTTCCTGATGTGAGAAAGACAGCTTATTTCAGGGGGTGTCAAACTGGCAGCCCAAGGGCCGGATGCGTCACATACAGGCCACACCCATCTGAGCTCCACAAAGGGGGAAAAAAATCACGAAAGATCACATGACAGCGACGTGACGCTGTGAGTTTGACACCCATGGCTTAATCCAAAATGACCACTCTTCTCTCTCCGACAGGTTGTGTCTGGTACAAAAGAACTGGTGACTTCTAAAGTCACGAATGCCAAGAACGCAGTGACTCGCAAGTTGTCAGGGATGGTTGGCATGACCAAAGATGTGGTTCAGAATGGAGTGAAAACCACGGCCTCCCTTGTGAGCAGCAGCATGACTGTGGTGATGGGAACAAGAATGGGAAAGATGGCCAAGAACAGTGTAGAAACCGTGCTGGGCCGGTCCCATGCATTTATAGATCACTACCTTCTCATCAGTGATGAAGAGCTGAGTAAGAGCCCTCTAGAAAGCCTAAGGATGTATATATCTTGGAATGGTTTTGGTTGTTAATGATTTGGGCAAATAATGAAGCACCACTGAAGGAGAATTTTGATTAAAGGTTAGGCAGGACAAGATCAGAGGTGGTATTCAGCAGGTTCTGACCAGTTCTGGAGAAACGGTAGCGTAAATTTTGTGTAGTTCGGAGAACCTGCAAATATCACCTCTGACTTGCCCCGCCCCCATCTATTCTCTGCCTCCCAAGTCCCAGCTGATTGGCTGAGTCTTCTTCTGTTGCCCTGCACAGAAGAACGGAGCTGGAAAGCAGGTGGGGAGGGAATGGGGATTTTGCAGTATCCTTCCCCTGCCATGACCACCAAGCCACACCCACCAAGCCACGCCATGCCCACCAAGCCACATCATGCCAGATCCACCAAGCCACACTCACAGAACTGGTAGTAAAAATTTTTGAATCCCACCACTGGACAAGATCTTCAGAGGTGGGACACATGCCATATTCGAAGGACTGTCTTTTGACTCTTTAGAGGTTTTTAAACAAGAGCTAGAGGGTAACTCTCAACAATGTTATCTCAGCAAATGTTATCACTATGCAGAAAAATTCTCTTGCATTTATTTCCACGCGGGTAAAAGATAATTTGCTTTCTTTACTGTAGACCAAAAGAGAGAATTTTGATGAAATGCTCATGTGTGAAACAAATGCTCTTGCATTTGAGCAACAAGAAAGCCGTGTGAATGTTCTGCCTGTAATTTACAATCAGTTGACCAGTTATTGGTACATTCCTTGGTTTCCCAAGCTTAATCAGTTCTGAGGGAAGATATTATAAGAGGATATTTCCCCTTAAAACTTTTCAACACCAAAGGACATCGTTAGCTGTCTCTAACAATAAATAACAGTCAAAATGCCACTAAGAGAGATTTAAAAGAAATTATCAAGCACTCTGAGAACAAGGTAGAAAAACTGAAGCATTTGTATATCACAAAAGTTCAGTGAGGTGGCTCCTAAATTTTCCTTACTGTTTACTATTTAGGAACAAAATCAACAGGGAAGACCTCAGTTTCTACTTAATACCCCATTTTGCATCTGTTGGTCATTAACATCCTAAGAACGTTAGTCCTATCAAAGTTGTTTTGACTTTCCTCAAAGAGGTGTTATCAAACTAAAGGTAAAGGTTCCCCTCGCACATACCTGCTAGCTAGTCGTTTCCGCTCTAGGGGGCAGTGCTCATCTCCGTTACAAAGCCGAAGAGCCAGTGCTGTCTGAAGACGTCTCTGTGGTCATGCCGCCAGCATGACTAAACACCAAAGGTGCACGGAACACTGTTACCTTCCCACTAAAGTGGTCCCTGTTCAATATCTGCCATACTTACTTGGACACAGAGGGCACAAAGTAGCGACAATAAATAAAATGCCATCTAAATACATGGGCATATCTTCTAACAATGGAGTCCAACAAAACTCTCCTTCATTTAAGAACTGGAAGGTGAGAAGAGTTTTGTAAGGTTCTTGCTAAAGAGGTAGTCTTCGACTTATGAACACAATTGAGCCTAACATTTCTATTGCTACACTAGGCAGTTGTTAAGTGAGTTTTGCCTCATGTTATGGCCCTTTTTTGCCACAGTTTTTCAGCATATCACTGTGGCTGTTAAATGAATCATGTAGTCGTTAAGTAAATCTGGCTTTCCCCATTGACTTGGCTTTTTGGGAAGGTTACAAGGTCACAGGACCAAAGGATGCTTCAACCTCTCGTATGCAAGTTGCCGAGCATCCAAATTTTGATCATGTGACCCCAATCGTTTTGTAAGTGTAAAAAATGCTTGTGTGTTACTTTTTTTCACTGCTGTTGTAACTTTGAACGGTCACTAAATGAATGGTTCTAAGTCGAGGACTACCTATATCCTTTCCTCTTACTTTTAGAGCCTGTTATTTACACTGCCTTCCTCCTTTCAGTGGATCTGAAAACATGTTCTCAAGGGACAGGGATGGATCCTGTGCAGGAAATACAGACCCAGATCAAGTGCAATGGCTATTTGGCCTGCGTGCTTTCTCTCTTGAATAAATTCCAACGCTATATATCTCAGCAATCCTGGTGCAATCTGAGGCATGCTAATGAGAATCTCCAAATAGTCCTTGAAAACACCTTTTCGGTAAGTCTCAGTAACTCTCCATTCTTTCTTTGCCTGTCCTTGGAAGCAAACCGTCACCTCTGTATTTATTTAATGCATTTCTGCACCTATTCCTGCATCTATGAGGAAAGGGAGGTCAAAAAACCCAAAATGGCATCCAGCCCTGCACACTCAAAACAGCCGTTGTTGACAGCGCTGCCTCAGCTTGAACCTCTGAGTAAGAACGATCCTTAATTCCATTGTTGATAAAGGTAAAGTTTACTAGAAGTCAAGTGAACTACAGTGATGCATAGCCGGAACTGAGAAATGCGTGCCAAAATCCCCAAGTCTAATTTTTTCCCCTCCCTTAATCACCTCACGTGACAGGGTCCCCCATGTCCAATCAAATTCAAACTGGATGCTTTCAGAATGGTCACTTCAGGCATAGGTTCGGTTTGCAGCTGTATTCCGTTCCCAGCTGTTTGTCCTTGAAGCCCGTCTCAGAGGGATACAGTGACGTTTTGTTACTCTCGAAGCATCCCCTTCTCCCATCCAGCCCACCCTTGAGTTCATGGCAGCGGATACTGAATGGTTGTGAAACACAAGTGTGAGGTGGCAGCTGACAGCCATCTTGATCTTTTGGACCCTGGTGGTCCCAGAATATATATTTTTAAAAATCTTGAACAAAATGGAAATAATTATTGGATTATCTTTATGTACATTTATGAGAGAGATGGCTTACCCCTAAATGTTCATGATTGGCTCAATGTGTGGAAGTTACCCTTCAGTGAATCCATCTGATTGTTCCCAGTAAGTGAGAGAGATGAAGTTTGGCTCAATTTACACAACATAATAGATTAATGCAGTATTTCCTAACCTTGGCTACTTAAAGATATATGAACTTCAACTCCCAGAATTCCCCAGCCAGTGACCCAAGTTGGGAAATACTGCATTAGGGTAACTAGGATGGGTAGTTTGCAACTCAGTGATGTGGGAAGTCAGCTATTATCTTAACATGTTGCATGATATAAGCTACTGCTTTAAATCAGAATAAGATTAATCTTGGAGAAGTAAACGCAACAATTGTGGGTTTTTTATAGCCAGGTTGAACATTATCTGGACCCAATCTTATATATAGCAATGACATCAATCAAACAAGCACAAGACTAAAATTGTTAGCTTTTATTCTTTTCTTGCTTCTTTTCCCCATTTTAACTAACATCAGTCCCTACCAGGTGCCCACCATATTTTATTTTTAAATGGAAAGATTTTTAAAAAGAACGATCACTCTGGGAAAAATTGGAAGCATAATTAGGGCCTCCTCAAGAACCTTGAAATGAGACTGGAGGCTAAGTTGATTTTACAGTGGGTTTATTTAAAAAAAAGAAAAGAAACGTTTTCCCAAACCTGGTGCCCTTTTAATATGAAACTACAACTCCCAGGATCTCTAAAAGGGTGCGCTATTCCAAACCTCCAGAAAGTGTCAAAATTATAGGAGATTGTTCAAGCGTTTTAATGAAATTAATTTGTTTTGAAATCTTGGATCATATCTTTGGTGGTTCCTATTCAGCCTGCATGAAGTCGATCGGAAATTAGAAATCAAATGTAAATAAGCATACCACAGGGGAAGAAGAAGAAGCTGAGTTGGTTCCTTCAGTCAGCTGGTGGCTATGGGAGGATGGTGAGAGAAAGTGCATTTCTGCACCTGTGCAGTGTTTGCCCCTTGCCTGGAGCAGCCTCAGATATTGAGGTGATGAGGTTTGGGGACATCAAATCAGAATACATTGGTTCATCCCTCTACAACAGTCCCAGATTTTCATGTAGTCCCTTGAAAAAAATAAATCGCCCACCTCTGATATGCTGTACATATGACAGAAGTCTATCACAACTGAGCTATAAACCCCCTTACAGGGGGCAAGTACATAGACCCAGGTCAGCATTTCTCTCCTTTCCAGTAGCTCTAACTTTGAAAAGTGACTGGTTTTTCACGAGCAAATATATTTGCCTCCATTCATGGCTGCTTAAAATAGATTTGAGTAATAGCCTCCGCCAAGCAGCCTCTGACATGATAAATTTGTTGACCTATTTGCAACCACAATAGTCAAGGGAGTTATTATCTAAAGTTCAGGAACCTCATGGAAGGACAGAGTCACCCCTGGTTCTGCAGGATCGCAGGGAAAGAAGATACAACCAACTATGTCAGGCCTTGAAGTTATTCCTTGCAGCCAGGGTTAGCTGAAATTCACCCAAGGAAAATAGGTGCCTCAACAATAAAGAAAGATCTTCTAAAGCAGGGGCATCAAACTCACGTCTTCACAGAGGCGTCACATGACATATTGGGACTTCCCCCCCTTTGCAAAACCGGGCATGGGCGTGGCCAGTACGTGATGCATCTGGCCCCTGGGCCAGGAGTTTGGCAGCCATGTTCTAAAGGCTGAAGCTGCTATTAATCCCATTTACCTTCTTTATGAAAGGGCCATAGCTCAGGTCCACAACCATGGACTCAGAGTTTCCCTTCAGGTCTGTAAAAATCCATTAAGCACATATCTTGTGCTCCAGACAGTCTTAAAGAAGGAGGTACTTATGTCCTAACAGCACTTCTCCCCTTCTGAATTATTTTTTAGTCAGATAATTTTACTGCTATTATTAATTTGTTTGAGTCAGTCAGTTTAAGGGCATAAACTGAAAAGGAGCATATTGCAAAAGGGGAAAGTCCTGTAATGGTATGTGGGAAAGACCTTGTGAGACGGAGCCAAGAGACACTGCCAAGGGAACAGTTAGATAAGAGGCAACAT
Organism: Pseudonaja textilis; assembly: GCF_900518735.1. The sequence continues at coordinate 7,053,586 of NW_020769308.1, forward strand.
AGTCTGCAGCTGTATAACGGATGGGACAAGAGGCTCAGAAGAGACTCTCCCTAAGTTCCCCAGGCTGTAAAGGAGTCAGGGGGAGAATTGTACTTTCAGAATTGCAAGATGGTTGTTGGCTACTACACCTTCAAGAATCCCAACCAGATGAGTTCATTCTCCTCTACTGTAAACTACATTGACAGAACCCTGCACTTTTTAGCATTCAACCAGGGTTGTTAAAAAGGGAGATTCAGTCATTACGGTTTCCTTTATTTGTTGGAAAGATGCAAAAATGGTGTGTTTGTCTTATGCCAGACAGATCACCTTGTAAGGGAGAAGGGCAGCAAACAAATATGTTTTGTATGGACAAAGCAACAGTCGGTCTCTCCATGATTTTATTCTCTCCCAAACTGGGATGATTCTGCTGCAAAGGCAGAGAAAAGTTAGAAAACTAAGGGAGCAGAAAGGGAAGCAGAGAAGGAGCCCCCAAAGTCCTGCCCAACTGCATCCAAACAGATTAAGTGGAGGCTCATTTAATCTCCCTCCATCACTCAGCAAATAAACTTTGAACAATTCCCTTAAAACAGGTAATATAGAACTCATGTAATTTGCCTGCCTGAATTGATTTTATTTGGATTGTTGTGTGGATGATTGTTGGCTACTCTTGTTTTACTTTTCCCAATAACTCCCTTTTTGAAAAAAATCTAGAGATTTGGCTTCCTTGGTTCAGAAAAGGCAGATAAGTGCACTTCTTCCGAAAAGCTGCCCCTATGCAAAACTACATGATTGCACAGCGCCCCCTTGTGTTTCAAGAATAATTTCAGTTTTCAATTGTTCGCTTCAGGTAGGAAGATCCAAAGTAGCTTCCTTTCTATTTTTTTTTCTTTTTCTAGAACTGGGCCTAAGAGAAACTCCTTACTAGGAGGGTTAAGGATCCCCAGTTAAACTGAGAGGATTGGGTCTCTCGTCATTAACTTTTGCTGAAGAATTCCTGGGAAAAGTGGGTTAAATTATCTGTCAGGTTGTAACATGAGGTAATTATTAAGGTATTGTTAAAGGCATAAGAACTGCAGGTATTCCTCAACTTAAAAAGTAGTGCGGTGGTGATGCAGTGGTTAGAATGCAGTATTGCAGGCTAATTCTGCCGATTGCCAGCAGCTCGATCCTTAAGGTTGACTCAGCTTTTCATCCTTCTGAGATGGGTAAAATGAGGACCCAGATTATTGGGGGCAATATGCTGACTCTGTAAACCACTTAGAGAGGGTTGTAAATCACTATGAAGTGGTATATAAGTCTAGGTGCTATTTCTATTCCTATTCCTACAACCACAATTGGATCTGAATTTCAATCACTTAAACAATACAGTTATTAAGCAAATCCCCACCATATGACTCGTCCTGATTTTATGATTTTTAGTGCAGTCATTAAGCGAATCACACAGTCATTAAGCAAATCCAGCTTTCCCTATTGATTTTGCTCGTCGGAAGGCGCTATGAAATCACGATTACATAACTACAGGATGCTGCAATTGTCACAAGAGCTTGTTATCAAGTGTGCAAACCATGATCACATGGCCACAGAAAGTAGGGTGACGGTCATAACCTCAAGAACTGGTCGTAAGTCACTTTTTTCAGCCTCCTGGTGACTTTGAACTGTTGTTAAATAAATGGTCATAAGTTGAGGACTACCTGTAGTGAAAAAAACAAAAACAACTGTGCCACAATATACGTTACATTGAAATCTGTCTTTAAACCAAGGCCATAGCTCAGTGATAAAAATGCCTGTTTTGTCCAGATGAGTAAGATTCATGTCTGACGTTCTGGAAAGCCTTCAAAGAGCAGCTTAGCGAATCGGAAGACAACGGAACAGTGGTTTAACTAACAGTAAGACATTTCCAATTCTAATAATTCCTGGTGTATGTTGTTGTTTTTTTTCGCCCTCCAGGAATGGAAAGGCTGGCTAATAGCTTTGTACTACACCATAACACTTCCCCTGAGGACTGTCTACTTGATCCTCATCTTCACTGTTGAAGAATTGTCTGCCAAAATTAATGAGAACGTTCCCCAAGCTTGTTACATCCTAGAAGACCTCAAGTTGGTCCTGTCTACGGTCACTTGCCTTCAGGAACTCTGCTGGAAAATCTTTGCCCGTGTCTGGGAAAAAATGTCAGAGGAAGAAAACCTCCACACGCTCTTGAACTATATCGTGCAAACGCTTCCCTTCTGTTTCTTTGCAAATCACTGCAAATGTAGGACCTCCACTGATAGCACAGCAAAAGCCTTAAAGGCCATTCAAAGGGTGCAGGCATCAAAGGACAGCCTTCTTGGACTGGAGGGAAGTGGAATCTCTTCAATAGTTGCAGCCACTTGAACCCTGCATCTGGTCACCCATAGGGAGGCAAAAAGGGGAGATGCAGGGGTTTGGACATATGAAGGGGTTGGCTCTTAACCGAAACCCCAGGGCAACTGCAAGCTTACAGTAAAATAGGAAATTGACTATCTGACACATTTGTGTGTGTTTTTCTTATTCTTCTCAGCCATCTCTGAATCCCGTACACAACCTACTGGGTAAGAGATGGAAAAGGAAAGCAGTACAGTACCCGAATCTCAAAGTCCTCATATTATTGTAAGGTTGAAGGGTCCAACTATACCAACAAGGATTGTTCCTTAGAAGAGTTCTATTTTGGAACCATCTAGGGCAGGGGTTTAAAACTGCCAGCCCGCGGGCCAGAGGAATCACATACAGGCCACGCCCAACCCAGCTCCGTGAAAAGGGAAAACGTCACGAAACGTCACCTGATGGCAATGTGATGCAGCGAGTTTGACACCCATGATCTAGGGGGAGATTAAATCCTAGATTTAATCCTAAATGGTGATAAAATAAGGTGCAAGGAGGGATTCTTATGGAAGCAATGAAAACGACGATGATTAATGTTAATCTCAGCCACTCCACAGGCAAACACAAACTGCCAGCTGGGTCTAATACAGTCACATTCAATTCAACAGAGGAAACTTCTCAAAAATCCGGAGACTGGAATTTTATAAATCTAACAGAAACAGTCAGGTGTGCCAAATCTCCCCCGATTCCTGCAAGTTGCTAAAACTTGCAACTTTTAGAAAACCTAGCAAATTTTACACTTATGTTTAACACATTTAGAGGTCGCAACATCCCTTGAGGGCTTCTAGGCAGCCTTTTTTGATTTTCCACTTCTTGGCTGATCCCATTTCATCACAACATTCTTTTGTTTGCAGTTTTCTGATTGACCCCTTTCCATCCCACTGTCTCTGGGAAGAATTTTTACACTCATCCATTCCTACCTTAAAACAATTATTATTGAGTTGTCATCAATGGGCAGCTTGAGCTAATGAGCAACACAGTTTCAGAAATAAGGATTAAACCAAATTACTACATAAGCACCAACCACACATTTATTGATAATTATTGTCAGAACTTTTGTTATCTGGATGCTTCATTCTACTCCACACAGAGAGGCTTCAAACAGATTTAAAAGAATGCTGCACTTCCTATTACTCTACTAAGAAGACCAATTTATGACACAATTATGTTTATAAATGGCCTTTTTGCTATCGGTAGTCTTTGACAGGACCACAATTGAACCCAAAATTTCTGTTGCTAAGCAAGATAATTGTTAAGTGAGTTTTGTCCCATTTGATGATTTTCCTTGCCATAATTGTTAAGTGAATCGTTTAGTCCTGGCTTGCCCCATTGACTTTGCTTGAACACAAAGTGAATGAATAGTACAAAACAACTGCACTGAAGTGGTCGTTTTGTCAGAAAGAATAACTCAAGAAGATGCCAGACCATGTAGATGTCATGAGCCCACTGGCATACAAAAGCCCCGGTTGAGAAACAAAACTGATCCATCCATCTGGCAGACAAACTCCATTTATTGTGAATTACAAAATCAGCATTATTGGTTTATGGTAGTTATTCGGATGTAAGGATTCCAAAGTGTATTTAAAGAAAACAAACTAACAGCCAAACCACAAACAGATCCAAGGTTTTGTCTTCTATGGTTCTGATGCCACCTGTAAGCTCTAGTGAAATTCATTATGTAAACTTGATGATTCACAAAAGCAATGGAGCTTGGATACTGCTACTCCATCTTTAACCCCTTAAAAAAAACTAAAAAGGACAAACAGATGCAATAAAAATGTAAACCTGTATACAGAAATTAACCATTCTCAAGCTATGGTTCGCAATTGGAGTGGGCTATAAATTTTAAATACTTCACTTCACCCCTAGGTATGGTGTAAAAAAAAAAAACAATCATCATGTGATTTGTAAATTCAAACTTAGTAGTTTACTATATACAGGTCAAATAATATGGATGTTAAAATAAAGATTTGGGGTGGAATGACTGAGACACAATCCTCTCTAGAGAGGATTCTGGGTTCAAATGAAGCCTTCCTCGCTGCCTGGAATTCAGCAAGCACGTTCTCCAGGACAAAGGATATCTACGTTTGGACTCCTTGAGGGAGAAAGTTGAAGAACATCAAGGATCCCTTCCTAATTTGAAATAATCCAGATGTGTTGAGATTACAACTCCTCAGATTCTCAGTGCATCTGGAAGATACCACCTGGTCTACAGGAAGTGATCCTTGATTCTCCTTGATTAGTGCACCTAGGGTCAAGGTCTACTATACTTAGGGACAGAATTGTATGACAATAGGAAGAATGGTGTCCTTTTTGTTTTTGAAAGTGAGAATATGAGAAATGTATACAGACCTGATAAAAAGCAAAATCAGTGTGCAATAAGGTGGAAAGAAGGATTACCAACAGCGTGCGTGCATGTATTTCTTGTGTGGTAATTATGGTAGTTCTATATAAATTAGCTATATTGTTTTATACATGTGACCTATGACCTAAAACTTTTTTTTCTTCCCTCTTTAAAACTATAATTTTAATCGCTCAACTTATTTTTTTTTTAAATCTAATACTTCTCTTGCCATGTCCCTAATGGCAATTATGGAATATTAATATAAAAGGTGTGTATTCTTTTTTTTTTCAAAAAGGTTGTGATATTGGCTAGTTATGTAAGTTTATAGCTAAATGAAGTAAATAAGTATTAAAAGCCTATTATTAGTAGTGCCTTATACATAACATTTAGAAAAGCAAGATGTATATGTTCTAAAACTGTTAACTAGTTTTTATAAAATACAAACAACAAAAAAAGAGAGAAACATTATCAGTACCACTGCTGATTGCAATTGTCCAAATTCAGGGTATTCACTATAACTTATTAAAGGGAGTGGGGAATGCTACTTTAAAAACTATGAAAATTGTATTGATGATCCTAATTCATTATGGACTAGTTAAGGAAGGAAATGGCCAACTCAGCATGTTTCTTCCATGTCTTACTCTAAAGTGCTGAAAGGAAAAATAAACTGGGGCTCATCCCACTTAGCTACAGGAAGGATATTTGTGTGGGATCCATCGAGTGCCATTCCTTGCATATCTCCTACGTTCCCTTTGTGGAAAGTAAGACTCCTTTGCTCTGCACATGGCCTTATGGATGGAGAAGATGCTTTTCACTTACAGGAATGTCCCAAGCAAAATGTAAGTGATGGATTAGGTACTCCTCCATCAATAACACATATGTGGCATCCTCTTAATCTGTGACACGATGTTGGAGAACAAAGGAGGAGAAGGCCACCATTCCATCAAAGGTGATGGATGGATCACCAAAGATGGTGAAGCGATCATACAGCGTTCTGTAGACCACGATAGTCTTAGGGAATTATACCACGCCTTTGTACACTCAAGTCAACAATAAGTCAATAGGAACAAAGAGGTTGACTCCATCTTGACTTTTGAGGACTCTTCAGGTGCTGTGCTTTGTGAATGAACCAGCCTGTGTTCCTCTTATCCTGGCCCTATGTTTGCCTCACCTATTTGGGATAGGACCCACAAGTGGAAGGTTTGCACAGCAGATGCCCCTCTCCTCCTTGTCTGGACACACAGTTTGTTAGACTTCATCAGTAGACGTGTCTCTCTCTTTCACAGCATGTTTTTTTGGGGGGGGAAGAATAAGGCTCTTGTTACAAGGCACTACTATTAAGACAAATGTTTTTAAGACTGAATATTAAATACAGTGCTAATATACATGGTTTCCTTAAAAACTGGGATAATGTAGCCAACCCCGCCCGCCCTCCCAAGTAAACCAACAAAAACAAACATAAATATATATAAAAAGAAAAGGACAAATTTAGCACTTCTGTTTTTGAAAACCGAGTTGGTCCAGCATAATTGGTGGCTTCCTTAAGGCTCCTTTTCAAATTGTCTCAAACCTGCTGAAAGAAAAAAAAGTGGTGGGATTGCCTTTAATCACCAGAAATGTCAACATTTGGAGTTTACAGTCTTTTGACTGTATTGTTTAAATTATTAAAAGAGACTAACTGTTTTAAATTTGGGGTTTAGTTAGAAAATCCCTACTTCTCCAAGGACTTGCTGATGTAGGTTGCAACACTAAGATGAAATTTTAAGGACTATACCAGCTTTCTTTCTTGCTCATTCCGCACAATCTAGAAGAGATTCCCAATAGATTCAATCTTAACCACCTTTAAAATAATACCCACTGATTGTTTATTTTCAAAAGACAAATGAGTAAAACTCCTAGTTTTTTTAAATGGTCCATACATTTTACTGCTCCCAGCTCAAATTTTACTTCCTCGTTCATGTGGGAATGCAATATTTTAGTGCATCGAGCTGCAAAATTGGGTTTGAATCAGCTTATTCTTGGGTAAGAAAGTATATCTCAGTACTGGCATAATGCCTGAAAAGAAATGGATCCTGCAGAGAACCATTAAAAAGATTTCAAAAGGCTTTAATTCCTATTCAGGTTGGAGATGCTTAATTAGACAAGTACGGAGCTGAACAGGAAAGAAGTAAGAGTAATTATACTCAGCAAGCAGGAATGTAAACAGGAAGACTATGATATATCTTACATTAAGCCATAAAATGCTTGGCTAGATTCTTGTTTATAAATGGATCCAGACACTGCTGTATGCAAACCATGGTTATGACTTTGGATTTTGTTGAGCAAACCATCTAATGATAGTTTGCCAAGGTTGGAGACCCTGATCAAGAGGACCTTAGGAAGAACAATACAATATTCAACAGGTAGATCACGTCTTCAGAGGGTTTGAATGTTCTGTTGTTTGCCTCTTACAGATTCCAGACAAAGAACCCCATTTGTCATCAGGGACAAGCCACTGGGGAGGAGAGACTGTCTGACAATCCAACTAATATTATTCCAAAATTGAGGTTTGGGCCCCTTATTCATACCATGCCTGATCCCAAGCACTGGAATGCTCACTTTTACTTACCATTGGTCTCCAACTTCCTTCCAGCTGCTGTGACCTGATTCAAAAAAAAAAAGAAGTTTTAAAAAAGGTTACAAAAACATAAATTGTTCCAAAGGTGTTTTTTCAAGAGGCAACTGGACTTTCTGGTTTTTCTTTGAAGACATTTCACTTTTCATCAAAAAGCTTATTCAGCTCTGATTGGATGGTGGAGAATGGAAGGATTTATATTCCTTGCAGACAACTGGTCATTTGCATTCTTTTAGCAGGTCGTTAAGGCCACCTGGAGGTTTATCTGTGTCCTGAATGGTACAAATGGGTGGGGAGCCTTCTTGGAACTGTTGAAAGGACTGTGTTGTAGACTGGAGATAGATGATGTCATATCCCTCCCTCTGTGTTGAGAGAGGGCTGTTCAGTTTTGACATAGATGGCCTCTTTGACCCCTCTCTCAGGAGGCCATCTCAAGAGGAGGGCAGTACAGTACAGATAAATAAATAGTTTGAGATCTATTCTACATCATTCTTCTAGATTTGGCAATTATGTCACTGAAGTTCAGCCGTGCAATTAAAGAGGACTTCAGCACAGGGGTGCGATTCAACCGGTATTAACAACCAGTTCAGTGAGCGTGCACTGTTGCGCATGGTCCGCATTTAAAAAAGCTAATACTTACCTTCAACTGCAGCTGAAGAAAACAGCTGAGGCGCGGCAAACTGCTCTGCCACGCGAATCAGCTGTGCTCTAACAAAAAGACATAAAACGCAGGAAACAGCAGGGGCGGACGGATGGGCCCACATGCTCATCGGAGTGAACCGCTTTGGAACCAGCTGATCATCAGAACAAGGGATTCACCCAAACTGGCTATTCATTGTAAAGAAATTAGCCTCGTCCTATTCATAAACCATTCAGAAAATGATCTTTGATTTCTGGGAATGTAATTATTATTCATAAGATCCATCAAATGGTCTAAAAATGATTTCTAGGTTATGGGTTGTTCAAGGGCTTCTTTTCCACAATTTTCTACAGTGTTGCATACTACGAATCCCAAAGTGCAGCTCCTATTATCTCTCCCTTCAAAACTTGGAGGCTCTTAACAAATGTAAAGTATAAAAAGAGCATACCACAATTTGCTATGAGATTCCATTTTCCGTGCGTAACTGAGAACGATTCTCTAATGCGTGTTTAGAGAAAGATGCTGTTGAGCCTCCCATCTGGAATGTTATAATTGCTCATCCCAAATCCAAATCTCGGTTTCAAGACTATCCAAAACCTTATCGATGTGCAATGTCCTACATTTGTATATTAAACAGTCCCATTCAAGTCAAAAACTGATTCCCCCCACAACTGAAAAACCAGTAGGCCAGGGATGGGGAACCTTTTATGGCTCACTAACGAATTCTGGGAGTTGGAATAGAATAACAGATGGGATGGTCACCTTTGATGAAGAACTGGTCTTCTCAACCGACTGCTTTTCCCAAAGGTTGCGTTTGCCAGATACATCTCCAGGTCGTAAGTCCTATTTCCCCAAAAAACACCCCACCCCAAAGTAAGCATTTGAAACCAAGAATGATGTAAAAATATATTACTAAAGTTTGTGCTATTTAAATAAACCTTCCCCAAAGATGAATTCATAATCAGTAGCCTGAGGCTTTGAAATAATTCCTTTCAAACATAGGTCCACATCTAACTGGACATATAGTAAATAAACGAGCTGGAACTGGAAGCTCAGGGTTTTGCAGAGGAGTTTCAAAACTGATTTACCTGACTCAGTTTAAAAGAAAACAGCCAATCCAAAGGAAGAACAGAACAACGGAGGTATATATATAGAATTCCAGCCAAGAAGATGGTGGTGAAAGAGGGAAGAGAAGAAAGCAGTTGACTGAGAAAGAAGGAATCAAGAGAAAGGACAGATTAGTACCAACTCAGTTCTGTGAATAATTCTACTACAATCCACTTATAATGTCCAGACTTCTTATATGAAAACATATTTATCTCTGAGCATATGAACATCTGGATGCTAGTTCTGAATAGAGAAGAATGTAGAAACAGGACATTGAAACCACACCACAGCTATCTAAACTGCTACTTTTGCTCCATCAGTAATCAGCTGACCATTTTCAGGCATCGCTTTCAAATGCTGTCAGGTTGCAATTTCCATTTGGTTGCAAAATATAGAAACTATGGTCTAAGCCAGGGGTGTCAAACTCGATTTCACTGAGGGCCACATCAGGGTTGTGTTTGACTTCGGGAGGAGTGGGGAGGAGGCATGGCCAGGGTGGGCATGGCAGGGTGGGCGTGGCCAGCTTGATGTCACTTGTGTCAGGGGCACCTGTGGTGGCCAAGTGCTAAGGCAGGACTTCCCTCAGACCCTCCCTCCCTCTCATTATAATCTTCCTTCCTTCCTGCCTTCCTTCCTTCCTCCCTCCCTCCCTCCCTCCTTCCCTCTTCTTTTTCCTTCCTTCTTCCTTCCGCTTTCTTCTTCCTTCCCCTCTTTCCTTATTTTTCCTTCCTTGCTCTCTTCCCATCTTTTTCTTTTTCTTTCCTCTTTCCCTTTCTCCCTTCTTGCATGCTCAAATGCAAAAGGGGAAACATTTCTCCTTTTGTTTTGTTTTTAGTTTGTTTTGCTAGCCCTCTGCCAGCAAAAATGGAACTGGGGGGGGGGGGGGAGGGGTATGTGGGCCCCCCTGGGCCCCATTTTCAGCCATGATGGCTTCCTGCAGCACTCTGCCAGCAAAAATGAGGCCTGTTTTCCCTGGCAGAGGCACTGCAGGCCAGTCCTTTGCTGTTTCCAAGGTGGCCCCACAGGCCAGATCTAAGCAACCTGTGGGCCAGATTCAGCCCACAGGCCTTGAGTTTGACACCCCTGATGTTCACCACTGGAGAACATCCGGTTGAGTATGGATGTCCCTTGTAACTCAAAACAGGGACAACCTTCTGAACACTGAGTTCTCACCATTATATATATTTTTTTATTTACAAATGGTAGGGTTCATTAATAGGTTCAAATGTGCACCAAATCCTGCATTATCCATGATGTGCTGGCTTCTCATCTTATTGTGATCTAGCACAGCACTAGACTAAAACCCTGAACTCCTCTCTCAGATGCCTGGGCAATCAACCAGTGATGATGGCAAGGACAAGAAGCTACTGATCAGCCTCTGTGGGTGGGCATCTCCAACTCCGAAGCCAGTAATGCCTACCAAAATGGCACTGAAGTTCTCTTTCCTTCCTGTAAAAATTATTAAACATCTCTCTTTATAGCAGCGTAGATGACAATACTACTGAAAACAGAGCAGCAAATACTCACCGATGGTTTTGAAGCAGCCAATTTGTTGCTTTCTGGGGTCTTGGTTAGCCATTCATTGATGCGACTGGAGACTCCGACCTTCAGCCCAGCTGTTTCCTGCAGAACATTTGTTTTGTAAACAGGATTGGAAACCTCACAGTAAGATTCAGCAGGGATGCACTACAGATTGCAACATCTTATCTACCGAATCTATATGGCTTAGTCTGTAAGATTGCTAAATCTCATAAACATTTGTGTAATTTCACGAAAACATGTAGGAGAATGTTGAAGTCTGTAGCAAAGCACTTTAATCTTAGGAGATTTCAAGTGACTGTCTTAAAAACCTCACAACATTTCAGCTTTCCTGTGAGAAGTCCTGTGATACTAGAAATGAGATTGTCCAGAGCTTGTGAAATCTGACTATTTTGCAAGATATTATATGATTAAAGTAACAACAAGGATAAACGTTCAGGAGGGTTCCATGATGCATCCTATAGTTGAAAAGCTTACCAAGCCATGAAATCTTATGCCAGAGTTTTGTTGCATAAACTTAGAGCAATGTCTCTTTGAAATACCATCTCAGAAACAGAGTAAAAAACACCTTTCGGAAAGCTAAACTATGGAACTCTTCCCTTCCTGTTTGAAGTTCAAAACCTGCATGTTCACTATATTAATACCTCAGGTCTTACTTATGTGCCTTGCATTTCCTTTGCATTGATTGACCTGGGAATTGCAGAGGCAGTCATAACAGCAGAAGAGTCTGAAGGATAGCAATAGCAATAGAACTTAGACTTATATACCGCTTCACAGTGCTTTTACAGCCCTCTCTAAGCGGTTTACAAAGTCAGCCTCTTGCCCCCAAAAATCTGGGTCCTCATTTTACTGACCACAGAAGGATGGAAGGCTGACTGAACCTTGAGCCAGGTGAGATTCAAACTGCCAAATTTCAGGTAGCTGGCAGTCAGCAGAAGTAGCCTGCAAAACTGCACTCTAAAACCACTGTGCCGCCACGCATATACCTTATTGGGTGTCCCCATTCCAGAGGGGGATGCAAATACATTGCCTTTCTCCCACATGCTCTTGATGTTACGAACTCCCTCAGCAGGAACTGGGAGGTCAGAAGCAGCTGGCTTGGTGGCCTTTGCAGCTTTGTTGCCCTGCAAGAAGCAATTGGTGAGTCAGGGTAGCGTCAAGCTTCCAAGTAACACATCCCCTTCAATGAGAACTCTGAGGCAGGCATATCCCTCAAAAAAAAAAAAAACATTTTATTGGGACATATCAAATTGGCACAAATGCAATGCAAAGAGAAACCTCCATAGAGGAAATCTACAAAAAGAAAATGGCCACAGTTAGGCCAACTTCAGGTTGACAGGTAGCTGTTCCAATATCACAAGAGTGATGTGCTACCACTCTTCTCCTCCTCCTCTTTTTTTTCTTCCTCCTACTTTACCAGCTGCTATTGGGCTACAGCCTGGCTGAATCTCACCAACTTACAAGCCAACAAGCCAAAAGAGAGGTGGCCAAAATAAATCCACAATTTCCCCAAGTTCATCTCATGCCAATCTCTCAAATACACCTCACCCAAAAGCCATTGAAAGGAAGACTGAAACAGAGGCTCGGGCAGTGCAGGAAGCTTAAGTGAATGGGGGCATTTGAATGAAATACATTTTATTTATTTGTTAGATTTATCCCACCTTTCTTCGAAAAGCTTTAAAGGTAAAGGAATCAGTACAGATTTTATTCCACTAGTTGGTGCCAACTATAGGTGGCAGCGTTCATCTCCATTTCAAGGCCATTGAACCAGTGCTGTCCAAAAACATTTCTGCAGTCATGTAGCCAGTATGACCTCATGGAACACTGTTAACTTCCCACCAAAGTGGTACCTATTTATCTACTCCCATTCACATGCTTTCAAACTGCTAGGTTAGCAGGAACTGGGGCAAGGACAGGACTCGCATGGCACCGGGCTCTTGAACCTGGTCTGCCAGTTTTCTAGCCAACAAGCCCAGCATCTTAACTACTGAGCCATCACACTGCCCCAGAAGCTTACGGCAGTATATTTCTCCCTGCAAAAATCCTTGAAAGGTAAGTTGGATTGATTGAGAGTAACTGGACCAAATAACTCAATGAGTTTCCGTGGCTGGGTCTCTCTGGGACCTATGTAACATGCTAACCAGTACCTAAATAAATATCCATTGCTTCCAAGGAATTCCAGAGTATTTAATGATATGTTTTAAAAAAATCTTGGTCTATGAAAAATGTTTGATTAGACCTGACCACGGTGGTTAATCAGAGAAACATGGGAAATGGTGAAAATAAAAGCAGCTCACCTCAATTGCACTGGTATATTGTTCCAGCCTACTGTCTATCTTGGAGACAACCGGAGTTGTGTGAGTAGGTTTCATGCCACTGTGAAAAGAATGAAATGACAGACTTATCAGTTCATATCCTCCATGTTAAGTTTCATTGTGACTTTTTTCTTTATGTTTGAGTTCTTTACCTCTTCTGGACAGATTTGTTCAAGAACTCTGCACGTTCTTCTATCTAAAGAAAAGAGACAGAGAAGTAAGAAAATAAAAGTGAGGTCTACAAATATAACAGAACCTGGAAGAGGTTTAAATAATGCAATGGTTTTACATAGACGCAACAAACGTATCAAGTGCATAACACACATCACAGCAACAGCACAATGAAAGGGTCAGGGCCTACACTTATACTGAGGGTCAACTTTGGATCCCAAAATGTCACAGAGTTTTTAAGAAAAACAAAATTAACAGAGCAAAAGTGTTAAGAATGAAGTGGTTTTAAAAAGTTACCCCAGGACAGGAAGAAAAACAGAATCACTCCACATGCAGACTCAATACAGAAATGGAA